>OX637864.1:7087686-7182686 GCA_951802705.1 Netelia virgata | reverse complement strand
CAAAAGACGAACCTCGTAATAATCACGCCTGATCCTCTATGACGACGATCATTTATTTTCCACGTGTATCTATATCCCTCTTCTGCAAGTGACACAGTTAGCATGACGTCCGTGCTTTACTATAGCGATACTCTCATATATATATATATATGTAGGAAACTATATAGGCGTATCATATAATACGCATCAGTGCGGGCTCTAGTGAGTCAGGGGTCGATCAACTATTTTCGTACTCTTTGCTGCACACACAAAACACGACACACGTACCACCAAAGCCCGCCGCGTCCTTTAACCTACCACCCTTTCTTTCTCTTGCACGCTCGAGTGACCCTCGGCACAAACCTCGCCAACTCATCGTACTGACACACGTACGTACATACGAACACGAGCGCGCGCGACGCTTTTGTGTACCATGAAAAATAAAAAGGAAGAAAAAAAGCCCTCCTCTTGGCCTCTGCGTGACCCCTACATGGCCCCGGGGTCGAGACGACGATGAGATAATCGTGGCCGACGTTAATCCCTCTCCCCTCTACTATACAGTCATCTCTTTCTCTTTCGCTCACTCTCTCTCTCTCTCTCTCTCTCTCTCTCTCTCCAGGCAAAAAATTGACAATTCTCAAATGATTCATTTCCGGTTGTGCGCTGCTCCATTCTCGCTTTCTACGTGTATATATATATATATATATGTATATGTATATGTATAGGAGTCTGCAGTGTGCAGATCATGAAGAGAAGGACCGGTCTCGTCCACGAGAGAGCGAGTGTTGCTCTCGGAGCCGACGTATATATATCTCGTGTTCTCGCTCGTGCTTCCCGTAGTCTCTCGTTATACTCTTATGGGCTCTCTCTCTCTCTCTCTCTCTTCTCATTCTCACCTAACCTTATCCCGCGTACAATGTGGGGCAGAAGGGTTCGCGAAGCGAATTTACCCACACGCGCGCGCCACTCTTCGAACGTACCCGAAGCACTTTTTTACTGTGCACAGAGCAAAATGTTCTATACCCGTGTATTGGTACGTACGAGCGAGGGAGCAGAGCGTGGAGAAGTAGACCCGTCTAAATATAATGCAGGGGAGCAGGCCACTCGGTACTTGCGACCTCCCCTTCTTCAACTCCTTCTCTCCTACTACGCTTTCTCTCTCTCTCTCTCTCTCTATATATATATATATATATATATATAGCACACTCTATGTACTTCAGAGGGGGCTTGTATCCGCGTTTGTGCGTGCGTGCGTCACGTGAGAGTCCGGCAATACTCTCCGACACTTTCATACATCTTTTATGTATTATATATATATATATATATGTATATATATATATATTCGTAGATGATTATGTACGCTTTGAAAGTGCGGGTGAGTAGTCGACGTTAAAAGGGATATCTCTGATGCTATAATGCATCACATGCAACCGAATACATATACACATATCTATATATATCTATATACATATGTATATATGTATGCGTGTATGTGTGTGGAGGAGACAGTGTAATGTTATTACATGTCAGGCGAACGAATGGACGGGCGGGGCGTGCGACAGCGAGGAGAGTGAAGAGAAAGAGAGAGAGAGAGAGAGAGAGAGAGAGAGTTGCCGAGAGGCATTCACAACACGCCTCGTGCTCTCCTGCACCAGTATGCAGGCCTAGACCTAGACCCAGTCCGCTAGCCTAGACCTAGAGCAGCGCACGGACTCTCTCTCTCTCTCTCTCTCTCTCTCTCTCTCTCTTTTTTTTTCTTTCTCTTTCTCTTCTCTATATCACGGGTGTTGCTGCTAGTATATAACCAGAGGAGCAACGGAGCACCGAGGCTCGAGCTCGCGCGGGAGTGGAGACGAGAAAAGAGCTGTGGTGGCGCGAGAGAGGAAGAGGGGGGGGGGGGGGAGAGATCTCGACGCCCAGACGACCAGAATAGGGGAGGGCTCGTACTCTATAAACTACTCTCCGGGCTCTTTCTCTCTTCCTATTCTCCCGGCGCGCACCAGATTCTCGTATCTACGCTCACGACTTGGAGTCGTCGCGCCAAAATTCGCGAATTATTATTTTCATTTCTTTTTCTTTTTTTTGTTTTTGTATTCTCGAGGAAAAAAAATAATCGGGTAAGAAATTTAGTAATTGAATTTTCTTTCGTTTTTTTTTTTTAATAGACACGACAGAAGAATTATTCTTCGTCGTTCGGGAAAAAATCATTAAACGACGACGTAAGAGAGAAACTTTGTTCATTTTGAAAACAAATTTATCGAATTAATTCGTCGCCGTTTTGACGAATGATTTTCGATGGAGGAAAAAAACTGTTCTTTTTTTCTTTTTGATGTTGTCTCGACGCGCGAACGAGACACAGAGATGAGAGCAAACAATAAATGTGCGAAGAAATGATTCCAGGCTGAAATTGATTCGAGCAAAGTACACACACCAGCCACACAGGAGACCCCGATGTAATGCCAGGAGTGAAGGAATGCAATAAGAAAAGAGAAGAAGCCTTGATCACTGACCTCGCTCACGTCTTTACTCTTTATCTCTCTCTCTCTCTCTCTCTCTCTCTCTCTCTCTCTCTCTCTCTCTCTCTCTCTCTCTCTCTCTCTCTCTCAACCCCCTCTCTTTTTCCCCTCTCTTTCTCTCTTATTCTCGTTCTTCCCTGTGTTTCTACGGTGCACCGCGAGAAAGAGCTCGCACGAACGGAAAAGACGTCACGCCCACTCCGCTTTCGTGTGTCTCGTGTAAATTTTCGTTCCTTTCCTATACACACATATATATATATATATCTGTGTGTATGTGTGTTAAAGGAAGAATATATATATATATACGTGAGTAGTATGCATTCATTTCGAAGCTATCTCATCGTTTTCTCGGACGTCAACGAGGCGAGTCGAAAACTAAATGACGCGCGTATTCCGAGCTCTCGTGGAGGATGTACATATATGAATATCTCTCTCTCACTCACTCACGTGAATACGAGTTTGTATTCGTGTAGACAGTGCACCGTGTTGTATACTGACGAGGGATCGCCCGCGGCGTCTCTCGCGAGACTTCCGGATCGCGCTCTGTGCATATACAGTGATATATAGGTATATATATATATATATATATATATATATATATATATCCTGTATAATCACGATTTCATTGCGGTAGAAAGAGAAAAAAAACGATGCTTTGACAACGTGCGTGTACAGTACCAGTACACGTTTTTACTTCGAGGTTCACGGTTGCTTGGCAATTTTTCTGCAAGACTGAGCAAAGAAAGAGAGAGAGAAAGAGAGAGAGATAGATGCTTATCTTATCTGATAAGCCTTCAGGCTCGCCTCGTTCGAGACACTTTAACATAATTTTTCCAGCATTTTTTAATCTAAATCATTTTTTTTCCTCTTTTATTTTTTCTCTTCTTAAATCTGAAATAAGAGATTGAATATACACGGTAAAAACGAAAAGCAGAATCACGATAAATCCCGACGGTAGCCAATTTTCTTTATCTCTCTCTCTCTCTTTCTCTTTCTCTTTCTTTCTCACTTTTTTCTTTTGTTATCCCCGCAAGCTTCAAAGTACCTCTATCTCCTCAAATTTCATCCTTTTCCGGGTGTACGATTGCGCATCCCGTTCATTGCCACTGGGAAAAAATGCATCGTGCTGCACCGGCGAAGGAGACAACGACACTTATTCGCGACAAATTCCGAGTGTCGGTTTCGGGGTTAAAGATAGCGAGAGTAGCCGATGGCAACTGAGGTAACATAATAGCTCGTCTTTGAATTCACTAGAGAGATGATACTACTACGTTTAAATATTAACAATTTTTGAAAATATTGCACATAATTGCAAAAATCATAAGTGATTAAGTCCTAAATTAGCGGGAAAAAACAACCATGTCAATTATTTATAAATTTCACAATTTAAAACAAAATATCATGAGACCATTAAAACGTACAAATCGATTGATACTTTAATGAATCAAGGACGAATTGTTAATTATCTAACTGAATTCGCGAATTCGCTTGATTTGCCACCGTCGCACGTTTTAACATTGAAAATTGGCGTGTCTTATCATTCTTCTACGAAACATCGATCCACCACGACTTTTCGACGATACCAGGATTTTAATGAAAAATATCACGAACAATATCATCGAAGCTACAATTTTAAATATACAATTTAAAGGAGAAAATGTCTTATTGCCACGTATCCCAATGATACCAACAAATATGCCATTCGAATTCAAACGTTTATAGTTTCCCCTGCGACTCGCATTTGCAATGACCATTAACAAAGCACAGGCGACAATCGTTACGACTGTGTCGATTAAATTTGAAAAATCCATGCTTTACAAATGAACAGCCATATATTGGCCTGCTCACAACACCCAGGAAAATCTTCTAATTTATTCGTATACGCACAAGATGATAAAACAAAAAGAATATTGTGTATCCAAAAGCCCTTGAATAATCATAATTAAAAAAAAAATTCTTTCTTGCAGCAATTAGCTGTAAAATAAATTATAACACAAAAGCGGTATTGCAACGCATGCTGGGTACCGCTAGTATATATATATATATATATACATGCACACATACACACAATATATACGTAGAAAGGAGCGAGATAGAGAGAGAGAGAGAGTGGTCGAGGAACGAAAGTGAGAACGTCACGATGAGGAGGAGAGACCGTGCCTGCGCCCAGCTTATTCCATAGCGGAGCCGGAATAAACCGCGAGAGAGAATGAGAGATAATGCAAGATAGAGGAATAACGAGGAAGAGGAGACTCGGTGTGCGCTGAGGGGCGGGGGGGTGAGGGGGTAAAAGGGGAGGATCGACGAGGTGCACGACTCTGTCGGAGGACGAAGGGTCGACATGGACGCGCGCGACGAGAAGTCCGAGCTGCGCCGAGAGGATAGCGACAGACAGACAGAAAGAGAGGGAGAGAGAGAGAGAGAGAGAGAGAGAGAGAGAGAGAGAGAGAGAAGAGAGAGAAACGATGATTGCGAAGCGGGAAAGAGTGAGAAAGATAAACACGCCCAGAGTCCTCGACGTAGCGAGTTAGTCGCGTTCTCGTGTCATATACGAGGCATTCTTCGTTAAATTAGCCGACAATTTTGTCTTCCTCCCGAAATTTCCCAATCTTTCTCATAATTCGCCGATTTTTTGCGGCTCGAAATCCGTCGTAAGAATATTTCATCGTTCGATCGATTTCCGCATTGTTTTTTTCCACCCGTGTTCTTTATTTTACGTTAAGTTTGGAAACGAGAGAAAAAAACAAAATAGAGAGGAAAATTTTTTTTATGGAAAATTTGGGGATGTTTAATTCGAGGGGTTGGTTCGAGTGGCGACGTAATGGACGCGTTGCGAGAAATTTGGAAAAAATTAGTCGATTTTACGAAGAATGGCCCATATATGTATGTCCGTGTATATATTTATTCGTATAAGTAGATGTGTGTGTGTGTGTTTACGTCGGTATGGGTTCGTCTGTGGGACGGTGCATCGGACTAGCCAGTTGCGAATGGCGGGGCTGCGGCGCGCATCGCTTTTGGACGAGTCGCGAGGAGCGTGAAGAAGCGAAGTGGGGAGAGGGAGGAGAAGGATAGAGCAGTTAAGTTAGTCTGTCGGTCAGTGACTGCCTGACTTTCCCGGCGCAGCTGAAGGTCAACTCTCCCCTTCTTCACAGACCCTCTCTCCTCTTCCTCTTCTTCTTCTTCTTCTTCTTACTCCACCTCGATCCTCTCCTCCTCCTCCTCCTCCTCCTCCTCCTTCTTCTTCTTCTTCTTCTTCTTCTTCTTCTTCTCTTCTTCTTCCTTGTCGTTCTCCTCCGCTATTTCTCTCTCGGTCTTTCCTCGTTCTACGCTACTCGCCATTTCTACTTCGCCATCCGAGACGGCCCAGACCATCTTTATCTTCTACTCATCTGCTCTCTCTCTCTCTCTCTCTCTCTTTCTCTCTTTCTTGAGTGAGAGAAAGAGAGAGAGAGAGAGAGAGAGAAAGAGCGAGAGGTCTCTCTTGGTCGACTCTATGCACTTCTCCGCTTCACCAACATAACACAAGAGCCGTGCGTTGAGCGTGTATGTGCGCGCGAGTGCGAGAACGGCGTCTGATCTTTTCGCGCAGTCGTCCCGTTCGAGAAAGATATATACTTATCGACCAACACTACGTTACGCATACACGGGACGTCGTTCAACGTGAAGCAGAGTCTTTATACACGGATAGAAATAATATAATTGAACCGATTCGAAGATCCAAGAGAGTCAATAAATCCGGTCGATATCATCTCTCCCCGGTGCTTATACGACTTCCCGAGCAATTATCTCGGACGCGTGTATTGCAAATATACCTATATATATATATATATATATTTATGTATATTTATGTATATGTAGGTATATATATATATGCCGAGAATGTCGAGGCTTTTTATCTCTATCTTCTTCTGATTTCCGTTTCGCTCAATCTCCTCGCGCGAATGTGTACCAAACAGCAGCATCTCTCTTCCAATATGCCTTACTTTCGCGCAAGTAAAAACATCACTCTCTCGTTTTTCTTTCCTCTTCTTATCTTTAACTCGATTATTCGACTGGTTCATCGAGACGCCACCAGAGGCGCGACGGAACACACGCGCAGGCTTCCCATTCGGACCGTACGGTGGCGCGACGAGCGCGACGATCACCGCGTGTCCCTGGGAATCCCCTCCTAATCTCCCCTTCCTCTTCCTCATCCCCTGTTCTCATCGACTTCACTCGTCTCTTTGCAATTTCCCCTCTCTTCACGCTATACTTGTACTTCCGGCCGCGAGAGGCTAGAGCGAAATTCGCACAAAATAAACGAGCGAGAGAGAGAGAGAGGGGGGAGAGAGAGAGAGAGAGAGGAGAGCAGCCTCCTCGACATCGCCGGAGCTTTGCCTCGAACGTTTCTCTATTTTTAACACACATCGTCGTCGTCGTCGCGGCTTCAGAAGCAGCAACGACTACCAGAGCGTACGTTACACCTATACTCTCCTTCTCTCTTTATCGTACTTGTCGTTATGAGAACTCTCGCCTAAACTTCCTGTCCCTCGACCGGATAATATTCTACTATATATATTTTTAATCAATACGTATGTGTTTGTCGTAGATGGTACAATTTTGCATATATACTGTACCGGAACAACTCGATCCTCGGTAACATCCTCCTACTTCGCTACTAATCCGCCAGGTGGCTTCGCGCGAGATACTTTCTCGTACGAGAAACGTCGCTTGATTGCTATACAAACCATCTACCTTTCCCGTTGCTTTGGTACTGTTTTCAACTCATAGTAAATACTGTGTAAAAATATGTTGTATATCTGTCGATATTTTGTATTATTAAACATTAACATCTCTCTATTTATCATCAAAATTAATATTCCTAATTCTCTACACTACGCGAAATGAACAATAAAACGATCAAGATTAAAAAAATAAGGAAAATAAAAAGAATATATTTTTCGCATGCGGATCATTGAGATAGAAAAATACATAAATGGCATAGATATCACATCAATCCACTACAGAGTTCCGCTCGAAATAATAATTGCGCAAAATAGCGTTATAAATATACTTAACGTCGATAAAATACGACGTGGTATAACGAGCACGAAAGTGCGAGCGAGCTACACAGACATGTCTTGAATGGTCGCCCGTCTCGCTCTCTCTGTGTCTCACGCCACTCTGCCACACGTTCCCCGTGGTATAGGTCAGTGAAGCTCTCGCAAAGTTTCCCCCACTCCATCGTTCGTCGGTATAGGCTGCGGCAACAGCGGTGGCAGCACCTCCGCGAGACGGCAGAAACGACATGTATAACTAGCCCACGATTCTCCTAGACAAACCGCGTAGAGCAAGCGTGAGTGGGGGGTGGGGGGGGGAGCTCTACGATTGACTCATCTAGTCCGTAGCTGGCAGTCGTGTGCAGCTTGTTCACTCGTTCGCGGGCTAATGTCCTGCTCTCGTCCCGCGACCCTACGATTTATATGCTGTTTTCGAGGTAGAAAAAGAGAAAAAAACGAGGAAAGAGAGAGGAACTCGTAGCAGTTGCCGCAGTTCCAAACTACGCGGGAGACGTCTCTGGGTTCTTCGCGCTTCGCGTAGGCCTCGCCGAGAAAAACACAACACACAGTGAAAGAAGAAGATAGATGGAAACGAGGAGAGAACGCACGTATATTTTTAGCTCGACGCTGCAGCGCAACCGAGTCCTGCAAATTCGACGGAATTCCAACCTAACGTCGTAACGAACCAAAACTGCCTGTATAACCGTGCAATTCTTTTTTTTCGATCTCGGGCTGGTTACCGGTGCAGCCATGTTGTAAATTATATTCAATATCCTATATTGATCCTCGTATTTCAAATATGGCGGTAAAGTGATTATTTTTTTTTTTTATGTATTTTTATCGCAGCCAACTTCCGTATGAGACGTTTCTCTCGAGCAGCGGCTTTCTAAATATTTCATTATCCCCACCCCAACCCTTAATCCCGTAAGATGCAACGACGTGAATAAAAGGAAAATTATGGATATAAAATGTTAGACTTCGCCGATCTTGCCGCTTGAATTCTCTACGCAGAAAAGCGAGACTTCGCGTAGCGCGCGTTGTCTCTCTCTCTCTCTCTCGTTTTCTCTCTCGCGCTCGCTATTATGCACTAGAAGCTGCTGATGGCGTCACCGTGCAACCTTGGCTCGGGTCAGTCCTCTATCATACTGCAGGCAGCGCACAGCACCGCTTCCCGCCACCACCTCCTTCCCTTTCGCGCTCTCCGTCTCTTCCCTTCTCCCCCTTTCGCTCTTAGCTCCTCTCCCTTCCTCTGCTCTCGCTTACGACGTGTTCTAAACCCCCCACCATTCTCGTCTGCGACTACTGAACCCTCGAGACCCCCGCGCGCCTCGCGACAACTCGCTCCTTTCCTTGTCTCTATCTTCTTTCTTTCCTCGCTGTATCTACAGCATATAACGCATATATATGTATATTCGCGTATGCATGGGTGCATGTGTGTGGATCGAATGTATGCGTAGAACTCAACACGATACGACCAAACTCACGGCGAAACCCTCTACACCCCCTCGAGCTTCGTTCTTCGTAAAACGTTTCCGTCGTCCGTAGATTGCAGATCCGACTCTATACTACACGTACATGGATACCTGTGCTATATATATATACACACACGTATCGTTTTCCCCTACGATATCTCCTCACCACTCGTCCGGGAATGCATTTGCCCAAACTGGCGTCTCGTTTCGTTTTATGCTCTTCCTCGAAAACCCGCAGATCACGAAATTTAGGATCGACATATGCAACTCGAGACAAAAAAATATTCTGTCACGGTTATCCCACGGAATCGATTTTACGGTGAAACCATTTTTTAATTTGGCTTGTTTATAGAATTAGATGGTGAGCGTTATTGCGAATACGGTTGATCCGGAAAGAACGATCTTGTGATCCGTCGTAACATTTTTATTTCTCACTCTCCTCTCTTTGTCTCTGTCTCCGGCATTGCACAGAGGCGTTAATTCCGCGACGCAATACACTAAATCCTCCATCGTTATACAAACAGATGACACACAACTTACACAGTCTATAATGCACCTGTTGTGAGTGTCGAGTCTTTCTATTTACCAGTCGAGATACACGTCCGACGTTTCGTAGGACGTGTACACAGGATTCGATGACGAGAGAAGAAATTCTTTCTCGCGTCACGTCGGTAGAGTAGAAGTTGGCAGTTGTTATAATCGAGAATGGCATTCTTTTGTAATAAGCACTTGGCATACTCGAGATGACAATTCGATTAATAATTTTTTCTCTCAATCGGTTCGAGTTATTTAAATTAATTTTATTAATCAAATCGGCTGATTAGTAATCCCATTAGCCATTGTACGCAGAAAACGCGTGTGCGCATTGCGCTGCGCGAAAGGCTCACCACCGGCTAGCGTTAGTCATTATGTGTTGAAACGACTTTCACACTTGTCAATCGCTTACTTCGATGTACATTCGTACGTGTGCTCGTTCGCGTTACACACTAGACCCAATGCCGTACGCGGATTTCCCGGTCGACGCAACGGATGAATAAGAAGATTGCTTACGTCCTAGATCTATCGTACGTTTTATACCTACGTAAATCGAGAGGCACGGTACAAAGAACTCTTTTCTGACGTTTGGCGAGTCCGGCGATGTCACACCATCCGACTGTCGGCGCCATGTTTTGTAAACCGAGAATGCATCACCTAGCGCCATCTGTCGCATCTACTTTTAAACTACAACGCGTATCGCCTATCGATAAAACAGTAATTTTTTCGGAAAGGAAGAAATCTATCGGAAAAATTCACTAGAATTATAAAATAAGTTGATCTGAAATGACCACGGGAGTAAAACAATTCCGAATAGATAATCTTATTGTTTTTATTATCTTACATTGTTTCAAGAATAACAAAACATGAAGCATACTCATAATTTGTTCTCCTTTTTTCTCGTTGCAGTGTCAGAGAGCTACAATAGCTACGTAAATTCCATGTACGGTGGCGGTGGTGGACAATTCGCGACACCATGTACGCCGAGTCCGCCACGAGGACCCGGTGGTGTACCGACGAGCGTCATACAAGCCGCGACGAGTTCCGTGTCCGACGATCTCTATCTTCTCGAATTGGGTTTTCCGCCGAGACCGAAGAAGAGCAAGCTCAAGAAACCACGACAAGGCGAGGGAGCTGCGGTGAAGAGGAAATCCCGCGAGGGCTCGACGACGTATCTGTGGGAATTTTTGCTTAAACTTCTCCAAGATCGTGAATACTGTCCGCGATACATAAAATGGACGAATCGGGAGAGAGGTGTTTTCAAGCTCGTCGACAGCAAAGCCGTCTCGAGACTCTGGGGTTTGCACAAAAACAAGCCCGACATGAATTACGAGACGATGGGACGTGCACTGAGATATTATTATCAGCGTGGAATACTCGCCAAAGTCGACGGACAGAGACTCGTTTATCAGTTCGTTGACGTGCCCAAGGACATTATAGAGATCGATTGTACGGGAGCGTGAGATAAGGCCCGCCCTTCTTCGGGGGAGCTCGGAATTTATACGAGAAAACAACCGAGTAATAATAAATACAATTACTCGCATGGGAGCAGTAGAACGTCATCGTCGTCGTCGTCATTCTCATTATTGTCGCCGTCGTCGACTTCGTCTTCGACGCTGTCGCCGTTCAGACGCGAGAGATCGTTATCGTCGAGCTCTTCTCACCATCCGCCGCAGCAACATGTACCCACGTGGCACATCCCTCAAGCGATGCACTGCCCTCTCTGACTCCGTGGTTCCTTGTAATATAAAAGCTTTGAAACCGAACGATCGTATGCGCAGCTCTCAACGCGTTTACGTTAAACTCGTCGTCCTAGGTGCGCGAATGGGAACGTACGCGAAGAGAGAGAGAGAGAGAGACATAGAGAGAGCCGCGCTCAAAGCACCGAAGATTAATATTGTGATGCGAGAGCCGTTTTCGCGCGAACCTTTTTTCGTCTTTTTATTAATTTGTACAAAAATTTGTGTTTTTTTTTTGTTTTTAGTTATTTAACGATATCGCGCACGCGCCTTCGACAAAACGTATTGTTGTACACGAAAGGGAAAAAAAGAAAGAAACACACTCTACGGACAAATTACTTAACTTAAAAAGCCTAGAGGGAACAGGGCGATGAAAATTGTACATTCGAAATACGATAAATTATTTATTGTACATTTGGCGATTAGGAGATATAAAAGAGGAAAGAAATTTAATGAAAAAAAAAAACGTAACTAGATTGAAAAAAGAAAAAGAAAAAAAAAGAAAAGAAGATAACTAAACTTGTTGAAAGAGTAAGCTGGGGAGGCTGCGCGAGAGTTGTAAAACGAATCGAAATGTGGGCTGTGAAATGGTTTTTTGGAGGAAAGAAATATTGGACAAGCGCTTAAAAGAAAAATGTTCTGCTGTTGGGGGATAAAACGGAGTGATACAAAGAGAAAACAAAAATAGAGTGTGTATGTGTGTTTGTGTGTGTGTGCGTGTGTGTGTGTGTGTGAGAGAAGGGCTCAGGGAGGGTTACACCAATATTTTTTTAAACATTAACCGGAATGGAAAACTGGTTTTCAATTGAGCTGAGGGAGGTTCAACGATGTAAGGTGCTGGCTATTACACACGAGGTCCAAGAATGTTATTTAGCAAAAAAAAAAACCTAGCGTTACTGATTCATAGAAATTATTGAGACAGACATTATCTAAATATATCTCTGTATATATTATATAAAATATACCTTTAGCATATATATATAAATATATATATATATATTATTAAATATTATATATATTATATAAATATATATTGTATGTTATGTAGTAAATGGCGCGTGTTAATGTGTCTCTGTGAGATTTTGCGTCACGTCGGGCTTAGTTTAAATGACGGTGAAAGAGGATTTTTGATCTCGCTCGTACGACGCTCGTCTCTAGAAATGAAAAAAAAAAAGAGAAATACGTTAGAACGTAACTCGTAGAATCGAACCATGAAACGTTAACCATCGACAATTTGTACAATCTTGTCGCGCGATCAAACGCTCAGAAGGATTGTTTGATATATCGTCCGAAACCTTCGATCGCGCTTCATTCATATTATAATATTATACTCGATAACGCACACTTTTGACAAGCTTCCATGCTTTTTCAATGAAACTTAAGAAAAATTAAAAAAAAAATATATATATATATAAAAAATAAAAGAAAAAAAATGAAACATATTCGGAGACGTTCGCAAACCGTTGTCTCGTCGTAGAAGCGAACGAGACATTTCCCAACTTCGACCGTCATGTAGCCCGGGATCGTATAATAATAATACCCCTAGAATAAAATTTTATTTATTGACGACCTGGGAGGCCGACGTGAGCGTGAAAAAATAAATAAATAAAATACTATGTCCCATAGGATATAATTTTGTATATAAAGATTTGCTTATAATGAATTACTTATGTCGAAACCCATTCAAGAGAAGAAAAGGGAGGAAAAAAAACATATTAGTTTTTCGTACGTAAGCAAGTGAGAACGTAAGTGAAAGGAGAAAGAGAGTATATAGAGATAGTTGTATACTTTAGTAATTAAGGCTCAGCAGTGCTCTCTGAACACGGCTTCTACGACGACAGCCTTTGAATTTTTAAACAGATTCGAAATACAGTAATGATAATAAACAACAACAAAAAAGAAAGCAAAAAAGTAATGAAAGAAAATATTATACTACAGTGATCCAGTGCTGCCAATTAATGCCTGAGACGGTCCCTTGCATTTGCCACACAAAGAATATACTACAATATTTAACGAAAATACGTTGATATTGATACAAGACATAAAATATGAGAAAGAAGAAAAACAAATTTATTAAAAAAAAACAAAAACAAAAAGTGTTGCGGGACGCCAGACATACCGATGATACAAAGCAAATTGCCTTTACGTATTAAACCAAGACGTGTTGCCTTCTAACGAAATAACAAAAAGAAACAAAGAAAAATACAAAACAAAGTTTTAGCGATTTGTATCATAAAGTACTATCTCTCTGTCCCAGTACTTAAAGAAAAAATATTCCCGCCCCCTCAAACATCCTCTGACCCTGTCGTTTTGAAAGATAGATTTTTTAAAAGTCAAGCTGACTCGTGTTTTTTGGTACATGGAACATTTTGAGATCGTATCTACGTCGCATCTGTGAGGAACATATATATATATAATACGAATTATGATGAAAAAGAAAAACATAAAACAGAGTACAATCGACAAAAGCAAGTACCTATAAAATGTACCATTTCTATACACAATGATAGTTACAAACACACATACACCCATACACACACGGACAGCCTCTCATAAATGATGAATGGAAACTACAACAAGAAATCCTATTTTTAGGTGAATTAAATTTACATATACATAACAATTGATTACAGTACGAGATATTTTAACGAATAAGACTTAACTGTAATAGGGATAAACGTATAATGATTTTACTTGTATAAAATATATGAGATATGATGGATTGACGTAAGGAACTCTAATGTAACGTTCTGTGATTCGTTGTTTGTAGGTGAAATTTAATAAAAGAATAATGTATCATAATTGTCTACCAATGGCCTTAATTCGATAACCTGCTTGCCTCGTAATAAGGAGAGTTCCGTACATTTTGGCGATGATAAAACGTGAATTGATATAACGTATATGGTCTAAATATAGAACAGGCGAGAGCAGTCATTTAAACTGTGCGGTACTCGTAATTGAAGACACTAGACCACCATCGCGCATGCGCTGTATGTTGGGGCGACCACATGCCCCTCCGTGTACAGGTATACACAGTTGGTATAACCAACGAATTCAATTCATTCGTATAACCTGGAATACAACCGAGCTCTGGAGGATAAAATCTAGCAGCTAGCATTTCTGCCGAAAAACCTAAAAAGTCTTCTGGAAAACAGTTTGACAACAGCAATCGTCACAGTGGCTTCAGACAGAAAATGTCAACTGAAACCGATATGAAGAATAAGAAGGTGGTCGACAAGAACCTCGATTTTGATTTAACGAATATCAGGGAAGATATGGGCATGCCAATAGTGTCAATCCGAAGAATTACTGTACCTTTATCACTCGAGCCCGTGTTTCAAAATTCGCAAGACTTCAAATAGCTGGCATAAATTATCATCGATTATGTTCCTCTCTATATCGAGTAGAGACTCTGCTTTCATTTGATATCAAGATGCAAGCAATGCCAATTCAATACGGAGGGAATGGAGAGTTCCAGAATATCGATGTTAAGTTTGTTCGTATGATTGCATATTTAAAGGCAGGTTTTTGCGCCTCTCCACAAATTGATAAATGGTATCGGAGTATTTATGATTTTTAGAACTAATTTTGATCTACGATATGCCAACCAAGTCACAGATAATGGCATTATGACTTGGGATCTTGTACAGATTTCGCGAATTTGCGACAGTCTGTACAGTTGCACCTCAACGCCTCAGGATCGCAGACAATATTTTTATGATCATTGTCCTCTTCCAAATGCCATTTGGGAAACACAGCAAAGCCACAGAACAGCAAATGGACAACTAACCGCTGACAATTACCCTATACTTTTAAATCCTGCTGATATCATGCCTAGTGACTATAATACCAATAGTTTACGGGAAGATGTTAATATTATTATGGATGCTCACACGATCATTGGGAGAAAGTATGAAAAACATGTGTCAGTAGGAGGGATCAACTACAACCACAGCCATGGATCTGCAAGCCAACTTGTCTCAAATGAAGTTGGACATTTAAGATACACGGATTTAGGAATAGAACCGTCCTATTTAATGTATACACCTATTACCGGGGATATTGATCTGTGTTGGTGTAATGAAAATATCTCTACTCCTCAACTCTACTTTGGAGCATTTTATTTATTTGGAGAATTATCAAATGGGGATGTAGTTCCACCTTCATACACGATACGACGACTGGAAGTATGAAAATTACTTATTTCTGACATACGCTTCAGCATGTGCCTGCGCGCTTTCGTGCAATGAAACTGTGGAATTAAATTCACCAGGCTGATCACTCGCAGCAAATTCAATCTAAACACATAGAAATTCTTCAATCCTGGGAGAGACTTACGACAAAGGCTAAAGAATGTCGTTTCAAGCTTGATCGTTTCCTTACTCATTCTAGAGACTTGGTATCTTGGATGAACGGCATGCGTGCTATAGACCAACCAAGGACGTTGCTGGTACCGCAAGAAGCTTCGCAAAAGCAACATTTCAATAGCACGATCGAAGATATCGAACTCTGGCTATCCAAGGTCGAGGATTGCAGCAAAGCTCTCACTAGCGTACAGAATTTGCAGAAGAAACATGCTCTGCTCGAAGCCGATGTTCGCTCACATCCTAATAGCATCGACGGTATAACGCAACTCATCATTTCCGATCACTTTGATACGGATAACATTAGAACAAAACAATAATCGATACAGAGTTGTTACTCGGTTCTTGAACGCCTTATAAGCATTCGCGAGCAGAGACTTCTCGATTCTGCAGGTGCAACAATTATTTCGCGATACTGAGGATGGGGAAGATTGGATACGCGAGAAAAGAGGAGTTGCAGCTAGCACAAATCACGGACGCGATCTCATCGGTATGCAAAATCTTCGGGAAAAACATCAACTCGCGGAGATTAATAATCCCGAGCCCAGAGGTGGAAAACGCTTCAGGACCGACATTTCGCCGCGGAGGAAATCAACCAGAGGCTGGTTGCTTTGAACAAGCACTAGGATCAGTTGACGGAAAAAGAGCGGCAGAGAAAAACCGATTTTGATGATACGCTCCAGACTCATAAATATTTCGTCAATGTGGACGGAACTGTGCCCTGTATAAAGGAAAAGAAGGAATGGAAACTACAACAAAGAATGTTATTTTTATGTGAATTGAATTTTCATACCTACACATAACAATTGATTACAGTTCGGGATATTATAATAAATACGGGGAAACTGTGATAGGGATAAACGTATAATGATTTTACTTTTATAAAATATATCAGATATGAAGGGATGACTTAAGGAACTCTAATGTAACATTCTATGATTCGTTGTTTGTTGGTGAAATTTAATAAAAGAATAATGTATCATAATCATCTACCAATGGCCTTAATTCGATAACCCGCTTGCCTCGTAATAAAGCGACTTCCGTATATTTCGGCGATGATAACACGTCGAGAATTGATGTAACGTCTAAATATAGAACGGAAGAGAGCAGTCATTTAAACTGTGCGGTACTCTTAATTGAAGGCACTCGGCCGTCATCGCGCATGCGCTGTGTGTGGGGGCGACTATGTACGCCTTCGCGCACAGCTATACACAGTTGGTGGTATAACAGTAGTAGCCCGACCGTACCAGCGCCGGTGTCGAACGTCATTGCTGACAAATACAATCGTGAGTAATTGACGGTGTCTCTCGCGAGCAAACCTCTTGTTGCCCGAGAATTATACGTAAACAGTGAGGATATTGGTAAACCAAACGACCTTATTGCAGGACAAATATAAAAACTTGTAATACGCAGTCTCAAAAGCTGTTATTGATTATCGAGTGTCCAAGCCCATTTGCCACACCCGTCGGCCATTTTGGGGGACTTGTTAAAGAATACGCACGAAACGAACGCATAGCGTTCGGTATACAACCGCAAAAATGGATCAAATTACACCCAAGGAAGTCAAGATTCTGGAGAATCCTGAGGATATACAGGAACGTCGAGAACAAGTACTGGGACGCTATGCCAACTTTAAGGCCGAGGCACGACACAAACGCGACAAACTCGAAGCCTCGCGTCGCTTTCAGGTATGTGATGATCTCATTCTTATTCTTAAGTTCATCGATGATCGACCATTATCATTAAGTAAATCCCACGGAGGCACGAGAGTACATACGTAATAGTAAACTTGATTCATCATAATGAAACTTATATTAACAATATTCAAATTTTCAAAACTGCGACCATGACACGAACTTCACTTTTGAAGTGAACTCACAACTTCACTTCACTGACATAAATGTGAACAGCGTGACAGGAAATTTTGCAAGCAATATAGAATGGTTCAATTTGTAGTTTTTCAAATTATAGGTTATTTCGCATTGCAACCATTCTACTTATTTTTCCATAGTATTTCAAACGCGATGCCAGTGAGCTCGAAGGATGGATTTACGAGAAGCTTCAAGCTGCCTCGGATGAGAATTACAAAGATCCCACAAATCTGCAAGCCAAAATCCAAAAGCATCAGGCTTTCGAAGCCGAGGTCGCTGCACATTCCAATGCGATAGTTCTCTTGGACAACACGGGTCAAGAGATGATAGCCCATAATTTTTCCAGCACGATAATTCGCAAACGTCTCGAGGAACTCCATCGTCTTTGGGAATTGCTTCTTTCGCGTCTCGCCGACAAGGGTCTTAAACTCCAACAAGCTCTTGTGCTCGTTCAATTCTTGCGTCACTGCGACGAGGTTATGTTCTGGATCCACGACAAAGAAGCATTCGTAACTACCGATGAGTTTGGCCATGATCTCGAGCACGTCGAGGTTCTACAACGTAAATTCGACGAATTTCAAAAAGACATGGCGAGTCAAGAATATAGAGTAACGGAGGTCAACGAGCTTGCGGACAAGCTTCTGCTCGATGGTCATCCCGAGCGCGATCAAATACTCGGACGCAAAGAGGAATTAAACGATTCCTGGCAGAGATTGAAACAACTGGCGATTCTGCGTCAGGAAAAATTGTTCGGAGCTCACGAGATTCAGAGATTCAATCGCGATGCCGATGAAACAATGGCGTGGATCGCCGAGAAAGACGTTGTCCTCTCGTCCGACGATTTTGGTCGAGATCTCGCGAGTGTTCAAACTCTGCAACGCAAACACGAGGGAATTGAGCGCGATCTTGCAGCTCTAGAGGATAAAGTTGCAACATTGGGTGCGGAAGCCGACCGTCTCGCCGCTATTCATCAGGCCGATCACTCGCAGCAAATTCAATCTAAACGCGCGGAAATTCTTCAATCCTGGGAGAGTCTTACGGCAAAAGCCAAAGAACGTCGTTTCAAGCTCGACGAATCGTACTATCTTCATCGTTTCCTCGCTGATTATAGAGACTTGGTATCTTGGATGAACGACATGCGCGCTATAATCTCGGCCGACGAGCTGGCCAAAGACGTTGCCGGTGCCGAAGCGCTCGTCGAGAGACATCTTGAACATAGAGGCGAAATCGACGCGAGAGCCGATAGTTTCGATTCAACGACTCTAGCCGGTAACAAACTTCTCGAAAGAAAACACTACGCTGCCGAGGAGGTAGCACGGAAATTGGATTCCCTCACCGAGGATAAGTCATCGCTCCTCGAACTTTGGGAGAAGCGTCGCATACTCTACGAGCAATGCATGGATCTTCAGTTGTTCTATCGCGATACCGAGCAGGCCGACGCTGGAATGGCCAAACAGGAAGCTTTCCTCGCCAATGAAGATCTCGGCGATTCGCTCGACAGTGTCGAAGCTCTCATAAAGAAACACGAAGATTTCGACAAATCACTGGCTGCCCAGGAAGAAAAATTCAAAGCTCTCGACGAATTTGCTGGTAAATTGATCGAAGGTGGTCACTATGCGGCTGACGACGTAGCCCAACGTCGTCAAATGCTTCTTGAACGTCGTGCTATACTTCTCGAGAAATCCGCTCAGCGTCGGCGTCAACTCGAGGATGCCTATAAACTGCAACAGTTCGAACGTGATTGCGACGAGACCAAGGGATGGGTCAACGAGAAACTAAAGTTCGCTACCGACGACAGCTATCTCGATCCTACGAATCTCAACGGCAAAGTACAGAAACATCAGAATTTCGAGCAAGAGTTAAATGCTAATAAGACGCGTATGGAGGAGATGGTGTCGACCGGACAGGAATTGATCGAGAGCGATCATTATGCGACCGATCGTATACGCGCTCGTACGGACGAGATCGTCACGCTCTGGGAAAGTCTCGCTCGTGCTACCGAGAAGAAGGGAGCAAAGCTACAAGAAGCTTCGCAACAGCAACAATTCAATCGCACGATCGAAGATATCGAACTCTGGCTATCCGAGGTCGAGGGACAACTCATGTCCGAGGATTACGGCAAAGATCTTACTAGCGTGCAGAATTTGCAGAAGAAGCATGCTCTGCTCGAAGCCGACGTTGGCTCACATGCCGATAGAATCGAAAGTATAACTCAAGCTGCCGAGCAATTCGTCAGTTCCGGTCATTTCGATGCCGACAACATTAGAACGAAACAGGAACAGATGCAGAGCCGTTACTCGGCTCTTCAACGTCCTATGAGCATTCGCAAGCAGAGACTTCTCGATTCTCTCCAGGTGCAACAATTGTTCCGCGACATTGAGGACGAAGAAGCTTGGATACGCGAGAAGGAGCCAGTTGCGGCTAGCACGAATCGTGGACGCGATCTCATCGGTGTTCAGAATCTCCAGAAAAAACATCAAGCTGTACTAGCTGAGATTAACAATCACGAGCCCAGAGTCGCTGCGGTTTGTCAAGCCGGCTCGAAAATGCTTCAGGACGGACATTTCGCCGCGGAGGAAATCAGCCAGAGGCTGGGTGCTTTGGACGAACACTGGGGACAGTTGAAAGAAAAAGCACGACAGAGAAAAACCGATCTCGATGATTCGCTCCAGGCTCATCAATATTTCGCCGATGCGAACGAAGCCGAATCCTGGATGAAGGAAAAGCGTCCGATCGTTATGAATGCTGATTATGGAAAGGACGAGGACAGCTCGGAGGCTTTGTTGAAGAAGCACGAGGCTCTCGTGAGCGATTTGGAAGCTTTCGCCAGTACTATCGGCGCACTGAGAGAACAGGCGTCTGCCTGTAGACAGCAAGAGACACCCACGATTGACATAGCTGGCAAAGAATGCGTCGTTGCTCTTTACGATTATGCCGAAAAATCGCCTCGCGAAGTTTCGATGAAAAAAGGCGACACACTGACACTTCTTAACTCGAACAACAAAGATTGGTGGAAGGTAGAAGTAAACGATCGTCAGGGATTCGTGCCTGCCGCGTACGTCAAACGCGTCGAGCCGGAGGCCGGCTTGAGCGCGTCCCAACAAAACTTGGCAAGGGAACAGAGCTCGATCGCTGCTAGGCAAGCACAGATTCAGGGACAGTACGACGATCTCATTCATTTGGCACGCGAGCGTCAGAACAAGCTCAACGAGACCGCGAAAGCTTACGTACTCGTTCGCGAGGCTGCCGAGCTCGCGACCTGGATCAAAGACAAGGAGAATCACGCCCAGGTTCAAGACGTCGGTGAGGATCTCGAACAGGTCGAGGTAATGCAGAAGAAATTCGACGATTTCCAAGCTGATCTCAAAGCGAACGAGGTGCGCCTCGCCGAGATGAACGAAATCGCCGTTCAGCTAATGAGCCTCGGACAGACGGAAGCTGCGCTAAAGATTCAGACGCAGATACAAGATTTGAACGAGAAATGGACGAGTCTGCAGACTCTGACTGCTGAAAGAGCGAGCCAATTAGGCTCGGCTCACGAGGTTCAACGCTTTCATCGCGACGTCGACGAGACGAAGGATTGGATACGGGAGAAAGATGCTGCGCTCAACAACGACGATCTTGGCAAAGATCTCCGTAGCGTCCAGGCATTGCAACGAAAACACGAGGGTCTCGAACGCGATCTTGCTGCTCTTGGTGACAAAATCAAACAGCTCGACGAGACCGCCAATCGTTTGATGCAATCGCATCCTGATACGGCGGAACAAACTTACGCGAAGCAAAAGGAGATCAACGAGGAATGGACACAACTGACGGCAAAGGCTAACTCGAGGAAGGAGAAACTGTTGGATTCCTACGATCTGCAACGATTCCTGAGCGATTACCGCGACTTGATGGCTTGGATAAATTCCATGATGGGTCTCGTGGCATCCGAGGAACTCGCTTCGGATGTCACCGGTGCCGAGGCTCTTCTGGAACGTCATCAGGTACGTCAACGACAAATTTAACGATTCGTATATTTCCAACACTCTATCATACATCACTTGCTCCATTCGCAAATCCAATGTACCCTCACGAGACATTTGACATTGTAGAATCACAGGGCAGAGATAGATGCGCGGTATGGGATACGGCCAGAGGTATATCCGAACCGTTTGAGCATGGTGTAGCACGGTTCTTTTGAGTTTTTATTTTCTTGTTTCTTTTGTGCATATAAAAAAACAAAGCATCGTATACAACACTTTACGTACGGTAACACTATCCCGCAAATGCATTTCTTATTTTCTGGATTTCTGAAGTGTAAAAGCAAATGCCCATTAACAGCATTTAACTTTTCATGCAGCTATCGTTTTTATGTGGATGCTACGGTCATTGCTCGTGTATGAAAAATTTACGGTCTACCGATACAAATTTTCACAATCATGGATGCGCTTCTTTACAATAAATTCTTTGTTGCTTTATTTACCGAATCAACGACGATTCTGACCGTGATATCCACTCAATGTCAATAATTCATAAATGTCACGTAAGAATGTCCTGTGCGAGAATTATTTTCGAATCAGTGAATAACAATGAAGTATTCAAACGTAGGAGCATCGTATGGAAATCGACGCACGAGCCGGAACCTTCCAAGCTTTCGAACTCTTCGGTCAACAACTGTTGCAATCCAGTCACTACGCCAGCGTAGAGATACAGGAGAAATTAGAGTCGATGGCCGAGGCTCGTCAGGAATTGGAGAAAGCCTGGATTCAAAGACGTATGCAACTCGATCAGAATCTCGAGCTTCAGCTGTTTTGTCGCGATTGCGAGCAGGCGGAAAATTGGATGAGCGCGCGCGAGGCTTTCCTCAGCAGTGCGGATGCCGTCGATAGCAGTGACAACGTTGAGGCTCTTATCAAGAAACACGAAGATTTCGACAAGGCCATCAACGCTCACGAGGAAAAAATCGCGGCTCTTCAGACCTTAGCCGATCAGCTTATCGCTGCCGAGCATTATGCGGCCAAACCCATCGACGAGAGACGTCGTCAGGTTTTGGACCGTTGGCGTCATCTGAAAGATGCTCTGATCGAGAAACGCTCGAGACTGGGCGAATCCCAGACGCTGCAGCAATTTTCGCGCGACGCTGACGAAATGGAGAACTGGATCGCGGAAAAATTGCAACTCGCTACAGAGGAAAATTACAAAGATCCGGCAAACATACAGTCCAAACATCAGAAACACCAGGCTTTTGAGGCAGAACTGGCAGCCAATGCCGATAGAATTCAGTCGGTTCTTGCCATGGGAGGAAATCTCATCGAAAAGCATCAATGCGCCGGATCCGAGGACGCCGTTCAGAAGCGTCTCGCTTCGATCGCTGATCAATGGGAATATCTTACTCAGAAGACGACCGAGAAATCCATGAAACTTAAAGAAGCCAATAAACAACGTACGTACATCGCAGCCGTTAAAGATCTCGATTTCTGGCTCGGCGAAGTCGAGAGTCTTCTCACGTCCGAGGACGCTGGCAAGGATCTTGCTTCTGTGCAAAATCTCATGAAAAAACATCAACTCGTCGAGGCTGATATTCAAGCTCACGAGGAGAGAATAAAAGACATGAATGCGCAGGCCGATTCGTTGATAGAGAGCGGTCAATTCGACGCCGCTGGAATTCAGGAAAAACGACAGAGTATCAATGAACGTTACGAGAGAATAAGAAATCTCGCGGCTCATAGACAAGCGAGACTGAACGAGGCCAATACCCTTCATCAATTCTTCCGTGACATCGCCGATGAAGAATCGTGGATCAAAGAAAAGAAATTACTCGTAGGATCGGATGATTACGGTCGCGACCTCACGGGTGTGCAAAACTTGAAGAAAAAGCACAAACGTCTTGAGGCCGAGCTCGGCAGTCACGAGCCAGCTATTCAGGCGGTTCAGGAAGCCGGTGAAAAATTGATGGACGTCTCGAACTTGGGTGTACCGGAGATCGAACAGCGTCTCAAGCTTCTCAATCAAGCCTGGGCCGAACTCAAGCAATTAGCAGCGAATCGTGGCCAGAGACTCGACGAATCTCTCACCTATCAGCAATTTTTGGCAAAGGTCGAAGAGGAGGAAGCCTGGATAACCGAGAAACAACAGCTTCTCTCGGTGGAAGATTACGGCGACACGATGGCAGCTGTTCAGGGTTTACTGAAAAAACACGATGCCTTTGAGACCGATTTCGCTGCTCATGGAGAGCGTTGCGTCGATATTTGCGACGCTGGTGAATCTCTGATCAAAGCTGGCAATCATCGTGCCGATGCAATTGGTCAACGTTGTACTCAGCTACGCAACAAACTCGAGCAGCTGGGCGCTCTGGCTGCAAGAAGGAAGACTCGGCTCAACGACAACTCAGCTTATCTTCAATTCATGTGGAAAGCCGACGTTGTTGAGTCTTGGATCGCCGACAAGGAGACTCACGTTCGTTCCGAAGAATTCGGCCGAGATCTATCAACGGTTCAGACTCTACTGACCAAACAAGAGACCTTCGATGCTGGTCTTCACGCTTTCGAGCACGAGGGCATTCAGAATATCACCTCGCTCAAGGAGATGCTCGTTGATTCTGGCCACGATCAGACCGCCAGCATTCAGAAACGTCACGCTGACGTTATAACGCGTTGGCAAAAACTACTCGCCGACTCTGATGCACGAAAGCAGAGACTTCTTCGTATGCAAGATCAGTTCCGACAGATCGAGGAACTGTATCTAACTTTCGCGAAGAAAGCTTCCGCTTTCAATTCGTGGTTCGAGAATGCCGAGGAGGATCTCACTGATCCTGTTCGTTGCAACAGCATCGAGGAGATACGGGCATTGCGCGAGGCACACGCCCAATTCCAAGCTAGCTTGTCCTCGGCCGAGGCTGATTTCCAAGCTCTTGCCGCACTCGATAGACAAATCAAGAGCTTCAATGTTGGTCCGAATCCTTACACATGGTTCACCATGGAGGCTCTTGAAGATACTTGGCGCAATTTGCAAAAGATCATTAAAGAACGCGATGTTGAACTTGCCAAGGAAGCTCAACGACAGGAGGAAAACGACAAATTGCGAAAGGAATTTGC
Organism: Netelia virgata; assembly: GCA_951802705.1. Lineage (NCBI taxonomy): Eukaryota > Metazoa > Arthropoda > Insecta > Hymenoptera > Ichneumonidae > Netelia > Netelia virgata. The sequence goes on along the minus strand of OX637864.1, from coordinate 7,158,096 downwards.
AAAACACGCGAACGCTTTCCACCAGTGGCTCGCGGAAACGAGGTAAGTTTTGTTTCGAAAATTCGTTTATTTTAGTTTTCCCCTATGCCACTGTATCTGGCAGAGTTGAGATACAAATATATATTACATGATTGCAGAACATCAATGATGGAGGGCTCTGGCTCACTGGAACAACAATTGGAGGCAACGAAAAGAAAGACGCAGGAGGTTCGAGCTCGACGTCAAGATTTGAAGAAGATCGAAGATCTCGGTGCTATTCTCGAAGAGCATTTAATTCTCGACAATCGTTACACCGAGCACAGTACCGTTGGTCTTGCCCAACAGTGGGATCAGCTAGATCAGCTGGGAATGCGAATGCAGCATAATTTGGAACAACAGATTCAAGCGCGTAATCAATCGGGAGTATCCGAGGATGCGCTCAAGGAATTCTCCATGATGTTCAAGCACTTCGACAAGGACAAAAGCGGACGGCTTAATCATCAAGAATTTAAGTCTTGTCTGCGAGCTCTCGGTTACGACCTGCCTATGGTAGACGAAGGACAACCCGATCCCGAATTCGAAAATATACTCGGTACGTTTGCCATAATATATTAGTCAAATATCGTTTTGCACGTTCTTTAAAATTGCCGAACTCTAATCCAATATTGCACGAATCCTCAGATATCGTGGATCCGAATCGCGATGGCTACGTTTCCCTACAAGAGTACATGGCCTTTATGATAAGCAAGGAAACCGAGAATGTGCAGAGTTCGGAAGAAATCGAGAATGCCTTCCGTGCGATAACAGCGGCAGATAGGCCTTATGTCACGAAGGAGGAACTTTACGCGGTAAGTTATATAATTTCTTGTATTCGTCGCGAAGAAATAATCGAAATAGAGATCGATACAGCGACTAAAATTTATTTTCTACCGCAGAACCTCACCAAGGAAATGGCCGATTACTGCGTCGCGCGCATGAAGCCTTACGTTGATCCGAAAACCGAACGACCAATCACAGCTGCATTGGATTACATAGACTTTACACGAACCCTTTTCCAAAATTAATAAGTTCACTTCGAGCACAAATACATGTATATCCATTTTAATAATTTATATCATCTGTAGGCCGGCTCTACTGCCGTTAATCATAATGAGAAGAAACACATATTGAAAAATGGCTTACGGAGATTTTCTCTATATGAAAAAAATCGTCCGTTCATATCTTTTAACCTTTCAATGATTTCTTCAAAATTCTGTATTTCGGTCATTTACGATCGAATACAAACGCACGGTAGTTTAGCATCTCTCCGCGAACCCTCGAGCATTCGCAAATGCGTAATTATTTACATCAATTCGCTTATACGTTACGTATATTTGTAGCTTGTTATCTGAATACAAAAATATATAAAGATATACTGGAATAACGTAATATTGACTATGAGGACACGAAGATACTTCACGAACAAGTTACGTCGCACATTAAGACTAAAGCCTTCTGTGCAACAATTTTCGAAGCGAATGACTCATGTAGTACGGTTTCTGGGTCGAACCATCGTGACGTTCGCAGTCCTCGAGGAAACAGAGAAATATCGTGTCGACGGCGATTGCGTAAACAGCAAAGAAGACGTTTGAGAGGAGATAAACGGCGATAACCACTAAAACAACGGGCACCCACCAGAACTCAATCTCGTATTTCTCGCTCGTGTAAACCCTCCATGTGCTCACACCAACAGCAACTGTAATACTGATTTTACCCAGCCAAAGCAGCCACGAGACCAACTGAAAAAGAAAAGTATTAACTATCGTGTCTGGAATTTGCTCGAAGATTAAAAAACTCACATTATTCAGAACTAGAACACGCAGAGCGTTTCTCAATATAAGACTTATCGCTTCGGATGCCGAGCTGCAAAGACCTTTGCCGTAAACAGCGCAAAGGATGTACGCGTTACGATTCATAAACTGCAACAATTTTTCCACAATCTTCGTGATTCCTTGAGCACAACAAAAACACACTGTGAAGCAGATCCCGCCTTGTTTGTTCATCGCACGTCTAATGGCTTCCAAGAGAATACGCACTATACGACAAATCGTTATTAGCAGAGAACCAAATGCAACTGTGCCGAGATGATATCTGCGATAAATTGAGGGAATGATTTAGCACCTTAATATAATTATATGAGGGTATTAGTAATACTATCGTTGATTATACCTCACGGTTCTGTAGGCACTAGTGGCTATCGCAAAGAACGAAACGTCACTTTTCCTGTACGTCCAATACCAAGTTGCGAATGTAGCTGCCAGAATCATTTCACCGAGAGCTGTGATGAAACAATACAGCCAGATGAAACCTGCGATATGGATCGCGATGAAAGTTCTGATTAGCCACACTTCTTGGGTCTTTACCGATGCCAAGTTTAATCCAATCACCACCACGTAGACTATCGCGGACAAATGAAGCATCCATGGAAATATTGGAAAGAAGAGAGTGGACAAGATCGACATTACCGCCCTGTAAGTTCATTACAAAAATCGTTAAGTTAATTATTGAGTAAAAAGGTAACATTTACGATGACAGAAACTTACTTGCTGGCTTCCTTGATGAGCCGACAGGCTAATTGGATTCTCTTCAATAAGCACACAAATACGAGGAGTATCAAACCGGCGATTATGGCGAATGTAATGGTGAGCGCTAGCCACGTTTTTTCGGCATCGGCAACATAGCGACGGTGAAAATAGTAAGCCAGGAATGAGAAAAATGCACACAATGTGCTAACTGAAAGAAACACAAATGGAAAGGCGAGCCACTGGAGTAGAAATATCCACAATAGACAAAGGACTGCACCACCGCCAATAAGTGCAAAGACAAATCCTCTGGAAATTAGAAGGAGAATGTAGTTGAGACGTTCAAACATAAATCTCTGAATGAGATTACATTCACGCGCACCTAGTAGATATCGTCGTATCGAGGACTTCTTCTGCCCATGCTAAAGCTCTAATAACTCGTTGCGCAGTTTTCAAGTCCTCCGGCGACATGTCTATCAAATCAAGTAATTCTTCAGGAATTCCAGTGGGAATACATCGTCCCAGTACAGCTTCACTACTCAAATACCACTCTGCGCACTTCTTAGCCTTTATCAATTCGCGAAATTCGTCTTTACTTGTACTGTTTACATCGATATCCTTCTTGCAAATGATAGTTTTTCGTATTATTGTTATCGGTAGCCAATCGATGACTCCAGCGTGCCAATAGGTGGACGGACATTCCTTTTGACATACTTGTGGTGTTTTACATATTCGATCGGTATTGAGACATTCTCGTAAATCGAAGAAAACGAGATACGGTTCGTTAATTACATCGTTATCGAAACCGCATCTTCGATCGTCACTGTCCTTTGGGGCTAGAAGAGCTCGTACGTCTCCATAGAGCAGAGCTAATAATTTTTCGACGTTTTGATTATGGTGAAGATACGTGAAAAAAATCACAAAAATATTACTGAATTCATGAAACCTACCGTAACATCCTATGCCGATCCAAGCTACCATAATTGCTATAAATATAACGAGACATGGCCAATCCGTGCACGAACGATTTTTCAGTGGCCCTTTCCATTCTGTAGAATAATCGATTTTCTTATCTGCAAACGAAGTCACTATCGTAAGCTATATGGTTCGATCTTCTAATTAATTAGAGCAAAACTACGAACCATCGTATGCCATTTTTTTCTACACTGAATCAGCACCACGCAATTCGACCATGAAAACTTTGTTGTGAACGTGAGCAGCAGTTATTCCTTTTCATTAATTTTGGCGGTTTCCATGGGGTGCCAAATTGCGGATACAAACGGTTCCATCAAAGAACCAGAACTTTATGAACCATTTTATCATAAATTCACATTCAGTTTGTCGATATGAAATCGATCGTGTATCTTATCATTCTACATGAGATAGGAGTGCAAAAACACTGCACCCCGCGTATCTCATCCTTGCTTTTTATACCTGACCGTGAAGAGCCAACGCGTTAAATGCACGAGCGACCGCATTGCCATCAACATTTTTCGATTAAACGTTCAAATATTACACTAATCGAAAGACTAGAAGAATAGACGGACTGGTTTCCAATAATCGCTTCGTTGAACAATGTCAAAAATTAGAAACAGCTTATTCAATTTTTTATCAAGGTGTATTAATATATATATACTGAAGTTCTCGGAAAATTTCACAATCTCTTATTATTAGAAACCACGGGATATCAACATGTACAAACAGATAAGTGGCTCAGTTGATTAGAAGCTTAATCTATTCTGATCATTTACGTTTTGGTAAAAATCTATCGAGTACTCCGTACTTTTCTGTATCGACTTCCTTTTGTTTTATCTTCTCGACCGCTTGTACCTCGCGCATTTTTTCAGCTGCTTCCTGTAAATTGATAAATCAGAAACGTTAATTGCGCCACCCGTTGTATCCGATCGATAGATTCATCACACAGTAAAGACTTACTCGTCTACTGATTTCTCGGAGGATCTTCTTTGTTTTTATAATCTTAGCGGTTCCTCCTTTGCCCTTTGCTTTTGTCTTGCGAGGTTTGAAGTCTATTGCCTTTGGCTTGATGTGCTGTTAAAATATATAAATTAATCAAATTAAGACTTATGGTTGATCAGTCAATAATTATTAATGTCGATAGTAATGACATACCAGAAGCTTCTTCTGAGCTTCGACTTTGTCCTTCAGTGTAGGCACGTCGACCTCTGCGACAGCACCAGGATCAAGAGTGATGAATTCTGGTTGAATCTTGTCGAGAAGTGCTTTAACTTCGGCCTCTCGTCTCTGACTCTTGGTCTGGAACGGATTTACCTCTAGAGCATCGAAATTCGCCTCCGCGCTTCCTGGTACTAAAAGCGATGTGAATCCCTTGGCTGTCGTAATACCCAAGACATCTTCGTAGGGACAAAATCTCATTCCTGAGACACCCCAAGAGGACTTGTGACGCAGATATGGTTTTATTGTGTCGTTTGAGTCTCTGAAAAATGTGACGATACATTGATACGCTAGAATTAAGCATTTCCTCTAAATATATACAAATTAGACAAATACATACCGAAAAACCTCAACTATATTTCCCATTGAAACACCGAGCAGTCCTTTTTGGCTGTAAGATAGATTGTGCGCAGGAGATCTCAAAATTGCACTGTTAACAGGACCAGCTAGTTGTCGAACATCCCAGATCTTCAGGAAACGATCCGCACCACTGGTAGCCATGTACGTGCCATGAGGATGAACGCAGCAGGCGGTGATAGCTTGCTTATGACACAGCATTTTGGCTAAAGGTTTACGACTATTCGGTGACCACATAGATACCACACCCTTTGAATTGCCGACGCATAAAACAGCATTGGCAGGATTCTGAGTCATTACCTGAGAGAATAAAAGATGTTACAGATATTTTGAAAGGATATTTGATAATTTTTTTGTTGTAATTTCTGCTCACGTTGATACTTCCAAGTTTAGAATCAAATCGAGATAAGATTTGACCTATAGAAACATCCACCCACACCAGATATCCGTTTCTCGATGAGCTGGCGAGTAAAAAATGGTAAGGCAGAAATTCCAGTCGATTTACTTCGTTCATTCTTTTCAAACAATGCAATTCTATTCCAGTATTGTCGTAAATGTAAATCCAATCTTTCTGAGCTGCGGCAAACATTGTTTCAACGTGTAGCCATGCGACATCATGAACCGACTCCATAACATTCATTTCACAGGCGAGCTTCTTGGTCACCCAATCAAAGGCTGCGATATGACCCAATTTTCCACCAAGCAGTAAATGTCTGCCATTTCGGGTATATCTCATGTGGTAAGGACCAAAATCCATTTTTAATTCGAAATGTTTTGTTGCGCTTGTTATGTCAACGCTCGAGGCTATTTGTTTCTGTTTGAACTGCGTAGTTGTCTCGCCCGCCTCTGTCTCTAGGAACCCATAGTCTTCGGTGAGAAGTAGTTCCGTTCTTGCTGCTTGCTCGGTAGCACTTTCTATCGCACGTTCTTTTATTCGCAATCTTTGTCTGTTTATCTTGGTTCGTATATTGCTGCTACCAGCTCGCAAATCCAGACCGTCGCCCCTCCCATGCTTAGCAAGTTTTTCACTACTGACGGGCGCTTTACCAAAGTACTTAACCTTACCACCTGCAAGCGAACGACATTAAATTTGCATTTGTGAATATTGTAAATATAAAGTCATAAATAATACGAACCGGCTTTTCTCATGATTATTTATGTTTACAAAAGAGAAATAAAACGTGAATCCTTCTAGGAATACGCAACAATATTCATGTTTGCATACAGCACGTGTTTAGTTTTCAGATGCGCGGCGCCGTTTCTGACAAACAGTCCAACCATGGGGACTAGAGCAACGGAGGTGTCATTATGGAAGGGATGAAAAAGTGGCTTCGACAAAGAAATTTTAAGGATGCCAGATTTTGCCACTCGTGTCGTCTCATCAACCGAAACCAGACAATATAGTAATATTTCCAGTCGATGCGATATAGTGTCTTTAACCATTCTGCTAAAGTCTCGGAATCAAATAGTTTTTTCCTGATTTTAGTCAATTGACTAAAGTCACGACAAAAACATAACAATTTTCAATTTTTCTCAACACATTTTGAACTTTTACAGATTTCTTTGCTCCGTCCGGGTGTACTCTATACCTGATATTTTTGTTACATCTGTGTATGATATGGTTCACTGTGCGTACTTTTGTGTGTCGGCCTTGTGTACTTTGTGTACTAACTGTGACTGCCTACGTATATGTGTATGGGTGTGTGGTGTGACATACATAATATGCAATTATGGGGATCGTTGATGGATCCCTCTACGCACCGTTCTATGACACGCTAATGTTCTGCTGTACTAATACTAAATGATGCATTCATCTCTAGTAGCGACATGCGCTATTGTTTTTAGCGTCTACGCGTTCACGTCATTTGTGCAAACTGGCTTGTGCAGTCTGGTTTTCATAAGTAAATCGATGCATCGCGAGATCTTTTTTGCTTGCGCAAGCGAACGTTTTGGACTTGAGTGAACTTCAATATTTTGAACTTTTCCGTTTGTGCAAATGCATAAACTTGTACGTTGCTTCAACCAGTTGCGCATGCAGATACCAACCCACGCCTGCGCACGGTGAGTGTTTGGAGCATGTGTAATAACAGCGTTTGTTTATGTACGTTTACGATTCATTGTAATGTACCAGTGCTATGTTTTACTGGAGGCTGTGTAACCTATTCTTCAAATAAAAGAAAAAAGTGTTTGGTAAACAATTTCTAAACAAGATGAATTTTTAAGTAAATTTATTGAAATTTACCAATCATACCCTTGCCTGTGGAAAGTTAAAAGTAAGGAGTATAGTGATCGTAATGCAAAATCTCAAGCTTATGAGGTGCTAGTTGAACAGTTCAAAACAGTTGAACAGTTCAAAACAATTGAACCTAATGCGGACAGAGATGCAGTTGTAAAGAAAATAAATTCACTACGAACGGTGCACAGTGGTTCAGAGCGGCCGATTCCCTGGTCAAAAGTCGACAAATGAAGGTTGAAAGATCGATGTTTTTTAAATGGTTCCTTGTAGAGGGGGGTTTGGGGCATTCAGATAGCATAAGCAGAGATCACAATATTGTAATACCGGCTTTCCTGCGACTGTCGTAAGTTGCCTCTCGTAGGATGACACGCGCGACGCTTCAGTGCCCAGTTATACAGTGCTCCAGAAAATCATATATAACTTTACAACGACGCGTCGAATTTCAATTTTCCAAAATGGAAAATGTTTATGAAGGTATGTAGAAACATTTTATGTACTTCAATGTTCGAAAATGTTTGTCGTTATTTATGAAACGTTATGCTAAAGGTAGTCGTGATTTTCATATTTTTTCGCTTCTTTAAAAATACATTTGTGTCGATACAAACAATGTTTAACACATTTTAACGCTGGCATTGACAGGGACATGTTTGTTGAACTATCTATTAATGAAATTTTCAAGAATTAGCTGCTCGAAAGTTGCCCATTTTGAATAATGACGATTTTAGCGTTACCGTGCGCGCTGTCGTGCGCGTTACGCACTGTGACTAATGGCGATACTCTTCGCTGAACTTTCTATACCTGAGGCTTGAAAGGTCCCACGTATGGAGGGTTTTTCATAGATGTTTTCTATCTATTTCTAAAGTATTGTGGAGATAAGTACGGTATATTATTGCAACGGTGTAGCATTGCGAATAAAGATTTAAAATAAAATTCCAACCGTAATGACCTTTTTTTACAAACATATCGAAATATGTTAACAAATATTATTTCAAACATTGTTCATGAACAATAAACACAATTTGTACTTCATGACTGTAGGATAGCTTATAACATTTTTACGTTACGTATAATATATATACTATATGTATACAATGTATAAACAACTTTTTAAATTTTAACAGGACATTCATGCAAAAAAATCATTTGTACACGCAGACAAATATTCTTGGCCCTACATAATGAATGGAGCTCGAAATTTGACAAACAAGTAGAAGTTCTGGAAAAATATTTGACCGAATCGGAAGGATGTCCTTTTGCAATTTCAATTGATGAAAGGAAACGTTTAAGGAATCTTCTATTTACAATGAAGAAAAAATGGCAGGGTAGCCGCAGAATTCTAGAGCGCTTTTACGCCAATCATGAAGAATGGCTTGACCAGAACGTAGCTATTGCGGTTTGTTTATTTTCCTATATCTTATATCATTGAAATTTTTCATTTAAACGTTTTTTTTTCACTGTCGAGTTGACGTTATTGCGATTTGTTGTAGAATGCGGATTTCAAAAACAGGGACGTACCTACTCCTAATTCTAATACATCAGGATTGGAAAGCTACAAATTTGGAACACCCTCATTGGATTTTTCATCATGCAGCGAACGGAGTAAGCGCCGAAAAGTCGATGATCGGAGATCAACAAGTCCAAGAGCATTGGCATTCGCAACGGAAATGAATCTTCGTGCTTCTGGGTCCCATGCTGCAGCAAAGGTGCTCAAGGATATTACAACCACTTCTCCTACGCGAGCCTCTCGGTATCAGTTAGCATTCGCGCAAAGTTCTAGACCAATACGTTAAGAAATTAGTGCAGATGTTGCTTTGAACTTGATAATAAGCGGTAAAATGACGAAAGAAACGTGCAATATGATCCAGGAATTAACCAATGAAAACAGCAACGCATCGGTTTATCCTAGTTATCATAAAATATTAGCTGCCAAATCTCGTTGTTACCCACCAGAGTGTTCAATACGTATAACGGAAACAAGGGCGGAAGTATCATTGCAGGCTTTACTAGACCATACTACTATAATAATAATAATTATATATATATATATATATATATATATGCATATATCATAGAGATTGTTCGAAAAAAATTTGTCCCCCAAGTGACTGCACTAGACTCTTGAAATTCACTTTAAACGATTCTCTTCATAATTCTAGTTACATTCGTTTTGAAGATCGAATAAATTTCTAGAGCCTGTTAGTAATCACCTAATTGCTCTACCATTTGTAGAAAGCTGAAACAAAATGGATACTGTATTTTAGTATTATTTCATTTCTTTTTTAGAACAATGGAAAAAACAATCCGAGGGAGGAAGAAGATGACCCGCTCTGCTCTTCAGCAGACTCTTCGATTGTTAGCTTTCCACCGACACTAAAAAGATCGACTTCATCAATAACATGCAAATCCAAAAGAGATAGGGTAGTAAAAAGACGTAATGAAGAATACGATGGAGAAACAGAAGTTGTCGGGAAACGTTTAGCACAGCCTTCAGTTAGTTCGGACAAATTTACCGATATTGGAAAAGCATGGGCATCGAAATTGAGGGAACTTCATCCTCGACAAGCGATTCACGCAGAAAAATTGATAAATGGTGTCTTCTATGAAGCTGAATTAGGAAATTTACATCGCAATTGTGGCTTGCGAGTACCGGAACCTTAGTTATTCTGGTAAAAATGAACGACGAATGGTACAAACGGTACTAATGCTTATCCATCTCGAGATAAGCATTAGTACCGTACGCTTATCCATCTCGAGTATTGTCCAACATTCAACCATCATGAAGAAACTACATAATACTATTTTAATACATTTAAATTTAAAGGTTCATTTACGAATCTTAATTACCATTTTACAATTAAAAAATTGTATGTATTTTATGAAAATAGACAAACTTACAAAAATTCTTCATTTAATATTCTATAAATGGCCTTGCGAGTTTCTGCAATTATAAAGAATTGTTTGCTGAGGCATTTGCAAACGGTGAAATTCTCATAACTCCTTCCTCTCGCTATAAATTCCAATGAAGCACTCTGGCGTTTACATGGAATAATCGCACATCTACTACTATTGTCTTTTTTCAATATAAATCGCATTACTACATTATTACTGAAGAAAAATTACAAAAATCTTGCTAATTTGCACAAATTTCTGGAATTTGTGAACACGACGTTCATTTACAGTTTGAACAAGTTTTCCAGCAAAAACCAGTTTGCACAAATACACTTGAACGTAGGCGGGCCTGTAAACTTTTTACGCACACTGTTGTGGCGACTTTATTTTTCCCTACTTGATTGAATATAAAACCTAATACTCATTACTGCTTTGAGCAATAACTTTTATATACTCACACCATGATCGATGTAGGAAAAGAAGAAATAGAAAATATGATTAAAAAGCAAAGACAAACGAGATGTATCGCTGTGCAATGATTATGAGAAAACGTGGCATTGACCAAGTGTGAGAACGGATATGCAACCGACTGTTAAAAGGAGACAGAGATAACGACCGGTGATCGGTACTCTGAAGAGTCTGGCACACATTTTCAACGATGAAGTGTATAGAAGTATTGTGTCCAAATCTTCCCCCGATGTCCCTTGATAAACAAACGGTCTTATTCGTACTTCGTGCCCGATGCTTTGTATCATGGAACACGCCGTTGTCAAACGAGCTGCCTGCATGTCAATGAATAATTTACATTATAATATAGCAGAACAAATTTTCTGGATTTATAAAACTTTATGATTTTTTATTACCTGAATAAACGGTGCCAACGATACGAGGATCCACAGTATAACGTTTAAAACATTGATGTACGTTATAGAATTCGTTTTAACATCTACACTGTCGTATTTAAGTAGCCAGGCAGTTCCAGCTGCTGCCCAAGATAAATTTACTACGGTATAGATGCAAACCGCTGGTCCAAGCTCATCATTAAGATATTTTAACAATTTCTTGAATTCCGAAATTTCCTGCTTAAAAGATACATTTATAAACAGGGTTTAATCACATTATACGACATTGATTTAAATCCAATTGACCTTCATCCATTCTATTGGTGGTTGAGTATGTTGGAGTAGCTTGGCTCTGAGAAAAGTCAGATGAGACATCAGCAGCTGTCCTTGCAAGCAATAACTTGTAATTATGGTTCCCTGAACCATATCGTGCCACAGAGTACAGATGATTAATAAAATCTTAGCGGTAAGTTTCACTTGACTGGGACTAAAATCGAGCAATTCTATAATATTTCATCTGTCTTGTATAAATGTAGGTAAGCACATGCATCGCTGTGTATAGTAAAACGATTACCTGTGTTCCAGCCATTGAAATAATATGGTACCTCGAGCCATCATTATATTCACGCTAATCAACGCCATAGTCATCCAGACAACACTCATTCCGATAAAAAGCCAAAGTACTCTGACCAATTTTTTTTGGTTTCCTCTGTTGACCGGATTTGAGGACAAAAGAAATGCTCTTTCCATAAGATTTTGAAGCTGTTCATTCTCTTTTATACGAAATAGGTAGACGGTATATAGATAAGCGACCAAGTGGAGAATACTTGGTATCAAGTAACTAAAGACAGTATTTCCATAACAAATTTGCTCATAGGCACGAGCTTTTGTGATATTCAATGGGATTTCGTGTTCTATTGGCAAAAGCTTGTAGCAGAATCCTCTGTCTCTCCTGCAAGTGATACTCTAATTGAAACAGAACGATATAATAGACGATTTTATTATATAAATGGCTTGCAATGTAAGTTGGCTTACCTGAAGCAAGCCATATACTGCAACACATATCCTATGCACATGAAAACGATCACCTGGAATGTATGGAAATTTGAAAGTATGCAATTACGAGACAAATGTTCAGAATCGTCTGTACTCGTAGGTCTTAGTCCCATTACGCCGAGGAGCCTCGAATAAGGCCTTAATATCTTGTTCTTGCAGTAATGTAGCACAGCCGATATGCTGAGATTCTCATAATCCGGCGTTTCCGTAATCACCCCGATCTGTCAAAGAGATCTTGACAATTTTCTCAGAAATCCTTCCGACCATCATGATGAATTTATTCGATTCTAAATACAACATAAGCGAATAAATGTTTGCTCTTGCATCTTACTTCGGTACTCTGTAATTGTAGATCGGATAGAACTGACAATTGTTGACGATTCTCCTGGAGATTTGGTGGATCCTTGCCATTTGAAGATCCATGAGAATTCGAATTTGTCTGTAATTTGAACAAAGCCATAGCCCTGTTAGTTATTGGCTAACGTGTTTATACTAAAAACGTAGCTTACGGGTTTCAATCGTCTATACAGCATTAATTATAGTATTTACAGTGGTGAGACAAAATATTGAAAAATTGTATTCAGAAGATTCAGTTTCGTGACTCATTTTCATATAATCACTTTCAAAACTGTTGAGAATCGAGTTTAATCAGCTTTGTTTACTTGACGTTAGACACTGGCTGGTTCGGTGACCGCGACGTCTTCGACGTTATGTTATGATTTCGGTAGTAAACGCTGTAATTGAAAAAAAAACCATCCATCATTAGAGTTTCGAGATTTCTTGCGGACTTACCTGCGACATTTGCAACCAAGTTTACAGAAAAATGACAGCTGTAAAGTACGAGCATCAATTGTACGAATTATTCAGTGTTCGGAGCCAATATTATATCGCAACTCTCACGATGACTTTTCACCTTTGCGCACGTTCTTATCTATCGACATTGGTCGCTTTGAACGCATTATTTTGCATCGATTATCAAATATTTTTTGTTTGCCCTGCATCGTTCGTATTGCGTGGAGAAGGGGAAGGTGTAAAAAATTGTACAAAAGAACTCGGAAGAATATATTTTCTCAAAATATAAAGTTTTTATTTAGTATTTCTTTTTACCGATATTTCCAGCTGGTCGCAGAAGTCCTTTGTTTTCTTTTCTATGTCTTTTTACCTGATCCCGTCCTTTGCCGAATGCTTTACGCTGTGAAAAATCGAACGATCATTAATAGTCAATTTGTTATCATTCTCTTTAGAGTCTTCAGCAAATAAACGCATGCATATATTTACCTTGCCAGTGGTGAAGGTCATTTCCCTATTCCCTCGTGAGCCTGTGACTCTCACACTGTGGCTCTCCTCATCGTGTAATCTCTCGCCGAGACTTGTTCTGTAACGTACAATAATGCAATTTAAATGACGTTATATTCATCCGCATACATTTTGCTTCAGGAATTATTATCATACTCACTTATTCCTCTTTTTAATATACGTCCGACCGCTCTTAAATTCAACACCGTCCTTGACTTCGTAAAATCTCGGTTGATTGCCCCGTTTCTTCGGATTCTCTTCATCGCCGTCCGCTGCTTTAGCAGATTCCTCCTCTTGCTCTTGCTCTTTCCTCTTTTCCCTTCGCTTTACGAGTCGGTAACTCTTTTGCACCTCTTTTACCCAGGGTTTCTCGTCACCCGAGCTAGAGTCATGGACCGAGTCCTCGTCCAAACTCGAGCCTCCATCGCCTTTAGAAATGATAATTTTATTTCAAAAGAAATATTCGTCCGGGTCATTAAATTGATTGATAAATATTCTTGTGATAATTTACCATGTGCTTCGTCATTTTCTTCCTCCTCGACAGCTGTTCTTGGACGTTTTTCGTTCTGTTCCACGAGTTCTCGTAGCTTCTTTGCTCTGCTCTTGTCGAGCTGAGAAACAACTGGATTAAGGAGAGAATATTCTTCAGATTCTTTGTCGACCTGAAAATCTGGATTACTAAACAGGGCTTTGAAACGATTGTCCTTGAGAAGGTTAGCTCCCATGGCTGCGATAGTCTTCTTTTTCTTGTTTTTTGCACCGCTGTCTATCTCGCCATCCATCAATTTCAGAGCCAATTCCTTATTGACCTGTGGCAATTTTTCTATCTGAACTCTGTTGACAGTATCCTCGTCTAGTTTTTCGCGAATCTTTTTCTTTTTGTAATCCTCGAAGGCGAATGGTTTGATAACATCTCTGGCTTTTCTGTACAACCTAACGTCTATGAAATAGCCATGCATATATGCTCTCAACAGATTTGTTCCCTTGAGATGAGAAAGACCCAATTCGTCCAATTCTTTCTCGGTAACAAATTTATAATCATCGTAAATAGTTTCATGACTAAGTTCCTCGAGTTCCTCTGTAAGATTATCGAGAAAACCGCTCCAACTCGGAGCGGGTCCAAGACTGGGTATGTAATAAGTCTGCATTTTGCTATTCTCGTTAGCAAGGAAGAGCATTCCTGTGTTTGGTATAACACAGAGATCATTCAAGTCCGATTCGGCTTCTATGGAAGTGTACAACTTTCCCTGAAAAAAAAAAGAAATAATAAAAACATTGCATTTTTTTAGTGTCGTTCATAAATACGGTAATACTCAAATTTTTCCACGTACAGTCTGTTTTTCCCAAATCTTAACAATCGAACTATCCATTGAATACACAAGATCCATTTTATCGTGAAATTCAATATTTCGTATTGGCAATCCGTACATGTGGTCTTTGACTAGGAATGGTTTATTCGAACGTATGTCGTACAGTAAAATTTGTCCTGTAACCGTTCCCACACCTAATGTCAAACCACCGTGAGATTTGAGCGCTGTGATAGATGGAATGGCATCCAATCTAGTAGTTAAAAGTTTCTGGATTATTCATCTACGTCGTTAGTTTCAGCTGTATAAAGAAAAAACAGATCTCACTCACTTGCTACTGTCTTGTGTTACACAATGAAATGCACAGTCAAGAGTCCCGACTTTGTTCCGCATTCGAGGATCCCAAGCTTCTACTTTACCCTCCTGAGTGCCTACCGTCAATAAATGATGAACCGGGTTTATGCTGCATTTATTGATAGCCGAAGAATCGCTCATGAACGGTTGTAAAAATTGGCCTCTCTCCAAGTTCAAGCGATATATCTCGTTGCTGCAATTTATTAATTTACATGTAATAGTCGGTAGACCTGTAGAGATAAACAAAATTTAGTAAAATCTTACGTCACACCGACGACGAAGAGATCGCAGGAGGGATAATGGTAATCCATATCACGTCCAAATCGGGGTATCCTGAGTCGGTGATATTTTCCATGAGCTGCGTGCAACTCAATGTGGCGATCACAGTGCAGAAAGACAAGCTAGGTTAACAAAAGAACGAACAGTAAGGTAATGCGAGAATTTTGTTTTCTTTTCTTTTTCTATGAAAGGCTACGGACCTTACTATAGTCATCCGATAACGCTTGAAACGTCACAACTTCCGAGTCAAAGCATCTTTCAAACTTTAGGGATAAATTATTCACGTCGAAACATTTAACCCTTGGTTTGTAAATTCCTGTTGCTAATATGTATTGTCCGTCCTTAGATACTCTGATCGATGTACTTACTCCAGGCATATCAAAGTCCTGGATAAGTTCAATTCTCCTACGTATATCTATCGACACAAAATAAATTGTGATTGCGGTTAGCCCAGTCTGTGTCAGATATTGTGGACCTTTTACAAAGAGACTAGGTACGTAAAGTATTTTCATAAAGTCGCAAATTCGGCAGTTTTATCCTTTTCTGCTTGTATGTAACAAATTGCAAAGAACGAAAATATACTCCAAATGAGAAAATGATCCGATATCTCCCGCGTAATAAAAAATTATTGTAGATCTGTTCAATTACTTACCGACATTCTTTTTCAACAAGCTTCTTCGTTTTCGTTCCGATAACCACTGTAAATGTACAACAAAATAAAATTGCAATGCACTCGACAAATCGTGTCGATAACCTCTCGAGAATTGTAAAAGATTTTTACCTCCGGCAGAGATTTTCCTGCACTTAAATTATAGATCTTCACGTTGTTTGGATTTGAGACCTGCATCTTGAAGGTCTGTCAACGAAATATGTTTAAAGCGATATAAAGCTTGATTTTAATCGGTTCATTCTCGATACGACATTACTACACAACAACTCCGCAAAAACTGATGCTAAACCACGTGGTGGTTAATTCGCAGCTGCGATACTCCCACACTGCAAGTTTAACCGTCCCGTCGCGCCATCTACCAGGTTCTCATTGTACAATTGAGAGCCCCCGATCTCGAACTTCTTTACCAACAGCAATATGCACTAGGCGCACCAACGCACACTAGGATAGTTCAAAATACCAATACTAATAACTATTATCATTGTTTGACAGTACATATTTCAACTGGATAGCGTAGCAGACACACTATATCCGTCCTCCAGATTGCGGACATTCGGAGTGTAGGAGGATCGAAAGGGTCGGGGAAAAACTCGTGTCGGATAAATATATCTTGCACATATTGATCGTTTACACGGAGCTATTTTTTTTCTCCTTTTCCCGACAATATTTATAACGGACGCGTTATGTCCTCGGATGGTGATAACTCACAGAGTTCAGCGGAAGGTATTATGTCGGAGCACCCCCGTGAGACTAACAGCAGCAGCTGTAGGGCTATGAACGCCGAAACGAGAGATGTTTGCGGTGAAACCGAGGGTCTACGTATACTCGACCAAATTCGAAAAATTTACGAGGAAAGAATGGAAAAAGTCGAGCAAGAAGAAGCTACCGGTGCCGAGGCTGATTTTATACCTGTAAGTTTTCCAAATTATCGCCCCCTGAATGCTATTATTTTTAGACAGGAATAATAACTTATTTTTTATCCATAGATGAAGCTCAAGATAATGAAAGAGTGGATAAAAGATTTGGGTGAGCAAAACATCATGCTGGTTCGTACAGTAGAGGATTTAGAGCAAGCAGCTTGCTACAGGGTCAAAGTACTTGAAGAAAAACTCAGAGAAACAGCTGGAATAGTGTCGGATAAAATGTCTAGATTCGCCAAGCCTAACGAAGAGGCGAGTATTAATCTTTTAGATAAATCTCTGTTCAAAGTCGACGACCAACTATTTTATCTCCAATTCGTCTGTTTACAGACTATGAATAACTTATCGACACGTTTATATCAGTTGGAAAAGGATGAGAAAATTTTGCAACAGAAAATCGAATTTCTCAAGAGCGATATACGAGGTCTGTTGGAGCTGATAAGGAGAGCTCGCTGTGAAAATTGTTGGAGCTTGGATGGAATTAAATTCTTCGAGGTCCAACCGGACGATATTCCAATGGCCAGAGAGTACATTATCTTATATAACAAGCAATATTTCCATACTTATCGTCGGTTCAGTCGATTAAAGATTGCACTTTTCTCATTTCAGATGTTCATGTACCGAGGTAAATCCGTGCTCGAGTACCGAGAAGAAAATGCGCTTGATATTAGAACTAAATGGTCTGGCCCAAGAACCATCATTTAATTCGTCCAGTAGGCAAATCTGCACCTGCATTGAATGTCCCACTGTTTCCGATTATTCCTACGAAACAGATCAACATCTGATGCCCCTTACCTTTTGATAAACTCCCCACTCTCGGGCGTATTATTGAACAATCATGTGCCTTCGTATCTTCCATCCTCTTACACTCCGCTAACAAAATTATATGTTTTATTCTCCTTTGCAATTTTCCAATAAACTTTCGTAAGATCGATCCATCATCGTGTCCAACGGCTTTGCTTAAATTTACAATATTTATCCGTTTTGTCTTTCAGGAGACGACCGATACCGAGAGTGTAGAATCGCTGAAACACCGTCTAGAAATTCTCAGTGAAAATGAGAAGAAAGCGCACAAGTTGGTTTTTTATAATTTCTGTTTATTTCAATTGCATAAAATCAATATTATTTATAATCTCGACGATTCTTTCAGATATCAGGCTGAGTTGCAGGAAAAGGTTGCCGATCTCGACAGCAAATTAGTTTCTCGAGAAGAAACGATAAAGCATTATATCTCGATGCTCGAGTCTCTAAGGGACAATCTGAAGAACCGATCGGCACGGAAGAATCAAACGAACGTTCATGGTTCACGACAGGCTACCAACGATTTTGAGTCGGACGTGAGTTATTTTTTCGTTTATCGCTGTTCTACGTTTTAACTGTATATATATATATATATATATATATGAAGGACAATCGTTTAGTTGTACCGGCAATTTCGATATATACTCGCACCAAGAATCGGCGAATTGCATACCGACATTTTTTGTTTATAAACTTTACGCTCGTTTGGGAATCCAAATCCTGAAGACGTTGATTTTTTTCGCGCACGGATTGCGCGTTGTTCTCGCGTCGTACAGATCGCATCGATTATGGATATCGTAGAGAGTGCAATAGCAACAAGAAGCAGCGAAGAGGAAAAATATGAGAAGCAAATGGTACGCGACGAGAAGCCAAAGGTCCACCAGTGTGCCCAAATCGAAGACTTACAAGCTAAACTTCAGGCTAAATCATTGGAAATCGAGCGATTATCGAGTCGTCTGAATTGTGTTGAAAAAGTTGGTCTCTCTTTATATTTTTAAATTTACTTATAACAAATTGCATTCGCTTATTTCCAGGCTGTGTCGAATCGATCGACCTTATCTCATTCGTCTTGTTACTACTCTTGCAGGAATCTTTAGAGACTAGGGAGGCTCTTACGAATGAAGTGGCTGAGAAACATGACACGGGTATGGCTTTACGTGCTGAAGTAGCGGCGTTGGAAGAACAGTGTCGTCGTGCCAACATGCTGATGCAATTCAAGGAAGACATTATCAAGGGAATGCGACGTGAGGTCAAGCAACGATCCACTGCGAAGGTAAGAAAGCGCCTGATCCTCGCCGGATATTTCTTTTCTTCCTACTGGGTTCCCTTGTCCGTTCGCAGCCTCTTGTATCGGGGACCAATACCACCGAAAAGACCAAACCCTCGGCCGCGATACCACCGAGACACGTAAATTCCCGATGGAATGTGTATGGAACAATTGGTGTTGTACCACGTACGTCACTCTCAACGCCGAAAAATCACGATCTTAAAACTATTTTACGTCGTTATATGAGAGAAAATGAGGCGATCGAGCTTCGACATTTGGATCTCGTAGAATCCAAGCTGATAACGAATCTTGAATGTAGTAAAAAAATTCGCGATGCGGATAAACAGATATTAAGGCACACGAGTAAATTATCGTCGCCTCGTGGTCAAACGCGAGTAAGAAAAGAACGCAGCAAAAACACAATAACCCGGCCTTACGTTTGTCCTATGCCTCACAAGGATTTCTCCCAAATTCATCCCGTTTAATAGTCGTAGCTCGTCATACATATTTTTCGATATCATCATAAAATCATACAATTTTTCCATATTCTTAGATATTTTATACCAAACACTGTACCGAATAATAATAAAATCCTGATCGATCGATTCGGAGTTTGCCTCAAATATTTTCTTTACGTATGAATTATCGATCATAAATAGCACCGATTATAACTAATGGAGAAATATGTTCACTTACGATATTTGTTACGATACTCTTGTTTATTTTTCAGGGCACTGATACAGGATCTTCGCGACGTACAGTGAGAATCAATGCAGATGCTGTTTGTTGCGGCCAGCCCGATGATTCGTCTTCGCAAGACCCGGAAAATTGTAATGGGGTAAAGAACTTTATTGCATTAAAAAAAAATAAGAATATTCAAGTAAGACGATCTTATGACACTCCTACACCTCTTGCAGTCGAATCTCGCGTCGGATTTTACCAATATAAAATTATCGTCGAAACGCAACGAGCTTTTCTACGTTAGAACACAGCTCGAAGAAGTTGTCGAGAAATTGCACGCCAAAGAACGCGAGGTATCGCGTTTCAGCGTTTTATTTCGTTCCCTTCGTTTTCAATAATTATTCGGTGAACATGTTTAAAAAAAGGGGTTTCGTATCTTAGAATCATGAACGTGATATGGTCAGTGCTTATACGAAGCTCAAAGACATCGGAACGCTCTTGGACAATTACAAGACTAACGTGATCGACCGCGTGAGTTGACAATTATGAAAATTTCGATTCTTAATAAACCTTTCTTAATTAATTTCGTAATTTCCCCTCCGCCTTCGAAAAACGTTTTTCAGTATACCATATGAACGCCGACGAGGCGGTGATACGACCAAGATAAGCGTAGATATTGTGACTCGTCGACGTGTTCAACATAAAACTGAAAAATGTTTATCGTTGCTAGAAAAGATGCTTCGACGGGTGAAAGAATCCAAGCGGGCACTCGTAAGCTCTCTCCACGTTGTAAACCGCGATAATATACGGAATAAAAGTTAATTTTCCGATCATAATAAACGTCTACGAGTTTCTAATCGCAAACGCACATGATTTATTAAATACTCACGCGTAGCAAGAAGAGATTGCAAAAGATTCGCACATGTGTTGAATATTATTTTATTTGTTTGTAGAACGATACGACACGAGAAGTAATACAAAGTGACAACGAAAGCGCGGTAAGAGAGATGATGGACGACATCGCCAATGTTTGGAAACGTTGGACGGAAAATGAAGCTAAAATTGTTCGTCTCGAGAGAGGACTTGAGGTTTGCTCTAAAAGCTCGACTATGAATCCTCTCTTTACGAAATTTTGTGAAATATATCCGTTTTTATTACATTTTATATTTTCTCAGAGAAGTGAGAAAGACGACAGGATAGCGCACCATAAGCCACGAAGCACTAATGAATTTAACGAACGATGGGTAAATTATTAACTGAATTGCTTCATCCCATTATTATCATAGTCATTTGACAAAATTATGTCCCGATATATCGTTGATTTCTGTATAGAAATGGGATGTGTTCGATCGGCAATTTAACGCTATGGAAGAATTTCGAGTGTGTACAGTCGAAGCACAAGCGGCGACCGAAAATTTGAGAGAAGATATGGACATAGTCGTATCCAATTTACAAACGCGTCATCAGCGAGTAAGTAATTCTCAAAAGCAAATTAATGTTTATTGCGCTAGACGTGATTGGATCGTAACATTTCAGTATCTCGGCCTATCGAACGTTTTGAAACAAATGCAACATAACTTAATGAGGGCTAAAGAGAATGTATCGACGGCGATGTGTCGTCTAGAGAAACAGGTAAGTTTTACAATTTTAAAAGTCCCATTTTTTTCGTAGTTTAAATTTACTCTGTTTCTTTTTTGTACTAATTTGTCCAGGAACAAGAAAGAGTATCTTACAGTGAAAAAATTGCCTCTGGAGAGGTCAAATTGAAAGACATCAAAAACGAGATAAATAAAGCTCGCTCAACGTCTCGGGATGTTGTTGATTTTGCTGATAAACGGAAATACTTATCGGCAGATGAGATTCATTCGTGCGAAGGCGTGATTGACGAGGTTGTCGATGCTGTAGAGCAAGTTGTGTGCCATTTACAATTCCTTCGATCTCAGGTAAAGATATATAGTGATAGTATGAGAAATTGAGAGAAAAAAATCTCAATTAATTAGAACATTTGTAACATAGGACCAATACGATATTTCGATACTAAGTGAATTGAAGGATCAGTTATGGAATATGGAACGCAGTTTAGACGACTTTGAAAATGAAATGGACAGGGCGGTAAGGATTTTCGAAATTCCGTTCGATCGAACATATCCTTGTCCAAACTGTAACAAATTATTGTCGTATTTCAGTTATCGGACAACGCTATCGCTGAAAAATGCTATGATGAGAAAATCCCGAGATTGGACAAATTTGAGAGAGAATTGGATTATGCGCATACGAAAATGCAAGACACCTTGGAGAGTATTGTGCAATCTAAGCAGAGAATGGTTCGCTGACCTATATTTGACCGTCGAAATGATTGCTCTACCAATTCTATTTTAAAACACCGTAATGCTGGTTTAACAGATCGACGTTGGAGTTTGCAATCTCTGCTCGTGTACACCCAGCGACACAGCTATGGCAGTGGCCGAGACAACTTCCAGAAACGAGGAAAATCATAAACTCTGGTATCACGAAGCCGAGCAACTGAAAAATGCACTACGGTCGAAGGATAAGTTGGTGAGATATTCGACGACTTTTATCTTTCTTTTACTTTATATTTCTACAATTTCCGACCTGTACTCGTTTATTTTCAAGCTCGAGGATAAAGATGAGATCATCAGGATTCAAAAGGACTCGATAGCTATGACGCACATTCAACTTAAGGATCTGCATGAAAAGATGCAAGCGGAGGTATGCAAGGTTTTTACACCCCCATAAAAATGCGTGATAGTTTCGTTTAATTTGTCCTTGTTACTTTTGGGATCTTCCAAAGTTTTCCGAAAACGTTTATTATACAAATTATCCTCGAGCTTGTGTAAAAGAAAAACAAGAGTATGTCAAGATACGAGTGCCAAGATAAAAATCGAATTTACCTTGAAAAGGTAAGTGGTACATTTCATTGTATCCTACCGGTCAAAAACAAATTTAATTCGTATTTTTAACATGTCGATTTTTTGTATCCTATGTTACACAAATTATATATTGCAGATCGATTCACAAAGCATAACTATAGACCAACACGTCGAAGAGAAGAGACTTTTTTGCACCAAGTAGCTTCCCATTTTCGTAGTTCGAATGTTGAAATTAAATCATATTTTTTCATACTTTTGAGTAATTCGGGGAATGTTACAGGGCAAACTACAAAATCAGACAATAGGCCACTTACGAGAAGCTGTGGTCGAAGCCAAAAGAAGTCTCGCTACGCAGCAACAGCAGCAGCAGCATCCTCAACAAAAACTAACGTTCGACTTGGCTGTGAGTGAGGTGTGGAATCCAATAACACCCACGATATTCAATAGTGCCGACGTGCATGACGTTTAAAGTGAATTTTACTAACAGACGTTGTCGTTGTTTGTTTTTCCCCAAAAGAAAGAACGAAAAATATCGCGTTGCAATCGTTTTAACTTCTATAAGACTGGCGAGCCACCTGTACGCTAAATCATGTACATTTTAAAATATTTTAATCGTAAATATACGTAGTGGACATGATATACGTGAGCAAAAGATTTGCCGTGCATCCAAAAATCCTCTCCCACGACTAATTTCAACCGCTCTGACACCGGTTCAAATCTCAAGATGCAATAGCATCCAAAATACGATTTATTGTTGTAGTTCAGAATGTTTTTCATCGACGAATTCGCACGTAATTTTCCCTCTGGGAGTGAGCATGGTACGTACTTATGAGGATTTCATTGAATTATCGTAAGATGCATTAGCAACTTATCAATGTCGTCTTACAGTGTTGCGACAAGAGCGAAACGATTCGCCTGTTGTCTCTGCATCTCGGAGAGACTCAGGATCAATACAACGATTGTGTTTCAGAGGTAGGTCCTTTTTTCCCCATGAATTTGTGGTTTTTTCATTCCACCAGAAAAATATTAAATTCCTGATGAATGTACATTTATCGATGTTTCATTAAAAGGCAGCCAAACAAGATACAACGTTGGAACTTCAACGCGATGCCATACAAAGTTTGCATAAGACGATTATTTGTAAAGATCTCGTCAATTATTCGTTATCGATTAAGGCTCAGGTGAGATACATTAATACAATATAGTGAACTGTGTGGAATGTTGTATACCGAGATTAAATGTAACTTTCGAAGCAGCATGGAGCTTGTTTCATTCTCCGAGGGGATTATAAATAACATAAAATATTGCACTTAACATTTCAGAGCTAAATTTGAGGATATATTTTCTTTTTATGTAGGAGCTGTTTCGTGATCACATCAGGGACGTTAGAATCGCCAAATCAAAGGTACAAATTCACTTTGGAATTCAATTAAATAATTAATCATTTTGGAAATCAATGAATATTGGATTTATTTCGTAGATGGACGATTTGGTAAGATCAAGAAGATACTTGGAGGAGAAGTGTCAACGGATCAAGCAACTCTGGAGAGAAGCGGACCGAGAATTGCGGAAAATAAAGTATTATTTTGGTTTCTTCTTTACACAGAAAATATTACTTCGAAAGGGATTTCAAATGTTCTGGTTCGACAGATGTATGGCGTCGTGCGAGACAAGTTCACGACAGGAATCTCAATGCAGAGACTGTTTCACCCGGATCGATCCTGCAGAATTTGGCAATAATACGGAAATGCAATCCAAAGTAAATGTGTTGCTACGTGAGAACGAGGATTTGAAAAAGCAATTGCAAAATCGTCGCCTCGAGTTCGAGCTCTTCGATCAACAAGTCGCAAATCAATTGAACAACAACAAGCGCATTCAAGAATTGACGGAGGAAACCGCGATGAGACTGCGGGACACTGAACATTGTCTCGTTGAAGAAAATCGTCAGCTCGAATCAGTACTCAAGGAACATCGTGAATATTCGCGCATTCTAATCACAGAACTCCAACTGGCACGAGAGAGACATACGCTGAAAACGGATTTGACGTCATCGGCTGAAGGCGTACGTCATCTACAATTGTATTTATATTTTGCACACCTTCGATTAATTATAATTAATCACGTCGCACAGAATATAGGCAGCTTCCCCATCAAGGACGAACTTTGTAGAACTGCCGAATTGGATAATTTGATTGACGAAGCAAGGGAGAAGCAAGATGAGCTTGAAATGTTCCAGGATATGAGAAAAGACTTCAAGGTAATTGGCTCTAAATATTTTTTTCAATTTTATAGCAATCTCTTTATAACGAGATTATCAACAGAAAAGCGAGGATATAGAGCGAAGTAACGAGTGTTTGAAGAAGGAATTGACGATATTGCGAGAAACGATAGAGAATGAATGCTGTCTGGTAGGAAAAGTTCAAAATGATCAAACGTTGGACAACACTGAGGTAAAATTGGTCGAAGAACGTAGCCACTGTGAGTGAGGTGAGAAATGTTGTTCTTCTTGATTTGTCTCTTTAGGTCGATCGAGTCGTTAGCTGCGACGAAGCAGCCAGGCCACGTGAGGGAGAAATTGAACTGATAAGGCGATTGAAGGATCAACTGTTGTCGACGAGAGAACTGACCGAGGAGTGCCTCGCTGAATTACGTGCCTCCAAGGAAATGTTATCGTTCTTGCGCCAACGAATCTGTTCGTTGAAGAGATTGTTGAAGGAAAAATCTGACGAGATGGCGAAACTGCAGGCGGATCATCAGATGATCAAGGTTACTGTTTCAGTCCATATTTCAATCCGGTATTAACGTTGCTAAAAACATTCGTATAATGTTGGAATTTTTCGATAACCGAAAACGAGGGTTTTCGGTTATTCAAAAATTCCAGGTCAAAACTAAGTTAGAGAAATTCAGACTTACTAAAAATTAACGGCAATTTTACGCACTAACCACCTTTCACTTTTTGGTCATAATCTCTCTTTTGCCTTTTACAGAACGATTACTCAATTTTAAAAACAGAAACTGGCATATTCGAAGAGAAAGCCCGTGCGGAGGTACAACAATTTCGTGAAAAGGTCAATATTGGACTTTCCTAACAGATTTCGATAAAAATAAAATTTTCGTAAATTTTATGTTAAAATTTAAAAAATTTATCGATTCAGTTGAAAGCTCTTTATTCCGAATTGCATCTCGTCGAGGAGAATTATCAGAGAGTGAGCCAGGACTTTGGCAATAGCCAGGGACTGTTGATCGAAGCTGCGCAGCGGGAGGTCGAATTGCAACAAGCTATCACTGCTACAGTAGGCTCATTCGCAATTATGAATTATTTTCAATATAATTTATTCTGCTCGTGCTTATAATTTTCTTATTACATTCCAAATAGGAACAAATATTTTACTCAGAGTTGGCGAGTGCGGAGACGGAAGGTAAACGTGTGAGCGAGTTGGTGGATATATTGAGAGCGGATTTGGAAAATGCTCGAGAGGAGTTTTCAACAAGAGAGGAACATTACACGGAAAAATGTAGAGACGCTTACGAACAGGTGAAAAAGCTCGAAGATCGTATAAACCTGTTGGAAGAATCGAAGCATCTTCTCGCGCGACAGTTGCAAGAATGCAGAATGGAGAATTGCAGTCTCATTGCCGAGAATACTCAATTAACGGAGAATGTCTGCAAATGCGCGAAAGAGGTAAGAGGAAACGATAATTAATTGTTTACTTATCGTTGTAAAAAGTTCTTGTCGTATAATCGTATCGATACCGGATTCTAGCTCGAGGACAATCATAACGCTCTTCTCGAGCTCAAAGGACAATGCAAAACGAAGACGAAGACGCTGAATTCCGTTTCGGCCGAATTAAATCAAGTCGCTGCGAGCAGATCCGAGCTTTGCGACGAATCGCAGCGTGTCGTAGCTTGCATACGTTCTTGGATCGACGAGCAGAGAAGACTCGTCGAGAATTTGTCGAAGAAACTGAAGAACGAGAAAAATCGTATCGCTCAGTACGCTTTCGAAAAGAAGTAAGTTTCGACGTTCGAGCATTAGTGTGAAAAAATAACGACGAATAAAAATCAGGTCAAACTTGAATTTACAGAGCTCTTGTGGCGACGGTGCGAGAATTAACACGTGTCAATGGAACTCTGAGCGAATTGTCGACGATGAGACGAAAAATATCACCGGAACGAGGCCCGAGTCGCTGTTGTTCCAGAACCAACCGATATAAAACCTCCACTTTCTTCAACAAATCCCAACAGCCTGTTACGAGCTCGACTACATCTGTGTACACTCGCCCATTGAAAGTAAAATAACATCTAATTTCTTTTCAGAGGCGATATAACGAATACCGACGCTATTTATTAATATAAACGGTAATTACAGCGACGCTGTGTTTGTCTAACGCGAACCTCGAGACGAACTCTTCTGCGTGGTAATTCTTGGTGGTTTCCAAAACTCGAACACTTGAGTCAAGAATTGTGTAACAAGAATCGTCGAAACGACGAGAAAACGATCGACGGATGGGAGAGCGAGACGAGCATGGACGAAACTCGTGATTTTGGATATCAATCCTCCGCTGGCAATGAACAAGGATCAACCTGGCAATGAATCGAGCTTTTGAACGTTATATAACTGTAACACTTATACCACGACTTTTTTTTGTAGCATTTAAGTACTGGGAGCATACAGTAATTTTTATACAATTTATCTTGAATAAGACAAAAGTATCGAGTAATCATATTTCCCCTTCAATCTCGCTTACGACGATCCGTTCGATACAACGAAACGATAGTTTGCCAGAGAAACAAAACGCACAAGAGGCAGGTGTCTGAGTAGTGTCGTTATAAAAAAATCTATCGACATTTTGCACTCCTCGGGAGTGAATATCTCGATGCTCTTGGGTGGATTCTGTTCGAAAGAATGAAACGAGTCGTTACAAACCCTTGCACGAGAATGAACAGGATATATGTTAAAGATGTTATCGAACCTCGACAGTATGAAGTAAAATCGTTCGATAAAAGAATGTATATGTATCTCTCGCGGTACGCCAAGAGTCGGATAGGAAAAATGAGTAAGTGGCGTGAAATATTCCTACGAGAGCCGAAGTACTTTCCTCCGTGAATCGGTTGTGCCTTTGTAACGAATGAAAAAAAAACAAATTATGGCAATTCTTCGTACCGTCGACTGTGGGACTTTTATCGTACCTTGCGAATTTGATAACCGACCAGGCCAATTCGAGAAAAATACGTTTGCCGTTTGCAGTGAACTGGACTCGATCCTTCAGTCGCTCGTCTGAACACAAGAACGTTATAATTGGATCGGTTATTTTTCTATTCCCTGTACTGTGTTATAATCGAAATAACGGATCGACTCACCGATTATACGCTTTATCGCCACCTCGTCAGCGAGGCAGCTTTTAACTCGGCTCATATTTTCGGCGTCGATCAATTTCCAAACACATAAACGAGGGGTCAACGAGGAGATGTTACATGCATGAATCGGATTATCACGAAATGACCAGGGCCCGCAGAGATCGTCGTAATTTGCTGAATAACCGATATCTGGCTCCGAAACGGATCTCGCTCGATCGTTTATCAAACTTTCGTCTCGTGCGGTACAGCATTCGATATCCGAGGCGAATAATCGCTCTATATTTTCGACAGAATCATTCTTCCAGTCCCTGGTCGCGCGTAGATTCATGATTTTTAATCACGATGAAATCTTTTTTTTATATATATCGTTTTTCTACAAAGGGGACAGAGTTCACAATGAAGTTAACCGAGAGCCTATCGATAAGCGAGTAGTTCGTGGGATAATTGCAAACTGGCGATAATTTACTTCGAAAACTTATCAAGTTCGTTCCTCATTTTTGTTTGTTTTTTTTCTTTTTTCTTTTCCATTTCTTTTCACGTTTATAATCGTTTATAATTTATCATGAGTAATCAATAAAATTAATATACAATATGCTTTAGAGTTATAATTGTTATTACACGATACAATCTGACGAAGAAAATATATAATAATTATAGCAGCAGGAATGGCCCCTACTATCTTACAAGATTTTTGCGTGCCAAAAAGTTTTCATCGTTACTATTATACCGTACACGTAAATGTAGTATCATCCTCATCATCAATATCGTCGTAATTAATTATTATCATTAATAATAATAATAATGACGACAATAATAATAATAACAATAATAATAATAATATTGATATTATTATTATTATTACTCCTCAAAATAAATCATATCGGATATATGATTTATCGTATATAATGTATTTATATATATTTATATATTTATAACGAACACCGCCCATTACTACTAGAATAACAAACGGGACTCACCGCCTTCTCCAACAGACTCGATACTCAAAATAGATGATATCGTCGGACGCATTGTGACATACTGATTTTTTTTGTTTTTTGTTTTTTGTTTTTTTTTCGTTTATCCAGATACCTCTGCCGAGTGAATGACCGTTTCAGCCCAGGTCACAATCGTCGCCGTCGTCGTCGTCGTCGTCGTTTCATTATTTTTTCATCCTCGTCGCTCTCTCTCTCTCTTTCTTTCTTTCTATTGCCGCCGCTGCTACCGCCGAATCTTTATGATCTTTTTCTTTCCCCTCTTTCTTCCATTCTCGATCTCGTTCATTCACTTCACTTACTTCTTGTCCTCGCGCTCGCTTACCCTATGGTATCGTTTGTTTATTTATTTATTTTATTTTCTTTCTTTCGTTTTTTTTTGCGTTACCCGATGCATAATTCCATACGAATTTTATCGACACGCGTGTCTCCTCGGCAAATTACGCAGTACACATACATCTGGAGAAGAAGGTATGAAAAAGTGTGAGCGATCGAGCGAGTCGATGTTCTGATTTGCTTTTCATTTTTTTTTTTTCATTTTTTCATTTTTTTTTGTTGACCCGAATCGCGGAAATAATTCACCCCGGCACCCGGATATTCAATTCGTTTAAAGAATATTTTTTTGTTTTCTTTTTTTTTTGCTTGTCGTTTGTTTTAGATACCAATATAAGACGCGTGTGACACGTACTAATTTGGCCGAATCACTTGCAGCAGTTGCCCGCCGCAGTCTTTTGCCCTTCCGACTCGACTAGCCGACGCCCTTGACCGCTCGTACTGGCATTTCCTGCTTGTTCATTCTTTGGGAGTTTTTTAGCTGAAAAGAAAACGAAACGGAGCACAAATTATACATAAATATAATGCTTAAACGACACTGTCGTTGTTCTATTCTCGTATGGAAATTGTAGAACCGAGGGTGATAAGAACAGCGTAACGAGATAGTAGGTGGATGCGTTCGCGCTTTATTCCAGATGGTTTTCTCGTTACTCCAATTACAACATCGACGATCCAACGAATCAACGTATTTTTACAATACGAAAGTACCCACTTCTTACCTCGCATTCACGAGTTCCGATATGCTTAAGAGATAACTCGCGAGGGGGTTATCGGTTATTCCGTGTGGTACGAGGGAGCAGGGGCTTGTTAATGAAAAGTAACTGCACGTGTACGTGGGCGAAAACGGCGCGACGAGATCAACTGAACGGAATGCGTAGGAGAGATACTGTTGGCATTCAATCTACTTACCGATAGCTAGAAATATGTCGTTGACGTTCATTGCTGTTTTTGCGGAAGTCTCCATGAATAGAAGACCATTCGCGTCCGCGTAACTCTGAGCCTCCTCGAAGTCTACCACCCGTTTGTTTGCAAGATCAGCCTTATTACCCGCCAGCGCTATCACTATACTTGGACTTGCCTGCCGTTGCAGCTCTTTGACCCACGTTGTCGCGCGCACGAATGTGTCCTGGAACAATGAGAGTTATTCGTGTTTGATTGTCAAGAAAATTGACAAAAAATTATTATTGTAGGGATTGAGGGTGTACCGACCTGATTTTGTATGTCGTAAACGACTATTGCAGCCTGAGCACCTCGGTAGTACATCGGAGCAAGACTGTGATAACGTTCTTGTCCTGCCGTGTCCCAAATCTCAAATTTCACAGTCGTGTCATCCAGACAAACGGTCTGTGTTAGAAATGCAGCTGTTTTTTTTTTTTTTTTTTTTTCGTTGAAGAAACGCACATGAATATATTATTCTCACTTCGAAGTACGAATTTTGTGCCATTAAGCGTTAGGTTTTTAATTTTTCTTTTCCAACTTACCACCTATTGTACTCTCTTGGTACTCGTGAAACTGTCCTTTGACAAACCTCAGAACTAAACTCGACTTTCCTACCGCCGATTCGCCGAGTAAAACCAATTTGAATTGACAAATTTTTCCTTGTGTACCGTTCGGCCTCTGGGCCGTACCCCGGTTAGCCATGATAACCTGAAATAGAAAAGTGTTAGTCTCGAGTTAAAAGTTAAAACAAAACGTTCTAAACGAGACTCTCTATGAGGCTTTTTAATTCTTTGGTTCCTCGTGGAGAAAATGTATCAGGAAGCAGCGTGCAAGTTTCGATTTTTCACCATTTTTCACCTGTTCGCTGCTTCTTGTTGATACATAATTTTGCCTGGTTTAGAGCTTGAATATTATTCAAAGGATTCGATTCATTCTTTGAAGTCATAATTACTACGAATCTTATCGAAACGTTCGTATCAATAGACCAAAGTTGACTCGAGTCAGGCGCTATACAGAAAATTCTATTTCAATACTAAACTCTATTTTACAGTGTGGAATAAAACTCTATTCATCCTAATCGTTTTCAATTAATAAGAATGAGACAAATGCACGAGAAAAACTGGTTTAAAATAAGAATGCAGCAGTTTTCTTATTTTAAGAAATAATTAATAGAGACGATACAGAATTAGCCGCTAAACATTTTGAGCGCCGAGCCATCTTTCTAGCAAAATCTTGGCTGACACACATGGTTGGCCCGTTTCAAGAAGTCAAGACAGGTATGTCTACTAATAATTTAGACATTTTGTATCGCTATAACGGTGAATAGGGCCAATATTTTGTTTTCTAAATGCTGAAAAAATGCGAATTCGAATATCCGCCATAATATTGCTATCACCGATTCAGCAACGCTCAGATTCGTAATACAATAGTATGCGAACACTAGGATAAGGCAGAGAGAGAGAGAGAGAGAGAGAGAGAGAGAGAGAGAGAGAGAGAGAAAAAAAACGAAAACAAAAAAATTGACAAAAGACGAAGTTTCGCGAAAGTGCTTATGGGCGACTCATACATTAATGGCTTGTGCAAGCACAATAACTACAAGTTAAACTTTGATCGTGTATGTCGCGCGTGAATACTGGAAAGAGCAAGAGTCAGAGGGAGAGAGAGACAGAGAGAGAGAGGGAGAGAGAAAGAGGGATGTGGAATTGACAAGATGGAGTATATAGGAGTGTGCACGTTAAACGACAAGCACCGATGACGCTAGAGAACTCGGATCGCGCAAAGTCTCTCTCTCGTGTTAAAACACGTGAGATTGTTACCGTTATACGGGAACACGAAGAACGCTTTCTGGTTGTCCTGTGTAATTGGATTTGTCCGTGACGTTTCGTACGTTGGGTTCGACCGGATGAGCGAAAAAAAGTGTTAAACGAAAATACGAAAAAAAGAAAAGATAAGAAAACACTTTGGCGGAATGACGAACGTCAAAAGGGTTCGCGCTGACTCCCTCCTCGACCGAAACACGATCCTTGATAGTTCGGTGGTATGTACAACGTAACACCCGAACGAGAACATACAATGTCGAGGAGAAACACACGTTTATGACATGACAGTTCGTGTGACACGGCGCGCGATGGACGTTATACACTTCCCTCTCTCTCTTTCCCTCTGCCGTACCACCCCCTCGCCATCTGGTCGTCACTCGACGAAACGATGACGACGCCTCTTGTCTCTCTCTCTCTCTCTCTCTCTCCCTCTCTCGGAACTTCGAAATCAGCAAGACCGTTCCAGGAATCTCGCTGAACCCGAATATTCTGAGAGAGCTATAATGCTACGTTAAAGTATTACTTTGACAATTCGTGATGGAAAACTCCCGTTCCTTTCGTGCACCGTTGCGCTAGTACTATCGCCTTATCACGGTAAGTCTAGGTGCAGACCGTAGACCAGATGGAGCCTCACGGACGGTCACTATGCATGTACATTTATTTTTTTCATTCGATCTATCTATCTCTCTCTCTCTCCCTCAACCTTCCACTCGTTGGATCTCTTTTCGTCGCGGGACTAAGTACACACAGGCACACATGCGCACTAACACACTTGGGCGCCCCCGCGTGACACGGACGCATTGGGGAAAACAGAGTTAGGCCTCGACGGGGAGACGTTTCGTCGTTCGCGACGACGAGTACGAGGACGATGATATCAGAAAGAGAAACGCAAGAGAGGGAACGAGGGGGCAGAGAGAGAGAGAGAGAGAGAGAGAGAGAAAGAGAGACAGAGCAAGGAGCAACGGATATGTATTTATTAGTATGCTGAATACCGTGTGATACGAAACACTGATGGAGAGAAGCTGCACTGGAACTTCGTGATCGCAATTTTTTCGTTACAACGTAGAAACAACCGTATATTGCAGTGAGTCACGCGAGTGTGACACTGCTCGGGGATTAGCACTCGCTAAACGCAGTGAGAAACGTAAGACACAACGCGCGCCGCTTTATATCCACAGAAACACAGAGTGCTGCGCCACACTATGGCCCTTTTATCACCCGTCTCTCACCGGCGTAAAGAACACACATATACAACCGTACGAAAACGTTTAGCTTATGGCCGCGCGCAGAAGCGACGATATACAATACGTTCGTAATTTACCAGAATATGTATGTTTTCCGACGAGGCTCGATGGAATGCAGTCGAGAGACTAATTGTTACGACAAAAGTGTCTACACGATAATATCAGGTCCTTCTGACTATTTCTCCGATCCACTCCACTTTCAATCAGCGCACCCTCCACACTGCCCGTATCCCCATCCCTGTTAACATGGCCGCCGCTCTCCCTCTCCTGCTGCACACTCCCTGCCATTCTTGGTGCAACGATGATCAAATGAGCGTCGAATTGTTTACATGCTTAGCAAATGTAATCTCGACTTTGAGGAAAATCGTGTTTCTACATGATCCTAAGATACAGGCTTACTTCAATGCAATGACCTTTCACATTCTTGTGAGACGGTGATAGCAATTTTTTTAACTTGAAACCGGAAGTATATCTCCATTATTTCCAATCCAAATTCTACCGACACGGAATCTTTTCCCTTTCGCAAGCGAGCTTTCCAATTTTGTACTAGGCGTAACATATCGTATACGTTCTGGAGTTATCGGTAGGAATTAATTAGACTTTGTAAATTAGTGATACTAGCTGTGATTCAAATGTGTCGTGAAACCGGGATATCTCATCGGCTGTCGTGAAACCGGGATATCTCATCGGTTTTCAAATCATTGTCGATGTATTGATGCAATATTTATTCGACCAGAATCGAAAGATCCAGTTGACGGGGTCGGTGAAGTCGTATAGATGCGAGGAATTAAACAATTATATGTGAACGGCAACGCGTATGACAATTATTCCTTACTCGTTGTAGACGGCAGCAGCAACCAAGCCAGAATTCTGGGATGAAGTTCAGACACTCATAGCGTCGTCCTACAGCATTTACCATGATTTACCGTTACAACAGATATTCCCATGCTAAAATTGTCGAATGAATGAGATTCTAAGATTCCTATTCGAATACAGTACACGCATAGATAGCCCTATGAGGTTTAAATATGTGGGAGGACCTGTAAAGGCGTGACCGGTGGTCGATAAGATAGAGAAAGAGGCCGAAAAAAGGAAAGTGCGTTTCGTCTCGGGTATAGCGACAGACTCATCGGTAGGGCGGTGTCGCTGTACCCTGCCCTACACGTGCTGGGTGTTAGGAGTATAGGGGACGTTGTATATATTGAAATACTTGGGCCTGCGACCACTTGCGGGAAACGCGGCAGCAGTTCCCGCGGTATCTTATCGACCACCGGTTACGCCTTTACAGGTCCCCCACAGATTGGCGACCCCGACGTGATATGAACACGCCACCTACACATGGAGTCAACACTACAAAATCGAAGTAATTCGCCTACAGGAGCCAATCGACGCTCTCAGCAACTAGCTGGCTTCTCAGAGCAACGCTTTGCGACACGACGTTAGGTCTCACGTCCATCATCGCATACGCTCACATTCAGCGAGAACGACGCTCTTCGCAACTCCGCGGCGCACGCTCATCGAAAGTCCGACCACCGTGGCAACGTTCTCACCGATAACAGTGCGAGAACAACGTTCGCCATTCCCACTGGTCATCGCCTGCTAGTTTCTCCGGCTAACTTCACAACGCTGTGACTGTGGGAGAGTACTGTGGGGGTTCCACCTCACACCACTACGCGGCAACAGTTCCAGCGTTTATGGTACGAACATGATCTATGATCGTAGCATTGAGTATGCCGGTGTAGACGTGCTGAAATGTACAGTATGGCATCTCTCTCCTTACGCGAGGATTCTCAGCTTCAAGGCCCATGTATACTCTGCCAATTATCCATGAGTATAGTCAAAATATGGATTTCTTAACCTTTCCATTACTACTCGAAATAGTATACATCGACGTTGTATATATTGAAACACTTGGGCCTGCGACCACTTGCGAGAAACGCTGGAACTGTTGCCGCGTAGCGGTGTGAGGTGGAACACCCACAAATAAACACGAAATGAATCCAAAACCTGCTGTATAAACTTTTCACTGATGGTTATGTTATTAATATTGTAACGCCATCTAGGTAGTATGTCGAAAAAATGTTAACAATAAAAAAAGGAAAGATAATTATCTTACACAAAGACCGAGCTGTGCGTCACATCAGTGCTCATCTTTTGGTATCGCTAAAAAACGGACTAAATCTTGTCGCGCCGCGAGCGGCGAGTAATGGAAGCTTCGCCTCGGGTCCGCCGCAAATAAACACGATATGCGCCATTATAAGATAAGTAGTTACCGGATATAAGTGTTGCAGCGAGTACTTGGCATACACAAAGCGCGTTGCAGCTGGTCGGAAATAATACTGGAATAATACGACAGTGTATACAATTTTTATTATTGCAAATAGTAAGTTCAACATCTATTTTGAGTATACTTGAGGCAAATAGTTGAGAACTGCTCGAATAGACGACGTTTTGAATCCGTAGAATGTGGCGTTTTCAATCATGGTTATATATGTATTGTTATAAAAGTTAGTTTGTGCCGTAATTTCACACGTTTGATAATTCGTTATTCATTACCTGTAC
The DNA here is from genome assembly GCA_951802705.1 of Netelia virgata. Lineage (NCBI taxonomy): Eukaryota > Metazoa > Arthropoda > Insecta > Hymenoptera > Ichneumonidae > Netelia > Netelia virgata. Next base: position 7,122,269 of record OX637864.1, on the reverse strand, counting down.
ATTTTCACTGTTGATCCAATATCAGCGATTGATGCAAGTATGATTTTTCACAGGCGGGGTTGGGCCTTCATTAACAGTAACATAATAATTATATTAAAAAATAGAACTGAGAGTGCTATGTAATTGTGAACGCCATTACAACGCGTATATAACGCCTGGGAATTCAGTCAGATCTATATTCATATATATTTATGCTCTGTACCAACCTAAAGTTCGAAATACAATAAAAAAGACAATAATATTCTTCTATCAACCTTCGCATATGTATGTGTATCTATATTTTGCAGGTTCAATTCGAATCACTGATGCCATACATTCTGGTACGGGGTACGTTCTTTGCTGGTAGCAATGACTACACAACTGATGTTATTGGTTTAAAAGGTATCATTCCCCATTCATTTTACCCTATATATTTTCATTGTTTCGTTGTCTTATAATGTTTCGTTGGAGCTAATAATACTTTATTTTTAAAAAACTGACCAAGCTTGGGTCTATATGTCAATGCTATCTTGGCAAATTCTGGATTATATTTTGGCTTCCCTTCTATGGATTTGAACTGGATCTCTGATCATATGTATGTACATGTACTCGATGCAGTTATGATATTCTTGTTGGCTTTTATTAAAATTGCATGGACTTTATCAACTTGGCAAAAAAATATGTTAGTTTCCAGTTCTGATATTCATAGATGTGGCTGCCATTGTGCTTGTGGCTATCAAATAATTAATAGTTTCACCAATGTATATGGAAATCACTTAAGTGTTACTAGGATTCATGATAAATAAACTTAAACTATTCTCTCCCTGTGGTCGTCAATTAGCATTTTATGGAAAAATGAGATTGTTTGTAAAGCAATATTTGTGTTCCAAGACGAATTTGTTCTGAAGATATCTAGTAATATTGTGAGTAAGAATTATTATTCTTTTAAATTGTAAGTCACCAAAGCATTGGGCTTCAGTCTTGTGACTGCATTTCTTCCGTTATTAATTCCCAATTAATTGGAAAAGCATTTTTATCATTAAGCATTTACGAGAATGGAAATATTTTGGATGAATCATGGTGAAATAAGATGGCTTTTGTTTTAGCATCGGACATAAAGGACTTGAGTCATTTCCCACGTGGCGAAGGTTTCAATTCGGAAATAATAAGGTACAGGAAGAATATTCCGGTTATGTTAACGGCACTTGAAGTTCTCGGTTACAAAGTCGTGTCATGTACGGCTGATAATGCTAGCTATTATATGTGGACTCTAAGAAAGGACTTCTCAGAACCCGAACCTGGTTCTGTACAGCAGTAGAAGAAGGTATGTCTTATCTCTCTTATCTTGCCATACATTTCAGGCATATAAGGTTTTTTCTTGACATTTCAAAAGCTATATCTTATCTTAAGTGCTTCACAAAAATGACTTCACAAGTACGTTACTGAGTTAAAAAGCGTCGCATAGAATGCAAATGTAACATCGACAATACAAATTTTTTTATCTCGTGATAGACTCTCCCCTTCCGCCTTCGCTACGACACGACATAATTTACCAAATGACAGAGACGAATGAGATATTATATATGGATGAAATGTCCATTGATTTATATAAATTCAATAATTAGTTCGATTTATTCATTGTATTTCGTCCGTCACTTTTTGTTTTCAAGTATTCAGGTTAAGCGAAAGAAGTTGCATGATTTCGCCACGAGTGCGTATATGGCGCTGTCGCGCAGCTGCGCAACTTGCGCGTTTTTTCTTCACCGCTTGCGGTTCTCGAGCGCCTGATACACAACAGCAATTCTGCACCAAGAAAGAGTGTTGGAAAAGAGAATTTTTCTCAATATGCGTTGTAAATTCGTAAAAATGACGAAGTTTCAAATCCACGTTCTGGAATTCATTGGGTAGATAGGTTGTGGAATCAATGTGATTTAGACGATTGAATGGAGTTTAGTGTAACGACGTATCGGCTTACCAAAGTGCTTCGTGATCCTACGAAGAGGTTATGGTGCACCGATCGAGAACCATTTGTTAACGAGCGCAAGTAACTTTGCTTCGTATCGTCCTTACAAGTGGACAAGTTTTTTTTTCGCATGTATTGGTTGAAAATTGGATATTCAAAACAAAATAGTTCACGCCTCGTTGTGAAGTCTCTTTAAAATGACGAAAAAACCGGGGATAGTTTGGACTTATTACAACAAAAAAGTAGACGGTTCCCAGATCGTTGCTTACTGCAAATACTGCAATCAGTCTTATATACAAAACGCGACGCGTATGGAAAAACATTTGGTTAGATGCGAAAAGTGTCCAGAATCTGTGAAACAAACGTTCGCGAAACACAGAATGGATCCGGCGAATGGTCAGCCAAGGAAAACGACGTGGATAGAACAGAAGAGCATCAATACGAGCGATATGCCCAATGAGTGGCCAGAGACGTATGACACGGTAAATGTAAATTACGAGATTACCGAGGATATAGATTTGACCTTGGAAACTGAGGTACAACCACAACACGGTTCTAGTAACGAGTCGTTGCAAAATAATGGGGATTGGGAACAAGTGAGCATCAAGTGCAGCGAATCTCCAGCTCCGAGTGCTTCAACAGGTATGTTGTGTTTTAAAATTGTCTTATGTATAATTGTATGAGCGAAGAACTTTGAGACGATGCAAAAGTTCAACATAACCTCAAAACTTTTTGTCAATGGAAATATTCAAATATTTGTATTCCATTCTCATAGAAGAAAATTATTTTTGAAAATCATGGTCTTTTCAATTACTCTTATAGACACGCACATGCTTTTGACTCGATTACAATCTTGCCGTAAGAAAAAAACCTTTGTACCTTATATATCTCATAGATTTTAATTCAGCTCCGCCTCAAGAGCGCGCCAGTGTTTCGCATCCTCGAAAAGCAGCTCTAAATCGCAGAATATGGCCGGGCCTGTCGCCAAAAGTTGCTGGTCACTCGCCTCTACAGAGCAAAATACTCCAGGAACAACTTCTAGAGCGACGAATTTGGAGGCGAGTGGCAGAATTGGAGTTACGAAAAAAGAATCTCGAAGTGGAAAGATTGCAGTGGGAGTACGAGAGAGACAAGATGCAGAGCGAACTGAAATTGGCTCATGAGAGTCGGATGATGGAGATCAGAGAAGAACGAGAGAAACAGATGCTCGAACGTGAAATGGCCGATGTGTGAATCGAAATTTTATCGTCTCGTTTATTACCTATATATATTCTTCATACAACAGAATTAGAATATTCCAAGATCGACTGTACTTTAAAGAGTATTGAAAAAAAATTGATCATTGTTTTTTTTAAACGAAAATGATTATCCTGTAGGATTTAAGACATCGTACAATTATTTTTTAAAAATGTATCAATTCGTAAACAAATATACCACCTAGCTAATGAGTTTGTCAACGTGCATTATTTTTTGTAAAAATTTATCGACACGATCGCATTCATCGTCTCTAAAATTCTATCTTGAAACGTATGTTGAAATTTTTTTATCAACAAATATCACGATATATCCTCGTCAATCGAATTTACGCATATTCTTTCGTTCTAGAATTAAAATACAACGAAGTTTGGTATTGGAGATACGTCCGAATCAAACGAGGCCGGTCGGAGAGTCTATCGCAACAATGACGGAAAGGCTAGTTAGTTTTATCGGAAACGAGAGTTTCTATTACATCGCAGTGAAGGGCTCGCCCTTTGCCACGGACTGTGCGGTCTTTGGATTGGCTAGCGATGAAATATTGGCGCTTTCGAAACGTTTCCCGAACTCTGGAACGACCGTTGTCAATGGAGTTATAATCAAAGGTTTATTAAAAAACAGTTTTCTTTTACGCTGCTATTGGATGGGTGGTTCTCGTTGTTATAATGCCGGAGGATTGATTTCTGTCGAATTTTATCGCTTTTCTCATAGTGATGTATAAATAAAAGAATCATGACGCATGAATATTTCAATTTTAGGACCACCGATAGCCATTATAAACGCTTTGGCTGAGCTTGGCTATCGGATCGTGAGCAGCACTGGCGAAGCCGAGATACTTTGGACTCTGCAAAGAGAAATCTAAATACCGACATAATGATTTTTCGCGCTTTGCATTAGCATTTGTATCTGAAAATGGGTACAATTATTATTAAAACACAAACTACGTATTATTAAGCACCACCGATCGACGATCGAGCAGTGCCCAATGGGTTTTTCTTTTCTTTTTCTTACTATTACATAAATAGCAATATTTGTTGCATATTTCATTCTCTAAACAGTCTCTGAACAATCGTCACTCAATCATTCTCTGTACTTGGTCACTTTTATCAAGCTTTTTCTCACTCGCATTCCCAATTTTACGATTTCTCGTGACGAAAAAATAAATTCACGGGGACCAATTAACCTATTAAAATTAAAAAAAGCTTTGCAACGTTTTTAGAACGAGTCGTCGAGATGATACTGAGCAATAACGAAATATAGGAACATATTGATATTTTCTATCGAGTCAGAGTCGTGGCTGATAATGAAACGAACGAAAGGTCTTTAGTTACCATGATGCTTCTAGTACCTGTCGGGTAATAAACCCTTACTTCCAATACTTCAAACGCTACGTTCCATTATCGTACATTCTGCTAAAATATATATATTAAATAATAGAACGATATTCTACAAGATGGTATTTTCTTTTGTCGATATAAAACGAATTTCAAGAGTTCGTATTCTAAGCATTGCATGTGCGAATGTGTAATGTTTGATTGAAATATATATTTGCACTTTATTAATCATTCAGATCTACTTTGACTTTTTATTTTTATGCTTACGAGAAACGAAAAAAATATTTGTCCACTGTGCACAACCGACACTGACGTGAATGTACGACTGGATTTTTTGTTGTGCACATCATAAATGTATAATTGTCTAATAAATATACATTATTGATAACGATATGTTTAACGTATATCGGGATAGGATTGATATTTTGAAACAATTCGCGTGATCGCTTCACACTTCCGGTTTGAAGCGAGTCGATAAATGTCGAGATCGAATATTTGTCACATGGTTACCAAGTTTAGCGATTGCAGCACTAAATAGAAAAGTTTTAGTGTTTCTTGGATGAATTAGATTTACAGATCGGATCGAAAAACTGTGGGACGATAATATGTGGTTGTACACGAGACAATTAATAATGAGTTCCAGGTGGGCAATTATGGAACATTCGGTGGAGGATTGCAGTGCCGAAGGAGGACGAGCGTGTTGTGACATAACCTTGAACGATACGGTGGCGGTTCGTCAAACTTTGTCGGAGATGGAGTTCGAACGAGGAATTTGGTACGCAGGTAAAAGAGAGAAGCAACAATTCTTGATGTGCATGATCCGTTTGTATCCTTTGATTTATTAACGAGAACGTTTTTATTCGTTCAATCGACAGCTCAAAATAACGATCTGGATAGGGTGGAGCAGCTTCTGAAAAAAGGAACTTCCGCTAATATCCAAGATGGCGCTGGGTACACGGCGTTGCACTATGCCTCTCGCGGTGGACATTGCGAAACATGCAAATTGTTGGTTAAAAATGGTGCAGACGTGAACGCCGTAACGCGATCTGGTCACGCAACGGCACTGCACAGATCGTCGATGCGGGGCATGGCTCGTGTCGTCGAGTTTCTTTTGAAGTCTGGCAGTGATCCGAATATCCTAGATGCCGATGGTTACACGCCGCTTCATCGCGCCATTTTGGCCGATTCGCTGCCGGTTTGTAACCTCTTGATTCCCGTTACCGATCTAACCGTTCGAGATAAAAAATCTCGCACTGTTCTGCAATTAGCTCGGGAAAGAGACAAACGTGATGTAATCGACGCTCTTGAAAAATATTGTACCTCGTGAGAAGCACATACGTTAATCGTTATTATAATTTTTCCTAAAATCCTTGTCCGGAACATCTCGTTCAATAAAGAATATGACCGCCATCGATTTTCACCGCATTTCAAACTTCTAGAGGAAGGGTTATAAAATTATATAGTTAATTGCCAATCGTTGTTAATTGGGTCATCTTCAAAAAAAGAGCAGCAGTAGCGACATCTACGATACGGTGATACTAGGTGTTGAGAAACTTGACGTAAAAGGTAAGACGGATTTTCGTTGTACGAACATTTTGTTTTCAGGGACATACTCGGCGTGTCCACGTGTGAAATTATGTTGTGTAATGTAATAGCGCGTTTGTCAGCTCGTACACCGTTGCCCAAGTCTATCTCTTTCTCTTGACGTGAATAGTACACCTACCTAGAGCGAAAGTACGTGTGGGTATTATGGGTGGAGCGTGTATATCCGTATAATATGATGGTGTACGGGGATGTGGTGGGAGGGTATAATGGAGAAACGTTGAAAAGATTGTATACAATATCTAGTACGTCAGATTCAATACGCAATTATCGTAGCAAGATACATTAGGTAAAACGAGGATTTAATACACCGTAAAGATCAAAAGAAAGAATTTCGAAGCCAAGTCCACGAGGTACGAAGACGGCACACGGGTCGTGCACTCGTGCACTTGATATTGAATCGTGATTCGCGTTAGCGCGGCAGTTCTCGTTTATTTTCGGCTATGCGTTCGGGAATGATCGTGCGTGCTCGGTTATCGGGCTCGGTTGTGCGAGAGCGCGGTACGGAAAACGGAATGACCGCATGTCGGAGCTCGCCGATGTTGGCCGTGTGTACGAGCGCGGCGCTCGCGATAAACCGTGTCGCCGTCTATCGGGGCTTTTGCCATTGCCGTGCTTGCTTTTGCAGTTGCGTTCTCTCGCGTCGAGTCAGTTGTTTCACGTAAACCGCGAGTGTTCTTACCGTTCTTCACGCTTCATCTCACGAGCACCGGTTTGTAGGAGCACACCTCGTCGTCGTTCTTGCTGAGGGAGAAACCGCGCAACGTAAAAGTGAATAGGCCTCCTAAAAGTCGGAGCGTGTCGCGATCGTATCGTGTGATCGAGCGCTTTCCACGAGTGCCCACGGTGGAAGAAGGAACGCAACGAGTTTTGGGACGAGGTCGTGTGTTGTACCCGTACAACGAGTGACAATCGCGAGCAATGTAACCGTGTCGTGACGTCACACGGCTAATCAAGTGCACACACGTATACAACGACGAAGGACCGAGAAACCGTGGGGAGAGCGACGAAAGAAACATTGAGAGAACAACGAGAGATAGCGATCCATTTCATATACGAATGTGCGAAGACACTGGATTAGAGTAGTGTACGTAAAGATTTTTCGTTCTTGTTGTATTTTCCAACGGCGAAAGGCCAGTGGAGGAAAGAAAAGAGGGAGAGAGAGACAGAGAGACCAGAGACGTGCGGGAAAAGAGTTGGTCGCGAGTAGCGGCGAATTTATCACCAGAAGACTGCTGGCTGCGGCGGTGGAGGACGGTGCGAGTGTGTGTGTGTATGTGCCCGCGTATGTATGTATGTAGTTTGTGCGCGCGCGTGCGTGCGTGTGCATGAGTGTATGCGGTGGCCGAGAGAGGCAACAAGGCTATACACGTTTACACGCGAAGGACAGTTTTCTTTCTTTCTCGAACTTCTACAAGTCCCGTGTACGCATGTGCGGTGAGACACGCATATTTTTCACATAAAAAGAAAAACCGAAGAAAAAACAACACTGATAAAAACAGAGGAACGATCGAGCATAAGGAGGTCGAGAATTAGAACGAAAAAAAAACTCGCCAAACTCCATTCGATTCGGGAATTACGTTCGGCAACGATCGAGAAACAATTGGCGTACGAGTAACGTGCTAAGTGAAAAAAAAGTGTGACGTAGTTAGTGGACTCGATTTCGTTGCGTTTCGTACATAGTGTGTTTGGTATTGGTGGAAGGAACACGCACACGTGCGTCGTCGGTGCAGCCGCCAACACACAGTACGAACGAACGAGAGGAATAAGAAGAAACGGAGTAGCAGGAGTGAGCAGCAGCAGCAGCAGCAGCAGAAAACTTGGCGAGTATCAGTAGTGTAACGGGGTGGGGGGAGATTTTAGTGCGCGCGGCACATCCCGTGGCGCCCCGCGGTGTTTTTCGACGGGAAGCTGGCCATAACCTACGCGAACCGGCAAAAAGGAGAGAAGGCAGAGGTTGAACGGTAGCGAAAGCCGATAGACGTGTGTGTGTGTGTTGGTGCGTGCGTGCGAGTCGACGGTCGACGAAAGTTTTCGCGATATTTGTAACGATATTCTCCTACGAAACTAAAAACCTTGGCCGTTTAACCGCAGGTCGGTGAGCGAGCGAAGTTTCGTGTCGCGAGTTCCTCTGGTTTTCTTTTTTTTTTTCTCGTTCTCTCGCGATATACGCGGTCTCGCCAAGTGCGTCGTGAAATACACCGATTCCGTGCCTCGCGAGGTTAGAACGAGACGGTGCGACATATATCGCGTGTCTTTTCTCTCTGCGTACGCACAGCGTGCGCGATTTCGTCGAGACGCAGAAGTGAAGTAAACTAATAAAAAGAGAAAAGGAAGAGAAGAAAAAAAGGAAAATAAGGAGAGCGAGGAGAAGTGCGCGCGTGTCATGTGTCCGTGTGCGTGTGACTCGAAAGTGTTTCAATCATGTTGGTTAGTGCGTCCGATACACGCAATAAGAGAGAATACGGGCCAGTGTGCCCGGCATACCTAAATCTCCTCGACGATCCGCTTGATTAAAGGATTACGAACGCGGGACGATCAACGAACCAGGGACAACGCATTACGTGTAATTTTCTTTTCTATCTTTCGATCGCGCTTACGCTCTCTCCCTCTTTCTCTCTCTTTCTCTCTCACATTCACTGTCTCAAGACGTGTCGTGTTATTTCTTCGCGGGGGTGGGACGCGAGAGTGAGAGAGCGAGCGAGAGGGCCGGGAGGGAATGAGTTACCGAACGCCCAACCATACGACGTCGGATTGATTGTGTGCGATTCCCTCTCCCCTGTGTGCCCCCCTCCCCCTCCACCATTCGACTCCCTGTCGACGTCAGATGAAAGAACGATCATCTTCGACAGCGCGAAACGTTCGCGGACAGTAAGTAACGCATCTTTCTCTTTTTTTTAATTTTATTTTCTTTCTCTTCGTAACTCGATGCGTTTTTTGTCTCGGGCTTTGACAAAAATTCTCATGCGTGCGCCGCGTTGCGTCGCTACCGACGATTCTCGTGACTCGTATACTTCCTTTTGCTCTTTTTTTTCGGTTCGCACTTTCTTTCGACAAAGCCATCTATCCGGTAGTCGCGGTACTAGGCGGAACTCAGCTGTTCGAAACCGAGCGTGTTTTGTTTCGCGAATGATTATCGTTGCCGTATCGGATCGAACGAAGATAAATTTTGTCGTGGATTTCGATGAGATTCAAGGTCATTAACGTTCGTTCGTCGATCGATCGAGTATCTCGAACAAAATCCGTACGACACAATTTTCGCGATAATGGGGTGGAAATGGTGTGGCAAATAAAAATATCCGACCACGAACATAACCTCACCCAAACTCTTACGATTCGGTGATTCTTTTCTGTCATTTTTTTTTTTTCCATCGTCCCCTCGGCTGGGTACATGCCCTACCCGAATAGTGATATTCCTATACACGTTTTCATCGCCGAGCGAACTTGTCTCGCGCCGTGTATGCACAAGGACGTGTTGTTTCTCTCTCTCACCGCAGCACTGGTCGATCGATATTTAGGGTTGTCACGGTCCGCAGGCTTCCCCATTAAATCTCCAACGTCTCCTAGGTCACGTGGCCGGGCGTTATACGAGAGTGGGAGAGAGGGAGAGAGAGAGAGAGAGAGAGAGAGAGAGAGAATGAGAGAGAGAGAGAATGAGAGCGAGAGTAAGGAAGATGGAGTGACATCGTGTGCGAAAGAGGGGGGAGGGCAAACCTATACGAATACGACAAAGCGTATACGGTCACGTGTCGCATCGATTTTCAATTTGTATGCGCGATTCCCCCCTCCCACTTTTCTGTCACAAGCACACCTTCCTAAAAGGAGAAGCATTACGTGATATTAATCGAGCATAAATTGGCATACAAAATTGCGAAAACGTATCGATCCTCGATTTTATAACGAAACACCGAGAACGAGGAACATAAGCGCGTAACGCGCAACCATCCCTCCCCCGTTCCTCGTCCACCATAACGCGACGTCGCCCGCGAAATAATCGATGCCGACACAAGGTCAAGGTCGCGTTCGGTAAACAATAAAAGAAACACCGAAATATCATTTCAATTTACAATTTTCAGAATTCGCTGCTCACGAGGAAACCGCATAACTTCTGGACGTTACTCGATTATACGTGTATATACGTATATGTACGTATGCGAGTATATATAGATATATATAAATTATATAAATATATATATATAAATGTATATAAATATATATAAATATATATAAATACCCGTTAGCGACGAGAAAACGTGAAAAAAAAAGAAAAAGTCTTCCTCGAATACGATCGAGGAAATCGTTTCGTGGCTCGGGCGTGTGTCTCTCGGTGCTTCTTGTGATTTTTACGTCGAGCCCGAAAGAAAGAGAGAGAGAGAGAGAGAGAGAGAGAGAGAGAGAGGGAAAGAAGAAAGGTGAGAAATAGTGAAAAAGTGGCAATTGGTGTGACGACTTTGTGAATTATAAGAAAACAAATTCTTTTCCGTCGTTTTTCGTCGTTTAAAAAAATCGACCAAATCGGAAAAAAAAGAAAAGTGACTTGACGGTTCATCTTCGTTATCGTTATTCATTTTTTTTTGTTTTCTCATCTCTCGATCGGTCGACGCGTGTGTTGGTGAAAATCGAGGATTCGTGGTGGTGATCGATAAACGAAGAGAGAGTGAGAGTGAGAGAGGGAGCGAAGGGGAAAAAACGAGGAAAGCGTGTTTTTTTTTTCGTTTTTTCTTCACAGTTTCCGACGTCCGGTACGGTAAAAGCTCGTTACGACGGATCACCATCGGCAGTTTCGCGCCACGCCCACCCCCAATGAGAGGAGGCACATGTCCATTTCTGCCGCTGAAAATGCAGGGTGAGTGACTGTACGCGATTTTTACGACTCGTTGCTAAATTTTATATACCTATATATAAAAAAAAGATATATATATATATATGCGTATATATCATATATCTTTTTTTTTTACATTTTAAATAAAAATTGTCATTGGTGAGAATAATTTCAAAAATTTCTCGTTTTCGTCACGATCGATGAGCTATAAAAAATAAAACAATTTCAAGGTCATGCGGTCAAGACAACGACGAAAGGTGAAAAATTCTCAAGAAAAAACAAACGTTAAGGATTTGTGAAAATTTGTAATCGGGAACAATTTTTGTCGATATTTTGCGTGAACAATTTTTCAAGATTATTTTTTTAATTTTACATTAAAAAAAAAATTAATTCTATTAATTTTTTTGGAAAATACAACGAAATATTCGAAAGGAACAATGCGTTGGCCGATGCTTTCGAACGATATATCGATGATTTTTTACCGTTCTCTCTCTTTCTAAAAGAAACAAAAAACGAAAAAGAGACAATGAAGAAAAAGAAAAGACATAATTCACGAATCGAGTCAACAGGGTAAAAATATCGATGAAGTTATGTTTCTCGAATTCGCAGAGTAGGACAATGAAATTCTTGGAACGTCTATCGGGGGTGGGGGGTTGGAAAAATGTAAGTTTTCCTCCCCTCCCCCCAATACACGTTTCGCCAGAGCAAAAGTGGTGCAAACGCTTTATTCTCGGTTCTTGTTTCTTCTTTTCGTTTACTTTTTTTTTTTCATTTTTTTAATTGCCATTCTCGCGCTCCTTTTGTTATTCCACGGTGAAAGCATAACAACGCGTGACGCGGTGAATGGCGTTTTTTTTTCTCTCCCTACTACTTCGTCTTCTTCTTCTTCTTCTTCTTCTTCTTCTTTTCGTTCGTCGCAAATAAACGCGGTCGATGCTTTAGTCTTCATCGCGTATGTGAAAAAACAAGAGAGGAACGTTGAACCTCGCGCAGACATCCACCGATGGGGCGATTGACCGTGGGATGTTTCTTTTGCTGTTTTTGTTCTTCTTTTTTTTTCTTCTTTTTTTCAACGCGAGATGCATCTCGCGAAAAGCCGGAATTTCGTTTTCCGGGCCATAAACGTCTGGGTATTTTTAAAAAATAATATATATATTTTTTAATTTCTCTTCAATTTTTGTATCACTAATTCAGAAATCTTTTATTCGGACAAGACGAAATATTTTCAAAGTCGATTTAATGTTTGATATTTATTAAGGGATGGATTAATTTTTTTCTCGTTGAAAAAAAAAAAAAAAAAAAACAACAAATTTTGCGACGAAATGATTTGTTTTTCGTCGCATCGAGAGAGAAAAAATAAAGAAGATGAAACAAAAATGATATATTCAAAGCTCGAAGGAAAAGAATTATTTCCACGAATTAATCGTATCGTATTTATTTTTTGTTTTTCGTTTCGTTTGCCCCACTCGACGCGATTAACGTGTGTAGAAGATCACGGTGGCGTCCCAGTGGATGATATTTCCTCGCACACAGACCAGCTGATTTCCTGCGTTTAAATCGCACAACCGCCTGAGCGACGAGAGAGGCTCGAGAGAGAGTTGGAGGGGGGGCCTTGGCCCGGATCGGCAAGAGAGAGAAAGAGTCGGTGAGAGACGGAGTGTTTCTCTGTGTGTATATGTGTGTATGTTGAGAGAGAGAGAGAGAGAGAGAGAGAGAGAGAGAGAGAGAGTGAACGAAAAGCGTGTGTATGCGTGGTTCACGCTACCTCACAGCCGTTTTGCCTCTCTCTGGTTCGCTCGCTCTCCGTCGCCGCTTAACCCTGTACTGGCTGCGAATGTGTGTAACGTCGGCCGGAGTGGCGAATCTCTCTCGCAGCCGTTGAAAGGTACCCATGGAGGAGGATTTTCTCTCTCCGTGAGCCACTTGTACCTCGCGGTACAAACGTGGCGCGCGAGTTTCTCTCTCTCTATCTCTTTATATCACTTCGTCATCCTGCTAATAACTCGAACCGAAAAATCATTCTCGATGGTAAAAAAAAAAAAAAAAAAAAATTAAAAATCAAAAACATTCGCAAAACAAAAAAGTAAAAAAAAAATGTTTTTTTTTGTTTTCGGACGAGGAATTTGATTTTATCTGTGACGATTAATTTCCAATATTTCGTAACGATTCTCGTTAGAAAAATCACCTTCGGCGGTTTTAAGAATATCGTATCGACGTGTTTTTTTCCCCTTGTTTTTGCTAGGACAACTAGTCGCTTGCTCGCTGAAGATTGCTTCAACGATTTTGTCTCCCTGTTTGGTTATTTTTTTTGTTTCTCTCTCTCTCTCTCTCTCTCTTTCTCCCTCTCGTTTTCTTTACCTCTGGAGTTCTCGCGACGCGTTGCACGCGTTTCTTCCTCGCTGCGACGAGGAGCCCCCCCTCTCTTTTTCACTCTTACGCACACGCAGTGTCCACGCTGACTGTATCGAGTTTATTTTGAAGGGTTACGCGCGTGCTCTGGCGAAGCCACTCTTGCGAGAACTATTTCTCTCTCTCTCTCACTCTATTCTCTCGCTTCCGCTCGTCGTCGATGAGATTGTGTCAAGAAAAAGTTGAGTTGCGAAAAAAAACAAAACAACAACAAAACCGAGAAAATTGGAAAAGGTTACGAGATTCGAATTTAACGAGACGGATTAAACGATGAACGAAGCGAGATGAAAATAACGAAATTTATAACGAACGATCCAGTTTCGTACGAGGATATTATATTTATTATTAATTTTATCCCTCGAGTTCCTTCGCGAACGATCGTAATTTTCGTTTCGATCAAAAGCTTTTCACCGTTTCGTCGCGAAATCGTTTCTTCTTCTGCTTCTTCTTTTTTTAAATATTATTTTTTTTCCTCCTAGCGCGGCAATTTGTATTTTTTTTCCTGTCGTAATTTCGAAATCGAATCGATTCGATTATATATATATATATATTTTTTTTTAAATATTTTTTTATTTTTATTTTTTCGTTACCTTCGACACTCGTCGATTCTTTTCGCGGCAACTTGGGATTCGACTTGCACGCCATGGACGCGTTCCTCTCCATCTCGTCATTCTCCCTCTTTGTCTCGCTCGCTCGCACCCTCTCGCGTACGAAATTAGACTCGGGCTCGCTCACGGCTAGTCCTCGGTCGTTATTTATTTGCTTATTTTTTTCGTTCTTTTTTTTTCTGCAATTTTTTTTTTTCTTCGCCGCTTCGTCTTCCATGCTTGTTTCTCTTCACCGTCGACGCGAGGGAGAGAGAGAGAGAGAGAGAGAGAGACGCGTTCCATCCTTCCTTACACAAAATTCGTGTTCTACAAGGAATTTTCGATGGAAAAATTGTGTTGACCGAATTTTTTCGGTGAAGCGCGACGTGGTCACCAAAATCATAAATTTCCCCAACAGCACGAATATCACAAGCTCGTTCCCGTTTTGTTTTCGAAATTTCTCGATTCAATTCAAAAATAAACAAAATTTGCACATTTTTTCATCTTTCCATGAAAAATTTGCAAAAAAATCAAACTATCGAAAATCAATCAAATTTGCAAAAAACTATCAATATCGTGTTATACAACAAAATTTCATTGTAAAAAAAGATAAACTACGATTTTGAAGAAAAAAAAAAAAAAAAAAAAAAAAAAAAAAAAGGAAATATCGCGTCGCTCCCAAGCGACGTGTTAAAAGTCTAATTTTATTCGTATCTCGCGTCGGTCCACAAATAACGACGTTTCGTGATAAAATCCTCCGAGATATCGTAACGACGATATTTCGAGCGCCTTTCGATTAATTTTTTCTCGTTTTTTTTTGTTATTTCGTAATTTTTTATTTATTTTTGTCATCGAGTTAACTTTTCAACGAAAAAAGTAATGACGCGAAATGGCACGAAACGAGCGCGAATAGTTTAAAAAGAGTGGAAACTGACGAATATATCGCCGGTCGATAGTCGCGACGTATCTCACGTATCTAATATAATTTCAATTTCATCGAACCGATGATATATTCGACAAGCTCAACATATATTTTATTTTTTTTTATTTTTTATATTCGCTCGTTTTACCAATAACGAAGTGAATCACGTGGTCGACGAGTCGAAGAGCGCACGTCGGGGATATAGATCCGGCGTTGCGACGTTGCCACGTTCGAAACCGCAACGTAGCCTGCATTTACGTCGTGTCTCTCTTTCTTCTCCATTTTCTCTCTCTCTCTCTCTCTCTCTCTCTCTCTCACACACACACACACACAACATACACACTTCTCTTCTCTTCGTCGGTTTCTGATCCGTCGCAGGAAAAATAACGTCGCCTCGGCTTTCTCTCTGCTCATGTTTCTGGCCTCGCCACGTTTTTCTCGATCCTTCATTTTTTTCTCCCTCTCTCCATCTCTCTTGCAACAACGAGAGAACAAAAAATAAACAAATATTTGAAAAAAAATAAAATAAAATAAAAACAGAAAAAAAAACGTGCTTTGTACGTCGGAGTAAAATTCGTACGGGCCGACGACGATGTGGTCGTTGCCCTAATGCACACGCGCGAATGTCCCAAAGTCCAAAGATTCGACGATTCAACGGCGCGTACGAACCGCGATGCGAGCCCAAAGTCTACTTTTTTTTGTTGTAACCGGTGGGCCTAGCTTGCGAACGTTATCCCCAAAAATATAACGAGAACGTTTTTTTTCGTCGTCGTCGTCGTCGTCGTCGTCGTCGTCGTTGTTGAATTTCTCGATCGTTCGAACGAACGAAATTTCGATTACGCGTTGAGCAATATTTAATTGTCTCGGCTCGATTCGCGCGGCTCTCTCCCCTTTGCGAAAACGCTGGTATGAAAAATCCACAAGTTCGACAGGGAACGAAAAACAAAACAAAATATTCGAATTTCAATTTTTCGAAATATCTCGTTATCGATCGACTTTTTACTTCGATTTTTATAAGAAAAAAAAAGTCTATATCGAGGAGAAAAAAAAGTTTCTAATTTCCATTCGCGTTATCAATTCTTATTAAAAATATGGCATTTTTCTCCTCGACACTTTGACGATAAAATAACGGAATGGTTGGAAATTATTAACTTTTGTTCGAAATTTTGAGGACCAGTCGCCCTTGTGTACTTGCCAAAATGTGCAATATAACTATAGATATAGAAACACCGATATACGTATGTGTGTAAGTAATGGAGAGAAGCAGTGAAGCGAGCTGGTAGTTTCGGTGCCGTCATCGAAGCGAGCCTCCCATTCGTTTGATATACGTACACCATTATGCCCATTATCTCCGTCTGTCTATCTCCCCGATCTCTCGCGAGTATTTCCCCCTCTCCAGCCTCTCGGTCCCCGCCTGTGAGCTTTGGCGCTTTTGTCGACAAACGTTATGGTAAGCTGCTCTCTCGACTGTGCATACACACATACAAACATACATACATACATATATATATATATATATATATATATATATATATATATATATATATATATATATATATATATATATATATATATATATATATGAACGCGTGTTTGCGTGAGGTCTGGTAAACGAGAGAAAAAGTGAGAAAGATAGGCTCGAGAGTGGCATCCGTGACGTAGCGACAGAGTCACGGCGGCGCGTCGACGTTTTGTCGCTCGTCGAGAGGAGAAAGTTGAATAATATAGGTAATCTCATTGTTGTCGTTGTATAATGTGAGTGTAACCTACTGAGCATTCGCTACTAACGTAATATATATATATATATATATATATATATATATATATATATATATATATATATATATATATATATATATATATATATATATAGATATAAGGCAACGCAACATTACTCAGATTCGAATGACTCGCACGTGCGCCACGGTCGAAATTCAGTTTTCGAGGTTATAAACAAAAAATGGTAGGACTTTTTCTTTCTCTCTCTCTCTCTTTCGACACGAACGATACGTTGGAAAATCGTCGATCATCGAATCTTTTCGGTCATGCTAAAATTTCAACGGACGAAAAAAAAAAAGGAAAAAAACAAAAAAGCGATATTCCACCCTCGATAAATCGCGCGACTCGATTATTTCAAAATTGATCAACAATAATAAAATAAAATATATATTAAAATGCAATTAAATCCAATAAGATGTAATAAAATAAATTAGAAAAATATCTAAAATGCAAAAAAATCTCAACGCAACACTGTACTTATTCGCATCAAGATTTGTATTGTTTTTTTTCCGTTGCTTTCTTTCTTTTTCGCACCGGTAACACGTTGCCGGGTAGACGGGCGGGCGAAGGGGGGGGGGGAAGTTACACGCCCGGTCGCTTCTTATCGTTAGGCTTTGTAACGTCGCCCGTGGCATAATGATCGTGTTACACGGAACGTACGCACGCAGGATAGAGAACGAGAGAGAGAGAGAGAGAGAGAGAGATAGAGAGAGAGAGAGAGAGAGAGAGAGAGAGAGAGAGAGAGAGAGAGAGAGAGAGAGAGAGAGAGAGAGAGAGAGAGAGAGAGAGAGAGAGAGAGAGAGAGAGAGAGAGAGAGAGAGAGAGAGAGAGAGAGAGAGAGAGAGAGAGACGCATCGCCGTTGATTCCCGAGCTGAAATATCCGATCTCGTCCGACGGGAGGGGGGGGGGGGGAGTCATATGTATGTAGGTATGTGCGCGGTGCTAGGAGAGTCGAGACTAGCGAAAAATGCGAATGAGACCGAGAGAGCAGCGAATTTTTTTCTTCTCTCTTTCTTCTTATACTTGTTCTTCTTGGTTTTTTTTCTTCTTCTTTTTCTTTTTCTTCTTTAATCACGCGCCCGCAATCTTTTTATTAATCCGCTTCCCCGAGACATGAGTTTTTTCCCATGCGCCGGTGTGGCCGAGCCAATTCACCGAGAGATAGGACGAACCTTAAGGCGCGATTTCGCGTACCGTTTCCCCCTTTATCTCGTACCTTCCTCCTCCTCCTCCTTCACCCTCCTACCACCCTTATCTCTCTCTCTCTCTCTACGTCTCGTTTCTTCGTTTCTCTGTCGTATGTTTTTACAACGAGAAGAAAAGTATATCGCGAGAAACACGAGCGAAGGATAAGAACGAGGATGTAGGTACGGAGAAGGAGACGGATCTCCGGATGACATCCGTCACGCGAGGACCACGCGCTAATTAAGATAATTATACAAACACGTGTCATTAAGAATGTTTTTTTTTTTTTTTTTTTTTTTTTTTTTTCGTTTCTTTTAATAAAAGTCCTAGGTATTCACGCGGTATGCAATTATTAATCCATTTTTCATATAACCCTGCTCTCTGCCCCTCGTGTTTCTGACCACGTGCGAAAAACAAAAGAAGAAGAAATAATAGATTAAACGAAAAAACAAAATTTGTAAGTCGAAGATTTTTCTCTTTTTTTTTTATTTTGTTTTTTTTACAAAATTTCGATCACGATATTTCGTTAGGAATGGACGATTCGTCGGGAGTCAAGGTGTTAGGTGGGTTTTGGAATTTTCAGAAAATCAATTTTTATTTTCTTTCTTTTATCTTATAGTACACAATACGTGTAGAATATTGTCCCAAATTTATAAATCAGTCGGAAGGAAACTCTAGAAGATAGAGCTTGTGGAAATTCCTCGGGTAGGAAAAATCGCGGCCGGGCGCAACGCGCCTTTAATCGCGTTTTTCTCGAAACACTATTTTTCAAGTTGGTGGACACGATTTCTCACGAATTAATGCATCGATCTTATCGAAATTTTGCACACTTCTTTAAAATAGCATTGACTACTGTTTTAACGAAGGACTTTTTTTTTTACAACTAATTTTACAAGACTATACGTAGCGTAAATTGTACCGAAAAATGTATTATTTTGCAGACGACTCGGCTAAAAATTTAACTTAATTTTTTTTTAAAAATCCTTCGTTCAATCACTAAATATAGTTATTTTCTAATAGAAAATATTTGATTTTTTAATTTCTGATAAAGCTATCACGAGTTATCGTGTCCACTGTAAAAACACTTTTTTTTAGGAGTCTCCGGAAAACATGTTCCACTGGCTGAATTTCCAACATTTTTTTATGAATTTTTTTTTCAAATACTGTTGAAACGTTAGTCTTTGATGTACTTAATATTTTGAATAAAATAATGAATATATAATATGAAGAAAAAAAAAACGAGAAAATATATTTTTTTAACTCATCTAACCCCTCAATGAATTTTCGATCGTCGGTAGAAAAATAATTGCGGTCTCGTTGCTGCGGATAAAAAAAGTTGACGACTTCTTCTCCCTCTACCCTTTTTTTTCTCTTTTTTTCCATAATATTATCAACGTCCCGAGACGACGGAAGAAAAAAAAGGGCGGCTATAGCTTTGATGAAAAATCGCACGATGATGAATCGATGGCTTAAAATTCTACGAAAAAGTTCGTTAGAACGAGAGCCAAGAGCAAAGAAAAACAAACAAAACAAAAAAACGGGAATATCACCGCGTCGAAAAAAAAAGAAAAAACACGCGGTTGAGATTTTTTTTCACGTATCAAAGACGAAGTTTGCAAATTCGTTTCGACTCTGCCCACTCCTTCCCCCTCGCCCTTCCTTTCTTCCTTACCGTCTACGTTCCCGAGTTAATGCATAAATTTTCTTCTCGCTCTCTACTCGCCCAAGAATTAAGACTCGATGAATTCGTAACGTTGAACGAGGTGACGGTGGAAAAACTCGTGTATTTATTTTTATTTTTCCATTTCAATAATTATTATTATCGTTATTTTTCACAAGACGAGATACAACGAGGCTGCTCTCACATCGTTGCCTCGATGTTTCTTTCTTTTTTCGTCGCTCCTCCTATCCTTGGCAATTTTTTTTTTCGTATACGTTTGTCTTGCTTTGTTTGTTTGTTTGTTTTTTTTTTATTTCGACCGATAAATGGGAGTGGCTCGGGAAGTCGATTCGTTTTGTTTTTTTATTCATGTTTTTTTTTTAATCAACGTACGAACAATACGTTATTACGGAGTCACGCCAGGGCAGTGACAAAAGCCAGCCGGGGCTTCGTCGATGGTTCCGGCGCTTATTTGCGTATGCGAGTTGCTCCCCCCACTCCTCTCTCTCTCTCTCCCCCACTCCTAGTCCCAATCCCACTCTCGCAGTCTCCTGCGCGCGCTCGAGACCTTCGCAACGTCACCGCTAGGGCCCTCTCTCTCTCTCTCTCTCACACACACACACACACACACTCCCTCCCTCCCTCCCTCTTTGTCCGTGACGTAATCAGGGTGACATTGCGACGACGCGGGTACTCTCTAATGCCGCTTTCGAGAATCGAGCATCGTTATTGTTATTTTTTTTTGTTTTTTTTTTTCTTTTTTCTCTAGAACTATTGCCTCGTCGCATGAACTATTTGTCCTACGTACATAGTGTACGTAATACGTATAGCATTAGGGTGAGGAGGGAGGGGGGAGCCCTCGTAGTCGAGCACGCGGTCTCTCTCTCTCTCTCGTTCCGCTGTTACAATTTTGTCACGGCAATTCAACGCGACGCTCGGTAGCGCTAGAGGTTTCCCTTTCCGTGCGCGCGCGCGCACGCGCAAACACCAGCAGCTCGGCCGACCCCTCAAGGTTATTAGTACTCTCGAGAAAGTTTCATTCGTTGAGGAGGAGGGGAAGGGGGGAAGGGGGTACCTCGTGTTCAACGAAGCGTAAGAATTTTTATAACGTTTATATTTTATTATTTTATTATGGTAGGTTGTAACGCGTGTCCTAACGTAGATGGAAAAATAAAAGTGGGTTAACGCGAAATAGCCGGAAAATAATAATAAAAGAAAATACACAGATTTTTAAGGGTCGATGGTGAGTCAATTATTGAAAAATTAATACACTTTGTCTGCAAACGTTTTTTCGGCACTTTCCGTCTGTAAACGGGGGTATTATTATTGTTTTTAATCCACACTTGAAAATGATTGAAAAAATTCGTGCTATTGTTCGAAACCTTGAACTTGAAATATTAATGATAACTTTATAGGAAAATAAATATACACATATATTTTTTATGAAATAAATAAAGCGACTCGGCAGGAAAGCAGTGTTTCACTTGAAAAATCATAACTTAATACAAAATAAGGTTAACGTAATTTAAAAACCGGCAAATAAAAGGATAATAATGCAGCTATGAGGAAAAAAATACGTCGTTTCATTGGTTTAAAATTAAATGCTTAAATTTGGACGGGTAAAAAGACAATAAATCATGTGCTATGCATTCCTGTTAACACATTTTATTATGAAAGATATATTTTTTATCTTCTATTTTGCAAACTTAAAACTATTATCTGTACTGTTACTCGCTGTCTTCGTCTCCGAAATAAACAATTTCCTCTCGATGGCGTCGGCTTTTCAGGCGCCCCCTACTCCATTTTGGGTCAAACTAAGAAAAAATATAGATTCCTCTAAAATTAATTTTCTGTATTCATACCGCAGTATCACTGCCACGAAAAACACGTTAAAAGAAAAACTTTTTTTAGGAGGGTGGGGAGTAGCCACGGTTCCCGTTTTTTTTTCTGAAAAATTGCGAATCGAAATCGTTTTGGCACGGACACGAAATACCCCCGTTTACGGACGAAGTGTTAAAACTCCTCGAGAGAATAAAAAAAAGATTGATCAAAATGCGAATTGATCAATTTGGTATTAAAAAAAAAAAAAAAAAAAAAAAATTGCAATGTAACGTCCGTCGTAACATTTCGTTCGCCTCTCCCTGATATCACGACGCGAATGTAGCATTGACCCGCGAGATCATGAGAAAAACGACAAACCCCGTTACTTCAAGAGAGAGAGAGAGAGAGAGAGAGAGAGAGAGAGAGAGAGAGAGAGAGAGAGAGAGAGAGAGCGAGAGCGAGAGCGAGAGCCCCGTGGCGTTTCGTCACGGCAATTGTAAAAGTGGTAGCTTTACAGCGAGGCGTTACGTAGAATCGCCGTACGTACGTAATTTTCATTGATCATTGTCACGACGTGTACGGGCCGGTTTACGTGCGGCGCGCAATGATACAGTCCGTGGGCAAAGGTGACGGTTATTCGACGCGAGGAAAAGCACGAGAGAGAGTGAGAGAGGGAGAGGAAGATTGGTGGTAGCGATGATGGCAACACCGTGATGATGAGGAGGTGGAGGAGGACGAGGAGGAGGAGGAGGAGGAGAGGGGGGGGGGAGGGAGAGTCCGCCGACGGCGCAACAACGGAAACAAGAGTGTAGGCTCGACGATATTGGTCGGATAAAATCCGTGAGCGACTGACAATGAGATGGAAAATTTACTCACATATACGGGCATTTTTCGTCTCGATCTCTGATGAATTTTATTTATCTTTCGCGTATTATGAATTATTGACGAATCGTTGAGATTAATTTGGAAAAATAATTTTTTATTCAAGAAATGGATGGATATTATGACAATGATAATAATAAATAATGAGAATAAAGTTAGGGACATAATTATTGCTTTATTTAAAAATAATTCTAATTTTATACAAATTATAATAATTACAATATTAAAAATGCAATTTTGTAATATTAGGGTAGAAATAATTTTTGAAAAATGTTTTTTTTCTTTTTTTTCAAACTGTTTTGAAGAATTTGTTGTTTATAATTGAGGGTTTACGTGTATATAACTATATCGAATATCGCAAGATATTATTTCTCTCGCACGTAGACCTCCATTATTATCGTCCTATATAACTAAAGAGGGTTGTATACCACGTCATAATCTTCATAGGTCAAGGGGGAAAATTTCCACGTTCTCTGGGTCGTCTCTCTCTCTCTCTCTCTCTCTTTCTCTTGTTTCGTTCCCCCATTCACGCTTCTTCGTCCTCATCTTCGTCTTTATCTCTCGAACGTCCCTACGCTCCCACGGCATTGATATTTCCTTAGTAAAGGACGAACGATATCATCGACAAGATAATAAGATAATTCGCATTGTGCCGAGGTACGTTGGTAAAATGTCGTACGCTACTCGGCAATCAATTGTCCGTATTCCTGGTCGATAGTCGAGAGAAACCCCTTTTTTCCTTCGTTCATTACGTATCTACTTATTCTCGAGAAATATATCGGTAATGTAATTTTCTTGAAATGATGTAAAAAAGAAAAAAGATATTGGACTATAAATAAATAAATAAATATGCATAAATATAATTATCCCGATTTCGATATTATAATAATTTATACGGAGCCCGATATCGATAAATTATCAATTTATATTTATTTCAAACTTCGAAGATCGTCCTTCGAGAATTTATCGTTTTTTTTTTTATATTAGTTACGATTCCGACGAAATGATATGGGCGTTAAAGTCGCTTGGATGGATTAACGTCGTTACGTCGATGAAACGCACGTGAGAGTGTGTATGTGTGAGAGAAAGAGAAAGATACAAAAAATTCAGATCCGAGAGATTTTACGTCATGTCGTATGAAAAAGAGAACTGCGCCCATTCGAGCCCTTTTGTTCTCTTCTTTAATTATCGAAGGATATAATTTAATTAGCCGCGGGGTATCTCGTTAAGCGCGAACGACGCGCAATTAGCGAGATAACGCAAGGGAACGAGAACCTCACGTGGTAGAGACGGATGTTACAACGAGAAATTCACCTCGGCCAATCCCGACGTAATCGCTATACGCCATATGTATCATATTTATAGACACGCGCGCACATGTGCCGGCTGTGAAATTAAATTGAGTAAAATGAAAGAAAAAAAAAACGAAAAAAGACGTATTCGACTAATTTTCGATTTTTTTTTTTTTTTTTTCGACACAAAAAAATTCGGTCGACCGCCGACGAATTTTATTGACTCGACCGAGTATCGAATTTTATTTTTCGAGCGAACGAAAAAATAAAACTACTTTTCATTCGACTAAATTTCAAATTTTGTCGTTTTTTTTTAAATCTAAATTAGAATTTCGATCGAGCAGAAGATCAAATAAAACAAAATTCAGTCCTCCGCCGACTTTTCTCGATTCGACGAAATAACGAATTTTACTTTTCAAACGAACGAACGAATAAAACTGTGCTTTTTTTAAATACAATTAAATTTCAAATAAAAAATCTTTTTTTTCCTTTTAAATTGGAAAGTTAATCGAACAAAAAATCTAATTTTCAAATCACCTCCGTCGCTATATCGATTTCGAATTTTTCCTCGACGCAATCAAAAACTTGTGAAATCCCATAGGACGTGCAACGTGTCGGAATGAAATTTGTTTTTTTCCCCTTTCTATCCACATCTCGCCGTTGTTGAACACGTGTATCTCGCGCATCCTCCTCCTCCTCCTCCTCCCCCTCCTCGTCGTCTCCGTTACAATGATTTTATCTGTGAATTTTGAAATAATCGAACGACGAGGGACCAACCGTTAGTTTTCGTATCGTGCGCGAGTTCTCGGGCTCCTCGAGTCTCTCCTACGGTCTCCTCAGCGATCGATGAAGTCTCGCGAGAGGAACAGCAGGCAAGCAGGAGCCTTCTAGTTTCGTATATAACACACACTAACACACGTACACATACGCGGACGGTCCTTTCTTCGTTTCCTTCCTTCCGGGCTCTCCCTTATATTTTCTCTCTCTCTCTCTCTCTCTCTCTCTCTCTCTCTCTCTCTCTCTCTCTCTCTCTCTCTCTTTTCGTATAACACGGATATTATATCGAGAGCCACGAAAGATCGTTACGGGGGTAGACTTTGTCGAGAGGCAGAAGGTACACGCAAACAGTCTTCCTCTCGCCCCCCTCTCTCCCCGGATGCCAACGAATTTTGTTCGAAAAGCAAAAATATTTCGTAGCGCGTCAGAAACGCTCTTTTCGCTCAGCTTCCTCGAAGAAGCCAGACGAAATTACTTCTATAGACACACACACGAATATATACATATATATATATATTTATAAATGTGTGTGTATTTGTGTACGAGAATCGTACGAGTTCTTCGGGCTACGAGAGTGAGAAACCCTGTAATCAAAATCGTAATAATTTGGTAGCTCGGTAGAAACGATGGTCACAGCTATGATCGGTATATAGGCAGGAGTGTATATAGCACAGCCTCCGGGGATCAGGAGGAATCGAGTTTAGAGCTGACCGCGTCCTATTGAAGAATTCTACGCTATCGCGTCCTATCTCGAGGCTTTTCGGATCGAAAATGTTTCTGGTTCGTGATTCGAGGGAAAAGAAATATTGAAAATTATTATATTTTTATTTTATTACGAAAAATAATTATCGATCGTTGATTAAATTTGATTTTGTCGTTGAATAAAATGAAGGAAGATGTAATTTTCACATTTTTTTTTTAAATTAATAAGTAATTATTATTTTATGACCGAAACGATAATTTTTTATTTGTTTATGTGAAATCTTATTTATCGTTTCCGGGGTTAGAATTATCGTGATTTTTCTTTTCTCGAGGCTGATGATGATAGAATTTTATTTGTACAACTTTTACAGTTTTTTTTACAAAACCTCCATCGTTTTCACATCTCGAGGCTAATGAAAGGAACAAAAAATCGTTTTCGATAAGAAAAAATTGTTCTTCGCGCGAGTCTACGTTTTTTTTTTTGTTGGATCGTCGCGTAACGCGCTACGACGAAGTTCGCGGCGTTGCTCGATCACATCGGTAAGCGAGAATTCGTCGTGGCGAATGTGGCGAGAGAATTACAAGCGAGAAAGAGAAGGAGAGAGAGCGAGAAATCAAGAAAGACAAAGTGAGAGGGAAATCGCGAAAGAGAAAGAAAAGGAGAGAGAGCGAGAAATCAAGAAAGAGAGAGAGAGAGAGGCAGAGAGAGAGAGAGAAATCGAGAAAAAGAGAGAGAGAGAGAGAGAGAGAGAGAGAGAGAGAGAGAGAATCGACAAGATGCGAATCTGACTGTTCTCGGACGTTAAACAATTCATTTGGCCCCGAAAGTTATACGTGCGACAAGCGAAACTTCCGATAAGATCGCGAATATGCCTTCGCGATTCTTCCTCCTCGTCTCCGTCTCCCCTCCCTTCTTTCTTCAATCCCTTATCACGTTTTAATCGATCTCAGCACAGAGGTACCCGATACCGATCAAAGTCGAAAGAGAGAGAGAGTGAGGAAAATCCTCGAGGCACGAAGATATATGTTTTTTCGAAGCCTCGATTTTTGGAGGAACGATGATTTCGCAGAATGTTTTCGATCGGTCGTTAATATACTTAGGTAATTATATACGTTAATTGAGGCCATACTTAAAAATAGCCGGTTACGTATCAGAAAACATCTTTATCAAACGAATTAACAAACTTAATTTCGAGGAAATATTATTATTATTATTATTATTATTATTATTTGCTGAATAACAATAATATTACTAAAATAAAAATTCAAGTGATGTAAAAATAACAATAATAATTTTTTGTTTTGAAAAATTTCGTCGACATTTTTCACGAGTCGTGAAAATTTGCGATAAGTATTCCGTATTGCGAAAAAGATCGTGACTGGTGTGGTTGTTCCGGTGGGTAGCGGGTGTATTTCACAAGGTGAAGAGATGCGTCGAGGAGAGAAACGTTACCGGGAGATTCGAGTGTCGCGATTCTCGGAGCAAGTAGCATTTTCCTTATCACAGCTCTCTCTCTCTCTCTCTCTCTCTCTCTCTCTCTCTCTCTCTCCCGTGTTCTATCCTGTACGATAAACAACATATACAAAAAAAAGTATAAAAAAAAACAATACGAAAGTCCCATTCTTCGTACGAGTCTCTCGTCCTGTCGTAGAACTCCACGGTGCGAAAAGTCTGCTGTTCGTCCTTTCTCTGTATTATTAACATGCATCGAGCGAACGACAGAGAGAAAAAGAGAGAAAGACATATATATATATATAAAGAGAGAGAGAGAGAGAAATAGGTCCGAACGTAGAGGATTCCTCCGGACACAGAAGCGGCAGTGGCGAGCCACAGAGCCCAAGAGATATGGAAGTCGAACGCGCGCTGCAAGTGAACGTCGCGAGTCTCTCTCCTCGGTATTAAATAACCACTGGTGGCTCTACTGGCCAACGCCGGTATAAGCTTCTCGCCTATATACATATATATATATATATATATATATATATATATATATATATATGTATATGCTTTTATATCCTCGGGGTATCGACTTTCCGCGTGTCTCTCTGTCCAGCTCGAATATTACTGCATAAACCTCCACACGCATATATATACACCCACACCCACACACACACATATATATATAGCACACTTATTATATTCTCTCTCACTTTCTCTCTCTCTCTCTCTCTCTCTACGTCGCTTGCACTCTCAGAATCGTTCTCTATAAAATACGAAGGATTATAATAAAGGAGTAAAATAATATGATTCGCAGGTGTTAATATATATATATGTGTGTGTGTGTATGTATATATCTATTGATACGTGGAAGAGTAATCGTCGTTGAATTGCATTCGCGCAGCTGGTCTATCGAAATCTATACGTTCCGAGTTGGCAAAAGCCACAACGACCAGAGTTTCCTCGGTAACACTTATCAAAACTTTACTCTCTCTCTCTCTCTCTCTCTCTCTCTCTCTCTCTCTCTCTCTCCCTCTTTCTGGCGGTCGGTCTTGGTCTCGAATCTCAAGCGCGAGAAAAGACTCGAAGGCAACTTGTGCGTTATCTCGATGCGATCGGAGCTCGCCTCGATCCGCGTCTCGCGTTATCGTACCCTGCCTCGTCCGATGAATGACAGAGAACGTAGGTACGGTGTAACGATAATGCGATAATAAAAGATCTTCGGATCGATCCAATCCATCGAATTCTCGATCGTTTTCGTACGTTTTAAGATTCTTCTTACGAAACATACATTTTTTCGTGTACGTTAATACGAAAATTTTTGTTATAAACGATTTATCGATCGATTATTCATGATATTATCCTCAATTCAATATTATTTTAATTAATTATCATTTCTTTTTCATATTATCGTGACATTTGTCATATTTTATTTTACATTAATTCAATGTTTATAAATTTGTAAAATGTAAATTGTAAACGTCGTATTTGTGGAATGCGAAATTTGCTGATTGTATTAATTCTAAATATACATATATATATATAGTTGTGAATAGTGGTTATAGTAGTTATAGTTGCGATAAGAGAGACGAACGCGTCATAACTGTTTGTTCGTGTGTATATTTTCGACGACAGTGGCTCCTCATCGAGTGTCTCTTATCATTCTCGATTCGTAACTTAAATGAATCATATATATATATATATATATATAATCTATAATACGTCTATACAATATATATATATATATAGACGTAGTATAGATTATTAGTCGTAAATACACACGAGACAGCGCGAGAGAGGTTATCGCCTGTATTTCCCCGCTACCTAATTGCCATCGAGTCGATTCGAATTACTCGGCCGATGCTGGTACACACTACTTATCGATACGCTTTGCGAAAATACCTCGACATCTTTCGTATATATATAAAAAAAAAAAAAAAAAAAATTAAATAGACACGTATTTTTTTTCTTCTTTCTTTCTTCTCTTTAATCGTCGATGCACGAAGATATTCGGACACGTTCGCACGGCAGGTGATATCGAATTCTTCGATAGCAGAAAATCGTAACGTTGCATCGTGCAGCGATAAGAAAAGAATAATAAAGAAAAAATAATGTAAACAAAAATAGCGAGGAAAAGAAAACTTTGCTTGCTCCGCTCATACAACCCAATGACACAATTTTATTAACCTCCGGCTCGCAATCTCGAAGGCTCTCGGCGCTCTACCACCTCGTATATCGTATCTTCTTTTCGCGGACGAGTTGCCATTTTTTTTCTTCCCTCTCCTTTCCCTCGTTCCCATCGACGGTAACGCTTCACGATCTAAGAGGTGAGAGAAAGAATAAAACACGAACAAAATTACTTTTCATGTATTTAATTTAATTTAATTTAATTTTATTTTATTTTATTGATCGATTAATTAATTAATTAATTTTTTTTTATTCAAAATTTTCGATCCTCGACTCGAAAATCTTGCAGTCGTTTCGTAGAGAATCCGCGTAGCATAGATCAGTTAGTTACGTAGCCGTTGCCTCGATTCGATAGCGAGAAACGTAATAATGCAATGCCCGCGCGAGTCCGACGACGGATTCCTCGGTCTCGTCGTCCGAGTTTTGCGTAGAAAGTCGACTCTCGCGTTGGTGCGAGCGCGAGCGCGCGCGCGCACGCGCACGACGACGACGGTGAGGCTGCTCGCTCGCTGCCGGCTGGAAGGCCGTGGAAATGATTACGGAGTTACACAAGCACGCTTCTCGAACGGCAAGAACCGAAAGGGAGAGAGAAGCAGCGGCGAGTCCGAGCGTGTTACGAGCGGAGGAGACGCTTTTTTCTTCTTCCTTTTCGTTTTCTTTCTTTTTTTTTTTTTTTGTTTTTTTGTCTTTTTTTGACTCCTTCTTCTTTCACGATCGACGAGCGAGCATACGCAATGAGATGAACGAATTACCAAGTTTATGTCGATCACATTTCCTTTTTTATTAACACAAAGTGAGATTGAAAACAAAAAAAATTGTTTCGAGAAAAATAATTTTTTTTTTTTCAAAAATTCCATCTTAAATTATTTTTCGCAGGAAGATGAATCTATTCGCGACTCGAGTCTGTCGAGTATATTATTATTCCTGTCAATTCTCAATTTTTACTCAAATTTAATGAATTTTTCGAACATTTTTTTTGGTTGATAAAAATACTTTCTTTCTTTTTTCTTCTTTGTAATCGGCGAAGATTCGATCGATCCATTTCTACGAAGTTTGTCTCATTGTCGGTAATAAGAGGACATTGTTTCTTCTAATTGGAACGAGATAGATATAATATAAAGAAAGGAAGAAAATAAAATGAAATAAAATGAAATAAAATGAAATAAAATGAAATAAAATGAAATAAAAATGAGAGAGAACTCTCGGAAATCGAATGAATTCTTTTTTCCGTTCTCTCCCTCGACTCGATATGTATAGCTCGATCGCTCTCCTGTCGTTGTCCCGAGCGACGGTGAGCAACCTCTCCGTTCAACCTCCCCTCTCCTTCCTATTTCTCGTCGCGAATCCTGCGAAAGACCTCTCTTCCACTCGGTCGTTCCTTTGTGTCCCACGCAAAAGGGGCATTAACTCTACGGCGACATCTCAGCTACACGTGTCCTCCGGCACCCTCTTTTACTCCTGACAATAACCTCCCTCTCTCTCTCTCTCTCTCTCTCATTCTACCTGTCCCTATCCCCTCTACCCTTATTCTCAGCTTTCCGAGGCTCAGACTCGTTAAACGTGGAAAATTCTCTTCCGAGTGACCATTTTCTCTCTATTTTTCTTCTTCTCTTTTTATTTTTCCCTTTTTTTCCGTTTCGCAAATATCCTTGAGTCGATAATTTTTGCAGATTTGAGAGCAGAGTTCTTTTTAAAAAAAAAATATATATATATTTTTGACGCGCGCGAGGGTTGAGGCCGATGCGTCAGCGAAAGACAAACGCGCTCTCGCGACCGGACATTGTGGGTCAAGGTTCAATGTTACGAATACCTCTGTGCATGTAGATATATGTATGTATCGTACAGTCGTTTCTCCGAATTCATTTTTTGTAGTACGTGCTGCATTAGGCGATCCTCTTATTTTGTTTTTGTTCCCTCGTTTTATTTCAAGCGAATCTCGTCGCTGGGCTTGTGCCCCGTGGGCGTTTTTCCTCGTGAAAAATTAATTTTCATATTCTCCAGAGAGAGAAAAACAAAATTGAGGAATTTTTTTTTCTTTTATCTCGACAAAGATTATTCGTTGATTAACATTTTTGGCGTTCGATGCAACAACGAGAAGGAAACAGTTTTCGGTCTTTTTATTTTATTTTGTTGAGAATTTGCAAACAATATTCTTGCTTGTGCGAGAATTTGAGATTTTTGTTATTTTTTTTTGTTTTTCTTATTTAAAGGAATTCTTCAATTTTTTATATCGCTGCGAAATTAATTTATTCGCGAACGAGAGAACTCACGCCTCGTCATATCAAGCTTGTTTAGATCTCCCGCCGAGAGGAATTTAATTTCGAGTCACGAGGATATGTCCAGCGTGTGGACGAGAGAAAGAAAGAAAGACTGAGAGAGAGAGAGAGACGAAGATGTTAATTCAACGAGAAAGGGTCTCATCACCTATATATCGCAGTCGAGACATTCTGGGACATGTCCGAGTGTCTCGTCTCGAGGCTGCCAGGATTATTAACGTTTTCATATCGCGCGAGTTACGTACACGAAGAGCCTCGGAAGTCATAATTTTATAGCCTTAAGAATCTCGAATAGCGACGAGTCGAGCGAATTTTTTCCTTTTTTTTTCTCTCTCAAACATTCTAGTTCATATCGTCGCCACGATAACGATCCTCGGAAAATCTACATAATAACTCCAGTTTCACATTTCAATAGAATTAAAACTAAAAATAATTACATAATTAAAAATTATTCTATTTTGTAAATAATTTTTTTTTCTATTCTTTTTAATTGTTGAATAAATTCTACTTTATTCGTGTCTAGTCGCGCGTTCATTAAATTTCTAATAAACGTCGTACGTGCATTTATTCGACAATCGGAAGAGCAGGACCCGGTGAGACGAGAGAGAGAGAGAGAGAGAGAGAGAGACGAAAGAGGTCCGACCGAGCGATACGGCGACTCGCCTCGTGACGAAATCGTGCTCGCGCGTATAAAAAGAAAGTGTTCGCGGGGTGGAAGGAGAGATGGAAGTTAGCGAGCGCCGCCCGGCGAAGTCGCCGTTACACAGTTCACGCGCGATTCCTCGAGAGAAAGAGAGAGAGAGAAAGAGAAAGAGAGAAATTTTCTGGCGAGGTACGACGGTAAAAGGAAAATATCGATTTTGGGGAGAAGCGTTGGGCGAGTTTCTTCCCACTTGTACGAAACGTCGACCCTTCGACGTTTGGTTCGTCAGCTGATCGAAAAACCCGTTTCGACCTTTAAAAATTTCGAAGAACGTAACAAAAAACAAAAAAAAAACAACAAAAATATTAACGGGAACGAAAATTCGTCGATTTTTTAAAATTATTTTATTTACAAAATTTTTCTTGCGGATTAATAAAGAAGAAATCAAAATAAGCGATTTAATCGAAGGATAAAAAGAAAAATGATTTTTTTTTGTTCTCGTTGGTTTATTAATTGCAATATTTTCGGGAGATTATTGCGAGGTGACCTTGACATAGAGGCGACGAAAAAACGAGGAGAGTTTCGTTTCTCTCGCGGAGCTACGGTGGATCGAGCCTCGGTGATCGTGTTGCTCCTTGGAACGGGGCGAGAATAGAAAGGAGAAGCTTGAGAGAGCGAGGAAAAGAGCGAGAGAGAGATAAGGTGAGCGGAGAACGCGCGGGCCAATGTCGTGAATCACGAGATGCCAAGACCAGGAAAATTGCCGAGTTCTTATATATTTCGCCTCTCTCTCTGTTTCTTTCTCTCTCTCTCTCTCTCTCTCCTTCTATCTCTCATCTCGAAAGACCCGAATTAAAACATCGATATAATTACTTTTCCTTTCTATTCTCAATTATGCGCACATTCGACACACTTAGAGTGTCTTTTTTTCTTCTCCGATACCCGTGAGAATTAAAAACGATAATGAAGACTCTTGCGTTAATAAAAAAGGAATAGAAAATATTTAACAATCGTTTAATATCTTTTTTTTTCTTCTGAAGATTATTAATTCGACACCAGTTTAATATTATTTATTTGTTTAACAGATATTCAACGAGTATATTTGAATTTCTTATTTATAACAACATTAAGTTTTTCTTTGTTAATTCAATACTTGATTATTAATTATTTTTTTATCAAATATTCAACAAATAAATAAAAAAAGAAGACAAAATATCATGAACTATTGGCGGAAAATGTGACAAGAAAACAGAAGAAAACAATAAAATATTGTACGTAGCGCCAGGATCCGTTTTCGAAGGATTACGATTTACCGGGAGTAGAAAATCTCTCTCTTCTCTCACCGGTCGTGTTTATCTCCGTCTCCGACTTCGGATAACTCTCTCGACAACGACTGGTGGGACTACGAGAACTTTGTCCCGTTCTAATGGGAGTTGCACAAACTTTCCAAGGTCGTTCGTGATTCTCTCTCTCTTTCTCTCTCACTCTCACTCTCTCTTTCTCTCTCTCTCTCTCTTTCTCTCTCTCTCTCTCACTCTCTCTTTCTCTCTCTCTCTCTCTCACTCTCGGATTCTCTCGCGAAACCGAGCTCGCTGTTAAGTGGAAGAGGCTCGTGATTCTCCTCGTGTATACGTTACTGTAAGGATCTGGAGGCTGCGGGCACCATAGTAGCAACGCGCGTAACCATAATGAGTCGACGACGTAGAAACGCGAAAGGACAGGGAATCCCGTAATCTCCATTACGAATTACGCAACGAAAGGATTTTATTTCAATCATCGACAATCGCTCGTTGTGAAAACATATAGAAAATTATTACATTATTTCTTTTCATTTTTTTTTCTTTCTTTCTCATTCGCTAATAACCGTCGACACTTTCCAAGAATCGTTATACGCTATAATTTTTGTTTTCTTTTTTTCTCTGAAATTGCTTTTTAATTCTTTTGGAAAATACGTCGATATTTTTTATGTGATTCGTATAAAATCGTATAAAGGGATTTTGTTAGAGATGTGTGCGGCCGTGCTGGTGGATTTTTGTTATTATAGAGTCGGCTTTGATCGGCTAGAGAATATCTCAAGGTCTAAGGTGTAAATGAGATGTGTCGAACTTGTTTACGTTTCGATCCTTGGTTTGGATCCTCTTCAGAATTTCTTTATTATTTTCTGATTTCCGTTAATTTGTATAATTGTCTAATGTGCTCGAGTTTCGTCTTAATTGGATTAATTTGTATTAATTGTCTTCGGTATCCAGTATTTCGTCGATTTCTGTTGATTTATGTTCTCGAGTTATCTGTCTCACCGAATTCTTGAAGGTGAGAGATTTTATGGCGAAGTGCTCCTCACTTGGTTAGTCGTGTGTTCTCCAAGAGATTGGGAGAGACTTATAAAAAGATGTTTGTTCAATAAAAATTGAGATTATATATATATATATTGAGATATATATATATAGATATATGTACACGTGGGTAATAAATTAATATCAATCGAAGGGAAATGGCGAAATTGTCGCGTAGGCGAGAGTGCGTCGTATAGAATGACATTGGGGGCGTGGATACCCTCTTGCGTTAGCGACTCGAATCATGCTTGAGCAATTCTTAAGGAGCGACGCGTGGCGCGAAGTGCGTATCACCCGGGCAAATAATCATAATATTAATAATAAAAAATAGATATTATAATAAATGAACAATAATTATAATAAATAAATAATAATAGTAAGAATAGCAAATAATAATCATTATTATAAATTAAATAATAATAACAATGAAGTAAATTATATATCAAAAGATCCGTAAATATCAACACACACATACGCACACACACACCCAAAAAATGCATTTTCGTATATTTTCATCGATCGTCGAGCTTCGTCGAGAGAAAGAGACCGATGCGCGCGCGCGCGCGCGCGCGTGTGTGTGTGTGTGTGTGTGTGTGTGTGTGAGAGAGAGAGAGAGAGAGAGAGACATTCGTCATCGTCGGTCCTTTCAATTCCCACACCCCCAGCCACCGTATTAGGGTGACGCGAGTACCTATTATTAATGACAGCAATCCTCGAGTGTCTCGGCCGATCTTC
>OX637864.1:6832862-7087486 GCA_951802705.1 Netelia virgata | reverse complement strand
GAGAATATAAAAATTTCAATTTATAAATCTTATCTTAATTTCAATAAATTATAAATTCGTGCCTTTTCGTAATTTCAAAATTTTTCTAAAAATCTAGAAAAATGATTATCATTTCGATTTAAAAAAAGGAAAACAAAGTAGTAAATAACTCCTAAAGTCGCAGAGGCTTCCATATGTTTTCGACGTTGCTCTTGCAGGTACATACATATATATATATATAAATTTAACTCTCTCTCTCTCTCTCTCTCTCTCTCTCTATTTATATATATATAGTTAAATACACACAAAAATGTATAATAGGAGGAGTATTCGGTAGGTTTTTAGTGCACGTACACACGCGTTGACGAAGCGAGCGCGTTCGCCGCGCGGCCTCAACGAGAGCGCGCGCTGCTCCGCTCGGCGCGGCGCATGTCCGCGTTGCCATGATCGCCCTGGCCCACTGACCTATATTAGCACGGGGCGAGCGCGGAGAGTAGAGGCTCTCGCGGCAGCAAACCGCGCGCGCTCTCGTACAGGTCCCGCATCATACGGAGCGATCCGAGGCGACCAATACTTCTCGGTCACCGTTTTATGAGACCGAACGACGAGAGAGTCTCTCTCTCTCTCTCTCTCTCTCTCTCTCTCTCTCTCTCTCTCTCTCTCTCTCGCTCTCTCTCTCTCTCTCTCTCGCTCTCTCTCTCGCTTTTTCACTATAAGCGCACGAGACTTATACCAGAGTGAACAGAGAGTGAGTGAACAGAGAGTGAGTGAGTGAGTGAGAGAGAGAGAGAGACTCTTCTTCTTACCAGCTCTCTCACAAGTATCGCGATCTTCGTCAACTATCACCGTCCGTCCCTCTCTCTACACAAACGGACGTAACGACCGACGGACGATCGAGTCGTTTTCTCTCCTCTCCTCTCTTTCTTCTTCCTCCTTCGTCTCTTTCTACGCAGCAAACGGGCCAATCGCGAATAATCGCTCGACCCCCTCCCTCGTGTAAAGCCGACGAAGAACGCGTTATCGTTTCGCGGTTCGATACGACGAGTTGCTCGGCTCGTTCGACGAGAATTAAAAAAAAAAACGAACAAAAACGAAAAAACGAACAACAACGAAGAAACGATCGCGCGAACAATGTACGACGGTGTGACGACAGTGATTCGAACGATTGAGTGATTTTTTTTTCTTTTTATCAAGTTCTTTTTTTTTTAATGTAATGAAAATTGTTTGTTTTTTTTTTTTTTTTTTTCCCTCTTAATGATGATTCGCAAGGATAATGGTAATTTTTATTTCATTATTATGATTGACGATTATAGGTGAAATAGCGATGATGATTGCTCGATTATTGTTCGTGATTATGAAGAATGTGCCTCTTCAACGTATGTGTCTGTTTGTCTGTGTGTGTGTGTGTGCGACAATTCACGAATGACGTGTTTGTGATTACACGCGACCTTCTCTCTCTCCCTCTCTTTAACGATGCAAGGTGCTTTATTCGTTCGTCAACAGACATCAGGTAGATGTAAAATAATATGAGCGACCATTTAACCTCTTACATTATGTTTTTATTGAAACCAACGTGTGCATATATATATATATATGTGTGTGTTTCTATATACGTTTCAAGCGCTCGTAACTTTGGTAAATTGAGAGTCGAGATAATGAAACGTAAAGTTTATCGAGCCTCGCGTTATTCGAACGATTTTATGCGGCTATTCGTGAATTTCAACCCAATTAGCAATTTCCCTAGAAGCAAGACCTATAAACGTCAAAACTTTGCCAATACGGTTTTCTTTTATCCTTGTTATTTATAATCTTCGTCTTTACAAAAATAATATTTTTTAAATTGTATTTATTTATTTATTTTTTAAATATTCATCGGGTACACGTCGAGGAATTTATAGAAACTCGTTCGTGTGTTAAATTTAGGGGACGTATATTATTCTCCCGTAGGAAATATATATATCCAGCTGGTCATAAAATAATTGCGTTTTTTTCTCTTGGAGGTGAAGATACGCGTCCATTTATTAGAAACGCAATTACCCTTTTGGCTGTCGTAATATATTTATCGTTTAATCGTTGCTATAAATATTGATAAAAGTGTCAAACTAAGAAAAATATATAAATATATATTAATATATTTGTCAATTATCACCTTAATTAAACAATTAATATATAATTACGCGAATTGCATTAATTGAATAATATTTCACTTGCACCGATTACGCAATATTTCATCTCGCTAATTAATACATTTCAATTTAATTCGTACTCGAGTAATACGTAATAAGTAAAAAACAAAAAAACAAAAACAGCTTCGATCTTACCTACATAAATCGGTGAAATATAAAATTGCGCATAGGCGAAAGTAAAAAGCGAGGAAAAGAAAAAACGAAAACGAGAGAAAAAGAATAAATAAAAAAAATTATTTTTCTGCGCGTTCAAACAATCTTAGATTGCTCGAGCAAGCGTGTGCGTACTATTGTCTCGGGTTACGAGACACCCGGGGCATGGGGCTAGAGAACGTGAGCGCTTTACAAAAGGTTTCTCGAAGAGAAAAAGCAGGCCTTGTCTTAGTCCGGTGCCGAGGCCTTTCATTCTAAACAACGCTCTGGGCCGCGTGGAATGAAACGAACGAGCGAGGGGTGCACGCTGGTGAAGAGGGGGTTGGAGGGGTGATTTCGGTCTAATCCTATCGCGGCGGTTTGGACTCTAAGCGTTGCGAATACCCCCGTTCGGCGGTACGCCCATCTGTTCGACTCACTTTGCTCCCATTGTACCTATGGAAATACAACCACGATCACATCCTAATATACGTATATTATATATATACACACACACATATATACATATATATATATATGTTCGTCCGTACAAATATATTCATGGTGTAAGATTCACATTTCGTATCTACACATAAACGTTCTGGTAACAAGGGGTATACCGTAGGAATAGTAGAATCTTTGATATACGCGAATACGAGACGTGCCCACCTCACGGATCGTTTTCCTTCGTTTTGTAATCCAACCGAGACGTAGATTGGCTCGTTTGTATTTACGGTGGTATATTATAGGGAACGATTAGAGTAGTCGGGTCCATGCGGTAGATGCAGTTGTAGGTAGGGGTGAGGTACGAATTTTTACAAATGGCTTTCGGGGTGGATTCGTTATTTTGGTGAAGAGAAAAACAAATTTTCGTTTTTTGGGGGGGAAAATTAGCGGGAAGGATCGTGACTGGGGAGAGGGTGAAATGAATTTGTGGATAGTTTTTGAAGTGGGGAGTTTAATGGAGATTGTGAATGTAATTTTATGGCTTTTGGTTTTTGGAAAGATTGTGGGGTTGAAAAATGTGAAAATTGATATTTTTCACTTTTTTAAGGGGAAATTGTGGGAAATCGGGAATGGGAGTGTGATATTGGTGTTGTACGGGAGATTTTCGATTACGTAATTTACCTTCGAAGTCTTTTTGGACGGAAAACAATATTTGGTAACGTTCGACCGACCCAAAATCTTGGAATTAAATTACGGATGTGGACGTCTTTTTGGTCCAAAAAGACGTTATAGGGTTTTTACAGAAAATTTCCCGTACAGCACGAATATCACATTTTTTATTTTAATTTGTCACAATTTCTTCATCAAAGCCTCAAAAAAACAAAAAAAAGCTAAATTTTTACGTGAAAAATCGGGTTTTTCACTTCTCAGCCAAAAAATTATGAAAAACTATTTTGTACGAAATACAAATTTCAATCCTTAAACCAAATCCACACAATCGATTTTCACTCTCGATCGTCCTAAAAAAAAAAAGAAAAAAAAACGAACCTTCCTCCGCAAAGACACAAAAATAAATAAAAATCTCGATGTATTAATCATCGACTCGCGTTACATAACAAAGCTATGGGGGTCACGTAAAACAATCTGAAATGCAATCCATACCCTCCTCTCGGCTTCAATAGCCTCGGGCTGTATATCACCGAACGCTCTTTCGCGGTAATCTCTCACCGCGCTTATTTGCCTTCGTTATCTAATACTCGCGAAAAGATAATTCGCTTTTTCGCAAGAGATAGATAGAGAGAAACGGTGAGGAGAGAGAGAAAGAGAGAGAGAGAGAGAAAGAGAGAAAGAGAGAGACGTTGAACAGATTCGCAATCAGCCCGAATGGACGTTTCTCAGCACGAAATTGTTTCTCGTACGTACAAATCCATCCCCCCCCTCCCTCTCTCTTTCGTTGCACGCTGTATTTTACCTCGTTACGAGAATTCTTTGTGGTAAATCGTCGTTGCCTGATGATTCACCCTTGGTGATATGTACAATCTATCTATCTATTTATCTATCTACCATATATATACACACACACACACGTATATATGTGGGTGTGTGTGAATGTACAGAGTTATAACAAACACGAGGAAATTACCATGGGACGAGGATGAGGTGAGAATAGAGAGGAGGAAAGAAAGAGAAAGAGAAAGATTGAAATCTCGACGCCACGTCTCTTCCTCGCTTCCCATCGTTATACGAGAGAGAGAGAGAGAGAGAGTGTGTGTGAGAGAGGGAGAGAGAGAGAGAGAGAGAAAGAGAGAAAGAGAGAGAGAGAGAGGAAAGCACAGCTGAGGGCCAGCAGCTTGATGCGCCAGTCCGTTCCGTTTCTGCCCTCACGGCCGAAAGGGAGGAGAGAGAGAAACACGTGCGAGTCACGGACCACGTGCCGTGAGGACGAGATGGAACTTTTTCTCGTCGCACATGCATTCGACGAATTTCAAATTAACACAGTTCTTACCGAAAAATCGCAAATACCGTTAGAAATAATTTTTCAAATTGAAAATCGTTTTTTTTGTCTTCTCTCATAATTATTAATTATTCGTCTGTTGTGAAATTAATTTTCTGTTCACGAAAATTTCTTTCGTTTCGATCGAATTATTTATTGAATTTTCATAATTATCTAGAACATCTGTAATTATCAATTATCGCATTAAAATTCGAAGATCTCGTGTAATTATTATTAAAATCGATGAGAACGTCATCGGAAAATTTCTCAAATCTAATAAACTCGTTTTTTTTATTTTTGAATCGATCGTGATATTTAAAAGACGACGTCGAACGGAAGTTTTTAAAAATTTTCTAAATTATTCTCTACGAGCGATAATTAATTCACGATAAAAGATGGGAAGAGAACGAGAGCTCGTTATAGTTTAACAAAGAATTACGTGGCTACCTCACTTTGTATTCGCGTCAAAGCAACCCGGTAAGACTCGTGTGATAATCAATGAATTTTTGCGCGAAAGGATTATCGCCGCGTCGCGTGCTCGAGCGGACTTTCGATAAAGGGCGGGAACACACGATGTGATTTTGCTACGTCGTTAAAACCATAGGCCGATGTAGGGGTAACAAAGCGATAACGAACCGTGAGAGAAAAATTGTTAGGCTCGTCAGGTTGGCTGGACGCTCTCTCTCTCTCTCTCTCTCTCTCTCTCTCTCTCTCTCTCTCTCTCTCTCTC
The DNA here is from genome assembly GCA_951802705.1 of Netelia virgata. Classification (NCBI taxonomy): domain Eukaryota; kingdom Metazoa; phylum Arthropoda; class Insecta; order Hymenoptera; family Ichneumonidae; genus Netelia; species Netelia virgata. The sequence goes on along the minus strand of OX637864.1, from coordinate 7,082,019 downwards.
TCTCTCTCTCTCTCTCTCTCTCTCTCTCTCTCTCTCTCTCTCTCTCTCTCTCTCTCTCTCTCTCTCTCTCTCTCTCTCTCTCTCTCTCTCTCTCTCTCTCTCTCTCTCTCTCTCTCTCTCTCTCTCTCTCTCTCTCTCTCTCTCGCTAATATACAAGCCACTCTCCAAGCATTATCGAAGTCTTTCATCGTTGGCTCTCCTGCTGCATCCCTGAGTCCCGAGGGTTGAAAAAAAAAGAAGAAGAAAAAAAAACAATATCTCCCATAATGTCACACGCCCTCGTCTCTTCGACAACGACGCGCTACGTTAAGAAAATTATTTCAACAATAATATACGCCCCGTTATTATTTCACAATTTTCTTCTCATCGATAATAAAAATTACATTGAATTTAAAATTTTAGATAAAAATACTTACAAGATTTAACAAAAAAAAAAAACAATATATACAGATTTTATTTGTTAAAAAATTACATTTAACTTCGAGGCTCGTAATCAATATTTTAAAAAAAGAAGTACGACGATGAACGAATAAAGAAAATGAATGAACAAAAGCTATAATAGTAAAAATAGAAATAAATTCGTGAAGACGACGAGGTACGAAATTGATTTCGTAATACTTTTGCGAGGGTTCGTTGCACTTGACGCAAAAGCCATTCAATGCTCCCTTCCCTCGGCCATTCTTCGGTTTTACTCGCGCGGCTCGAACTCGTGACGAGCTCGTTTGTTTAGACAGCAATTTTCTTCAAATTCGTACGGGTGCTAATCTTATAGTCTTTTCGCATACACACGTGCACATATATATATATATGTTTATATTGTACACGAATATATCTATACATATATATATATGTGTATATACAGTTGCATATATATATATATATATATATATATATCGATGTATCACTGCAACATTAAATATATGAGTGAATGACGATAGTGACGAGGAATGTGCAAGCGTCGGCGCTGCAGGCGAACTTCTCTTTCCCTCTTTTTCTCTCACACGCGATTATGATTATTTGTAAGCAAGCTGCGATTCCTCGACGATAGTTGTCTGGGAATCGAACGAAAATGAACTTTCTACCGTGTATAAGAACAACCCTTACCCTCGAGTGGGTTGTAAATTTATCTTTTATCTCCCAATCAGTGACTTTAACGTATTCAGGAATATTTCATTGTCTTTGATAAGAGAGAGAGACAAAATTAGCATGATAGACTTAAATATTTGTAAATCGATTCGTACTTCGAGAGAAACAAAATTGTATGTTTTTTTCTCTCTCTCTCACTCTCACTCAAACTGAGATAATCGTCGTTAAAATTCAAGTGGTTCAATTTGACTAAAGCTTTTCTCTCGTTTTTTCTTAATTTTTTACAGGCCTGGCCCGGGTGACCTGCAAGACCCGTTGTGGGTCAAAATGAGTGCAATTACCGGCAACATCACCAAGAAGAGAAAGAAATCAGATGCAAAGCCACAGTCGCAAGTGTGAGTCGAATTTTTGATATTTCTATCGTCGTACACGTGTCACGAGAAACGTGCGATTATAATTCGTTTTATTAACGATTTGGTCGTCGCGACAAAATTGAAAAAAAAAAAAATTACACACTTTTTTTATTTATTTATTTACGTTTCGATAATTTGCCACGTTGAAAAATAACGTTTCTCTCTCTATCTCTTGTCACGGCACGTGTGCAACGTCGGTTGTGAAATTTCGTGCTAATTCGATAAAACGTTGGAAAAAAAAAATAAAATAAAAAACATTTCTTGTGTTTCAGTAACAAGTGCCTTAACGAGAAACGACGACGGACCCTGGAGAACACGTTCATCGATGAGATTGCCGAGCTGATTTCCGCCACGGACATGAGCTCTGGCAAGACTGACAAATGTCAGATTCTCCAGAGAGCCGTCGATAGGGTGAGAGAAATTTGTTATTTGTGTTTTTTTTCTTCCAAATTTCGTCTCGGTTCGTCTCATAGCCAAAAAAGAAAAAAAAACGCAAATAAAAAAACTTATTTTCCTTCTCACGCGTTTTCCCTTTTTTTTTTCCTTCGCACGCACGCTCTCTCGCCTCGGCTCGAGAGAAGAATATTCCGACGGATGACGCGTGCCACGGGTTCAAGAACACGAAGTATAAAAAAAAAGAAGAAGAAAAGAAAAAGAAACGTTCTTATTTTAGTAATGCAGTTCGTTAATCTACCGACGATCGAAAGGTGTTGATAAAAAAAAGCCTCGCTCGAGTTCCACGAAACACGTGTGTATGTACGTGTGCCTATACGTGTGTGTATGTGTAATCTTGCTAACTCGGCGTGTACACGATTTTAACGAGTAAAGAGAAAAGAAGAAGAAGAAAAAGAAGAGTACGTAGAAGCAACGAGGAGAACGAGAGACTCGTAAAAATCTATAAAAAGGACGAGCTAAGAAACAAAACAAAAAAGAATCATTTCCGCAATTTTTCATTTCTCTGCGATGATAACTTACCGACGGAGTAAATCGTTTTTAAAACAGTCTCTCTGCTTCCTCGAAATTTGTTTAATATCGTACGGCGAAGAGAGAGTCGAGTTCTCTTTTCGTTTTTCTTATTTTTCTTGATCCCTTGCCACGAAGATAGGATCGTTTCACCCCCGGGCTAAAAATTGGTCTGGGTTTTGAGAAAAAAAAGAGAAAACAAAATAATTGAAAATAGGTCGACTTAGGCAGGCAAGGAGTTAGCGACAGCCGCTGGCGAGTAGTCGCTCTCGGTCTATTCACTCTCGGAAATTATGAGGCGGAGGAAGAAGAGGAAGAAGAAGAAAGAGACGAATAAGAAAAAGCAGAAGAAGAAGAAGAAGAAGAGGAAGAAGAAGATGAAGAAGAAAAAGACGAAGAAGAAGACGAAGCGGAAGAAGAAGAAGATGACGTAGACGAAGAAGAAGAAGAAGAAGAAGAAGAAGAAGAAGAAGAAGACGAAGAGGAAGAAGAAGAAGAAGAAGAAGAAGACGAAGAGGAAGAGGAAACATAAGAAGAAGCAAAAGGAGAAGACGAAGAAGACGAAAAAGAAGAAGAAGGAAAAATGTATACGGAGGGGCACTTTGGAGGAATTTATGGCAAATCGTAGAAGCGAGGAGGAGGCCCCGATGCGCGAAATATAAAGGCACGGCGCGAGGACCGAGCCGCGAATCGTCCAGTGAGAGAGAAACGGCAACGTCGCAACCGCTCTCCTCGCGGAGCTCGCTCGGACGTTTGTCGGCGCGATACACACACTCGGGCTTAGCACGAGCCAGCCCCCGGACTCGACGCCGCGGAGTCACCGACTTTTCGAGGCCACATGTTAACTCATTGAGATTACGACGCGATCTATCGGCGACGGGAAATATATAAGACCAAGGACGCGAACTTTTCGCCCGTTCGCGGACGAATGCTGCCCCGGCGATGATTCGTACCGATCGGTCGGTAACGGCGCGGAGAGCTCGATGCCGATGCCCTACTCAATTTCCGACGATCCTGCTTGTCCTTAGAATAGACAAAATTGATATTTCAATGTCGATTTTTAAATTTAAAAAACAAAAACAAAATTTTTAAGACCCCTCGTTGGGAAATAAAAACGATGGGGAAGGATTGTGAAAATGTATTATTTTCTTAATTCGATTTGACTTTAATGACGATGTCGAGAAGTTTTTACATTTTTGGAAAGAAATTTAAAATTTTTTGAAATTTTGATCAATTTAACGTAGAATTTTTGTAGAATTCTAAACGAGTAACGAAAGTTAACTGAAGAAGCGAGTTATAAGAGATTTTTCAGCATTTCGCTCTTTTCGCGAAAACAAATAAAAAATGGTTAAACAATGAATTTTTGGAAAAAAAGATTTTTTAACAAAAATTTGATTTATTTATTTTGTGTTCGATTTTTTCTTCTTGCAGATTCGGCACATATGCCAACAAGAAGGCTCCAATAGTCATGCTGTTCAACAGGGAGAAGTATCTTCCTCCAATCCGAACATACTGTCCAACGATCAAGTTGGCCCGATTTTGCTCGAGGTACTTAAACGTTATCTCCGTCATTATTTTATTTTTCCGGTAACCACCGACAACGAGTCTCGCAAGAAACCAAAAAAAAACTCTCAAGAAAGAAAAAAAAAAGAAACAAAAGAAAATAAACGATTATATTTTCCTCCCATTTTTGTTTTGTTGCGTTTCTTAAATGATAATTTTCGATAGGTAGAGAGCTAATCAGGGTCTCCGTATTACGTGCTCGAATCTCAGATTAACGATTAATTTAAAGATCAAAGTCGAGAAAAAAGAAACCAATATATTTGTCGGTGTACGCGATTAATCGATAGATAAAGAATGAAGACAAATAAACAAAAAAAAAAAGTAAAAGAAAGAAAGACACCTGTAAGCCGTGCTAAATGAGCTTTCGATTATTTGCAGGAAATAACGTTAATATCAGGGATATGAGGGGGTTGTGACAGATAACGTTGGGTATCGTGTCACGTAAGAGACAAAGGCAAAGAGAGAGAGAGAGAGAGAGAGAGAGTACGAGGGATATAATCGGGAAAAATAGAAAAGACGAAATTTCGATGAGTTTTGTTATCGCAGCAGCTTGGGTCGTTCCACGCTCTCTCGCTAAAAGAGACATACACCTCTCACGTGTTTGTTTATCGTTGCACCGCGCTCGAATAGTCCAAGAAAAAAAAAATGAGAAAAATAAAGAAAAAAGAAACGAAATGAATAAAACGAGAATCAATCTAAAAGTAAGTGTTTTTTTCCCTCATCGGTTAAAAAATAAACAACAACAACAAAAAAGCACACGTTGGAAAAGGCATTGGGAATAACTCAAATCGACGGATGATCTCGTCGATACATACATGCATTTTTTATTTTCTATCTTTCTTTCCTCGTTGTGTATATTTTTCTTTTCCCTTTCGTATATTACCACTGTTCGTATCACGTGAACGCGCTCGTGTACATTATTCATGTCGATTCGTTACAATTTCAAACGCTCATACGAATTAATAATGGTGGTTCTATTATTTTTATTCGTTATCGTCTTCTTTTTTTTTTCTTCCGTTGCTGTTGTTATCGTTGGGATTGTTCTTAATGACATTTATCTAACACGATCGTATCACAATGATAATACACATATGTGTTTTTTTTTGTTTTTTTTTTTTTTGGTACTTTCGTTACGTCGAAAAAGTCGTCGATCCTCGTTCTCGTCTCGCGAGATATTGACTCTCGTTGTATTTTACAGGCGTTAGATGGCTTTCTGTTCGTTGTGAACATCGAGGGTCGAATCGAATACGTTACGGATAATATTAACCAATATATAAATTATTCCAAGGACGATGTCCTCGGGAAGGATATTTATAATATCATTCATCATGGGGATCATCAAGCCTTCGTGGAAAGCCTGCCGATGTCACTAGGTCGGTATTGTTCGTTAAAAAAAGAAACAATACAATAAATCTTTAAAAAAAAACGTTAATTTTGATTTTGTCCTTTCGAAGGTTGGACAAGCGAGCCACAGCCACAAACGAGGAAAGGTACCTTCAATTGTCGCTTTCTCGTTAAGCCTCCAGATGATAAGGACGAGACTATGGAACAGAAGCAACAGCGCGTATCGCAATACGAGACTATGCAAATATGTTCTGCCCTCCTACCCGCTAATACTAATCGTCTCGAGAGCGGTGACGTATCATCCGAATCCTCGGACATTGGTCCCTGTGTCATGTGCGTCGCGCGAAGAATAACCATTAACGAAAAGTCGTACGGCACGACGATCGAACAATTTTCCATAAAGTCGGACACAAGCGGGAAAATCATAACAGTCGATAATAATGGGCTGTCACCTTCTTACTCAAAGTACCTAAACAAGGTAATTTTTTCTTACCGTTAAAACAAAAATACAAAATAAATAAAACGAAAAAAACAAAATGATAAAATATTGATTATATTTTTTTAGGACCTGATTGGCACGACAATACAGGACTTGTGTCATCCGCATGATCTCAGTAAACTAACTGCTCATTTGAAGGGCACGCTACAGGCCGGGGAAGGAACGAGTTCCATGTACCGGTTGCGCATATGCTCTGACAAGTTCCTTAACGTTCAAACCAAGTCAAGACTTTTCAAAGGAAATGTGATGAACGATACGGATTTTGTGATGTCCGCCTACTCTATCGTTGGGTGAGTTGACTCTCTTTCTCTTTCTCTCTCTCTCTCTCTCTACTTCTCTCTTTTATTATATACGTATATATATATATATATATATATTCTTTCTTTTTTTTTTACATTTTATTTTCACTCTTATCTCTCAATGACTCAGTTCGATAGCGGCCACTGCACCCGGCTCGACGCTCGTGTACTCGCGTACATTTCGTACCACAAATATTATTATTTCTTTTTCTCTTCCTTTCCTCCCTCCTCCGCCACGCTTTCATCACGTTATCCAGTTTAACAATTTTTTCATGTCCGATGAAAATACTTGGAAAAATTTGGAAGAAATTGCCAAGAGACAAATTTTACACATGCGTCACAAAAACCCTACGAGATGGGTCGTGTCATCTTTGGTTATTTTTTTTAACCGCTTACCTTTTTAAAAATCCTCGAATCCTCGAATATCGCATGATCCTTCGAAAAAAAAACACACACACACAAATACGTTTCCTGTAGGTGTTGGAGATCTGGCCACCCTCGAAAGAAATAAAACAATTTCATCGATTTCTTTTATTTTTTGCGCGTTCCTGCGTTCACACGGTACCGTTTTAATTGTATTTTCTTTTTTCTTTTTATCTTAGAACTTGTATTTATTTGTATTTTTTTTTGTTTATTGGTTCTCAAGTCGTTCGGTAAATCCTGCACAATTTAATCAAGCAGCCACCCTCCCGAATTACGCAAATAATCTATGACGGCAATTATGATTTTTTTCTCATCATTCCATCAAACACTCTCTTCTCTATAATTTACGATTTATCCGTTCGACGTCGAACGTTACGACGCACCGAGTAACTCGAGAAAATCCACGCTCGTTCTCTCACGAATCACAGTAGATTAACAATTTCGTAGATTCGCTAAAATCTCGACTGGTGGTTTTGTTTTTATATTTTATATGTAGTTCTCGTTTCTCATTCACATCTAGCTTAAAACAAAAGCACACGTTATTTACATTTTTCATTTTCCCATATAAAACATATAAAATGAACACAAATATGACGCACGATAAATATCCAGTAAACGATAAATTTGAATACCACGAGAAACGAAGAGAGAATATCGTCCTCGACGTTAAAATTTGAATTAAACTTAAATAAGAAAGAAAACAAAAAAAAAACTTGCAACTAACTCGAAAGAAATTTCATGTATTGTTTTTGTATTTTTGTTTGTTTGTTTGTTCTTGTCCGATCGAAAATAGGGACAATGACTTAATGCCTAGCGAGGGTGGTCAGCTTTCCAACAACAAAATGTGCTCAGGACACCCTAGTAACCGTTGTGCGAATAATAGTAATAATAATAATGGTAACAATAACAATAACGTGGGTGGGCCGTTGATGTCGATCGGTCATGTAAACGGTCAAGTGAGTGGTGGTGTAAGTGGTGGTCGTGGTGGCGTATGTATGACGACAACGTCGTCTTCGTCGTCGTCCTCGGCAGCCTCGAATTCATCGTCGATCGTTGGCAGTGGCGGTGGCGGCGGCGGCGGCGGCGGTGGTGGTGGTGGTTGCGTCGCTTCCTCGGGAAACGGCGGCTCGACGACGAGCTCGATCGCCTTTAATACCGGGGACACGTGCAACAACCCCCTTAGCGCATTAGCAACGAGCAATCCGTTCAACCATTTTACGAGCAACATGGATCTGGAGTTCGAGCTTTTTCCTAGTTCCACATGGGACTTGGACAGTAGCAGCGCATGGCCCACCACCGAAAGGCCCGAATCCAGAGAGAGCGGATGCACCGCCGTATGTCCAACGACGAATTCACGACCACCCTCACAGCCAAATACGCAATCTCCGAGCCCACAGGGAACGTACTCCTCTTCTAATACGACGATCGTCGCCTCGGCCTCTCACTGCAGTCCCATGCGCCCATACAGTCCGACTACGGTCGTCAGCGTCAATGCTCACACCTTCAGTAATTCGTTCCAATTCAGTCCGCTTCAGGAAACCCAGAACTCGATGTCAAATACGACCGGTGGTATTGTCAATACCAATGGAGGTGGTGGTAGCGGAGTCGTTGGTGGCGCCACCGGCAACAACGGTGGAAATGGACAACAGAACAACGCCCTCAACATCGGTGGGCCTTCGACCAGTAAGAGACACGACGATAACAAAGCTTGTCCGACGAATCCTACGAGCAATCTTAATGCTCACTCCAATGTCGTTATCGATCCGAATAATCCGAGCAACATGGGTAACCAGCAACAGCACCAGCAGCAACAGCAGCAACAACAACAGTCGTCGACACACGAGACTCAAAACAGTGTAGTGCCTACGGAATCCGGGAGGCTCAGAAACTTGTTGACCAAGAGAGCCAGTGTTAGTGACGACAACCAGGACAATACCAACAACGATAATGATAACCAAAACCAGCATAGGATATTAAAAATATTGTTGAATCAACAAGACGATGACGATTATCATTCGGAGCACAGTGCGAAAGTTCGTATGAGCCCGAGCAACGTGGGCAAAAGTAGTCTCGAGCATTCCAAATCTTCGCTCGGCAACAACATGCTTTTGCAGGTAAAGATTACTTTTTATTATCCTTTCTTTTCTTCTTCCTAACGTCTCTTTTTGTCGTTTTTTTTTCTTTCTCGACACGACGATGGCGACAAACGTATTCGTTGATTCTCACGAGATTCTTTAAGAATCTCGCGCGCGTTTCTCCGCGAGATCATTGACGTCCGTCGAGCAGGATGGAAGGTCTTGTATTACGGTCTCGGTAACGAACGCGATTAGCTGACGCTCCGCGCCTGATGCATTTTTTTTTCTCTTCCTTTTATTACTTAACTTCTCGAGCTCTCGGTATTTTCTTCGTTTTTTTTCCTTCATCGTCGCGACGTCATCGAGTGCTCGCGAAGATCGAGACGCGATAGTTGAAGTACGTGTTCACGACGAGACCGAATATATTTTTTCGTATCTCTCGCAGCCAAGTGCCTATCGCTGACGAGACTTTGATCCCATTTCGAGACCTTCCTGCCTTAACATCGAACGTCACGTTAAACTTCGTTACGTACTCCATCTTGTAATTCATGTTTTACTTTCGATACTCACGTTTCTCGCATTTTAAGTTATTAAATGAGAAAAATGACGAGGACGAGGAAGCTCGAGCGGGACTGAAGAAACAGAACGAACTTCTTCAGCAGCTGCTCAAGGATCCCGACGAGGAGAGAAAGATGCAGGAACAACGGGAGGTAAGAATCGAAATCTAAATTTTTATCGAACGAATACAATTTTCGTCATTCGTTCGTGTAAATTAATATTTTTTCCTCTTCTTTTTCAGAATCGAGACGACGATCCGTTACTGCGGAGTCTCGGCTTCCGTGCCGCAACACCCTCACCTTCGCAATCGGGCCCGGGGGATCACGCGCATCCTCCTACCTCGCAGGTCGGCCAGAAGAGGCCGGGCGAGGATGGAAATATGAATATGGCGGTGAAACGACCGATGGACGGCTCCCATCAAGTGTCGTCCTCCGGCACCGGAGTTTCCAGCAACGCGACGAGTAAATTGTGGGAGAAAAATAAAATGTTGGCATCGTTGCTGGCCAAGCAACCCTCGCAGCCAACGACGATTCCGCCAATACCTGCGTCTGTGATATCGGCAACTCCACAGGTACAAATATTTCCTACCGTTCTTGTCGAATATTTGTCCACAAACGATTTTTTCTTGAATGGTATAACATTGTTTTTTTTTTTAAATGAAAATCGTAGGATAAACTGCCACGCGTTGTCGACCGCTTGAAACAGCAACAGCCATGGACAGGCGGTAGTATGCAACCAATTGTCAGTAACACAACAACGACAACAGCGACCTCGGCTCGTACTCCGCTTCAAAACCAAACGAGGCAACTACCTCGTCAAGCAACCAATATCTACCTCAGTCACATGCTAAGTCAAGTGAGTCTCGCGTTTATGATTTCTCGTCCACTTTTTTCCATATGTCGTTCTCGTTAACCCTGACTTTTTGTTTTACTCTCGGAATAGCAACAAAGGCCCCAGATGGGACAAATGGATTCGGAATTTGGCAGTAGCGGGGAATATCGTCCTCCTGGAATTGATCCAAACTCGTGGGATAATCAATCGTCCGATCCGGATTTATCCGATATTCTCGATCAAGTTATCGAGTTCGTACCGGACGAGGCTATCGCGGGTAATTATAGTTTTTTCTTACCCTCGTCGCTCATGATCCATTCTTGGATTTCATGAGTTGTACGTATAAAATTATGTGTTATAAAGAACGGAACTGATAGTAATAGTATGATAGGTCTAGCGTCTCGTTTGACAGAGTCATCTGCGATAGCGAATCTATTGGACGTGATAGAGACTCCTCATATGAATGAAAAAATGGCTATTAATGCCATACAAAAGTCACTGATGTTATGCGAGACCGCCGTTAATCCCACGTCTTCCACGATAACGATGCCCGGTACTCCTCCGGCTTATTCGACAGCGGTAAGTCTTTAATTTAAGACTATTTTAATGTAAACTGAAATTGGTAAAGTGTACGTCGGTTCGAGACGCTCAATGTCATTTTTTATAGCTGGGCAACACATCCGTGACGACCAGTCACAATTATCAACCGCCCCCGATGTATCAACAACAATCGAGAGCGAGATTCAACGCTCAGCCGGGAATACGACAAAACGCAACCCAGTTCACGCAACTTCAGCAGCAACGAGCCAAATTGTTACAGCAACAGCAGCAACAACAGCAGCAACAACAATTGAAACAGAGACTTTTGCAACAGCAGCAACAACAACAATTATTAATACCCTCGAACGCTACCGCGCCAGACCAAATAGCATCGGGCATTCACAATATCGATAGCCTTCTCAACAACACCGTAGCACCAAATGTATCGCTTCAGGTATAAATCTACGTTTTTTTAAATTATCGACGATAGGTTGCGCTGGAAATTTAAATTTTAACGAAAATTTGTTGTTTTTACAGCGTTCGAACGTACCAGATTCTCAAGTCTCGCCGGGCTATGGGGGATCCGTCCAGATGCCTTCGGGCCACCGCCTTTCGCACTCTTATTCCCATCCGGCAACGTTACCGCAACAGTGAATATCTGATTTTCACAAATTTCCTTATACAAACACGACGTTATTCGTTTTGTTAAACAAATTATCTTACTTTTTTTTGTAGCTCGGTCGTCAATAATAATTTCAACAGCGGTCAACAAGTCTCTGCCGCTGCAGCGCGACTTTCCCCCCATTCGCCAGCCGGCATGCTGTCGTTTTCACATCCTCAACCGCTCTCACCTCGAGTTTCGCAAGTAAGACTTAAACATTTACGAGGTATACAATTTTCCTTCGATTTTAGGAATTAACAAACTGTATTTTATAATCGATACAATTGTTGCAGGGAAACTATGGAAACAGTCCGAGAATGTTTAACGTGAATCAAGCGAGACAGCAACAACCGGCTCAACAACAGCTTCAGCAACAACGGTCAATGCCATCGCCAGGCACACCGGCTTCGGCGCGACAGTCGCCATTTTCGGCCGAGGCATTTCCACCTCCCGCTTCCCCAACAGCTAGCCAGTTTCCCCCTGTTCCTAATCCAAATGCCGCTAATCCCACGGCCCAGTATCGTCTTCAGCGAGCTTCTTCGACGCCAACCGCCACGACGCAGTTACCAGGTAATTCTAACGAATATTCGTTTTTCTCTCGAATTTTAAAATCGTGTCAATCGATCCAACGATTGTTTCGGATAAATTTTACACGCGAAAATGTCGCGTCGTACGATCTTCGAGCATCGAGCTCAATCCTACAAACAAACAAAAACGAGGAAAAAAGAAAATCGTGTGCCCTTCGCGATTTCACGAAACATCCGCGACGTTACGCGAACGTTCCAGCGGATTATAAAGTGCCTCCTCTCCTCTTTGGATTGTATTCATATTTTATTTTCAATTATCGTCGCAAAAACTCTGTGCGACGAGAGTTTCTACGATAAAATGATTGTAGGTAAGTATCGTACAATTTTCAATATCATGATCTTTTTCAGATTACATTTTTTTTTACCAAATATCTTTCTCTCTCTGTGTCTAAAATATTCGAATGCATTTTTGTTCATTCGACCGAAAAACGTGGTCTTTCCCACGAGCCTCGGTCGAGCCGAAAAATCACAAGGAATGCCGTTTCTTTCTAGTGTTTTGAGTTTGATCATTTCTATGAAAAGTTTTTCTTCGTAAAATGATTTAATTGCGAAAAAAGATAAAAGGACGATCTGTTGTAGAGAGCATGCTCCGTGCTCGGTCTTTATCGGTCACAGTTCTCTCCCCAAATCTTTGTTTTGAAGAATCGTGGTAGATTCAACGTAATGTTTCAGGTGGTCTTGGCTCACCGCGACATTACGGCGGTGGTGTGAGCAAGGATCAACCATTATTATCACCTAGTCATCCGCACAGCGGTTGTCCACCGACGTCGAATCACAATCAACAGAATCCCGCCAACAGCCAACAACATTACTCTAATCAACAACACTCTTCCATGCTTTATCATACGAGCTCGAATAGCATCAACAACGCCGACATGCAGAACAATCAATTTTGTTACGATCGAACATCCGTCTCGATGTACGGAACGGGACCGGGAGATCCTCAGGACGCAAGATCTATGCCTTCTAGTAATCCTGCCGGTCACCAAATGGGTGGTAAGTCATGTGACCTTTTAATGTCATGTGACCATCACTGTATCATCATCCCCTCACGACCACCACGACCATCACCACCACCACCACCACCACCACCACCACCACCAACATCTCTCCTTTTATCAGAACGTAACAAAAAAAAAAGAAATCTGTTACATCATCGGCAGCCCAGCAACATGCCAATCTTCACTGGCGAGCTTATCGAGCACAAATCATATTCGAATCACATCCACGGAAATTTATCAATTTCCAAAAACCTCTCACCTATTTTGTCACTTGTACATGTATAACATTCGTCACGTTCGCACCAATCCTTTCATCACAACGACAAAGGCGTCGATCGTATTTTTTTTTATTTAATCATCACACGCACAAAAAAATACTCATCAGCTTGTGGTTATCGCAATGTGTTAACGCGGATTCCATCAATCACTTTCATCACTCAATCGATACAACATTTAGTATATTCGTCCAAGGGGAAGCTAAAGCCCGCCTTTCTTCGCGCTACGATCCTCAATCTTCTGCTTTGTGTCACATGTCGCGCGAGAAAGAATCGTGAGAGCGAGCTTTTATTTATATTTTTCATGGGTAAATGGAACCTGCGAGCTTTGAGGCAAGTGTGTGGAAAAATAAGAGAGAGAGCTACAATGCGAAGGAAGGAATACGACGTCTCATCGATATTGTTCCACGGGTTATTCTCTCTCAAGGAGGACGAAACAACTAGAAGGATTTTCACGAGGAAAATTCCGACGAATCCAGTGTCTCATCAAGATTTATGTGAAATCTGTCGTAACCCAGCTTCGCCAACCGTCTTCGCCTCACTTCTATCTCTCTCTCTCTCTGTTTCTCTGTCTATCTCTCTCTCTCTTTCTCTTTCTATCTGTACATAATCGATTTTTTAGTGTATTCATTTATCGCCCGTGAATTTCGTCGCGCGAGAGAGACGACGAATTGTAATAATTACAACCTTGTGAATTGTATAGTGTTAAGTGTTTTGCATGGTGCTTCGTTGCTGTTTCAGCACTTATTCCGTGTCATAACTATGCTCACTGGATGCACTTTCTACCAAAAAAAAAAAGAACAAAAAATTCATACAGTACTAATTTCGTTCATATCGTCATATAACTATTACGAGAGCGAGGAATCAATTGTAAATAATAATGTACAGTCACCCGTCGAGCAGTAATGGTAGATACGTTCGAAATTTTCCTTGTATATTTGTATCAAAGTACGAACGATATTCGGCAATGCTACGATTCACGTCTGTTCTCAAATTACAGAAAGAAAAGAAAAGAAAAAGAAAAGAAAAAACTCATTTTCGTACTCGTCGATTTTTCACTAAAGTATCGTTGCCGGATATTCTTCGATTTTTTTCACGGGGTATCCCTCGGTAGAAAAACCCACGCCTTTTGTAACTCATCTAGATCGTTAATTATACAAAAATCGTTTTCCGATAAGTTAATGAAAAGAAAAGAAAAAGAAAAAAGAAAAAAAAACGAAGAAAAACGACCTGTTGTTGCTCAGTAATATTGAGACTTGATTAATGTAGAATTTGAACCCGAAACCCGCAGCCACAGTAGTTGAATCTTTATTAGAAAAACAAAAATATGATTATTATTATTTTTATTTAATTTTCTTCCCTCTTAAGAGACAATTTTTTTTACACCATGAACCACTACTCCACGTGTACATTTACGTATACGATTTATATAGCAATATTTTCACGTTACTGCGATTAATTTTCTGTAAAATGCCCAATTTTTGTCCAAATTTTCGGATGTTTTTTTGTTTTTTGTTTTGTTTTGTTTTTTCTTTCTTTCTCTCTCCTCGACTCTCGTTCGACAATATCGTAAAAATAATCGCGTGACGATTTTGATTTTTCACAGGTAATACGAGCAGCACGAGTAGCATGACTTCCGAATTCGTGAGGCAAGAATTGAGAGCCGTGGTCGGCGCGAGAACGCAACAGAGGGTACCCAACAATATGCAGAACAACCTCACGGGCCAAGTTACCCAGGACGATCTCGAGGCTCTGGGTCTGCCGTTTGAAATGTCTTCGGCAGGTAAGTTTCGTCCAGAGACCAAAAAAAAGGGACAGAGAAAAAGAAAATCGTATCGTTAAGAGACAACAACGATCGGGGAGCTCTCTTGCGCGTCGACTCGTTACATCTCAAAGACACCGATCTATATAGGTTCCTGGACAGTTCCTTCGTGATAAAACGAGATTATCGATTGATTATATCGAGAGAGAAAAGAACAAAAACAACAACAACAACAACAAAACGTATGAGAAATTGTATCTGTGATACGAAATATTTTTAATGGAACGGCACAACTCGTTCGTGACTTATCGTGACATGCCATTTAGCACTCCTTCCCCTCGAACCCGCCCACCCCCACAGCACAGCACGTGAAAAAAAGAAAGAAAAAATAACAGCAAAAAAAAGAAAAATACAAGACAGAAAACAGATCCGTTAAACGGATTTCGACGCAGTAGCTCGTTGAGAGTAGAATATTGAGATAAACCCGAGCGCATCTTTCGTTATATATTTTATTGTCACTGCGTACCCCCTGCCCGCCCTTGCCCTTTCTCTCTCTCTCTCTTTCTCTCACCCTTATATAATCTTAATTCAATTTATCTCTCCGCATATTTCTTCATTATTGAAACGTTGTATACGTTTATATATTTATATACATATATATGTATAAATCCTTGCCAGTTATTAAAAAATAGTTACAGCACGATAGACGCTATCGCTACTGCAACTCTAGAACTATAGCCCCCACGGAGAAAACGATTGAATGATGCTGTGAAAAAGTATTACTTTCCAGTTTCGAGGTTGTAGATTAATTGTTTTTTTAAAATAATTTTTTTTATCACTCTCACTCTCGATAATCGAGAGTCACAAATTAACGTCGATAATTGAGATTCGTTAAAAAAAAAACGGAGAAGCAATCGAGGAGAACGTAATCGCTAAATTCATGCCCGGTTAAAATCGTCGTGTGAACAATTTTCTCGCGTTTCGTTGATGAAAAATTTCCATAATTAATTCGCGTTGCGAATTACGTATCTCGTTTGAAAATAATAAACAAATAATAAAGCGAAAGAAGGGAAAACGAAAAGAATAAAAGATAGAAAGAAAAAAAATCATTGTTATTCCAAGGCAAAACTCATGTTAAGACTATTGGTAACATGTATTGTTACAATGTCCCAACTAGGTGAGGCTGTGGTTAGCGATGGCCCTGCCAAGAGCTGGGCCATTGGGAGTGCCGGAAGTGCCCCCTCCTCCTCCAGGGTAAGATCCCTCCGACAATTACTTTACGTAATTTTTTTTTCTATTTTTTTTCTATTTTTTTTTTTCATATATACATTTTTTTTTCTTTGATTTTGTATGCTCTGTCTTCCCTCTTCGCTTGGCTTCTCAACAACTTATTGTGCACGACATGTTAATTATTTATTATAGATACGTATATACACGTATAAGTATACATATATTTATAACTATACACATACACATAAATATGTGTGTGTGTTTGTGTTTGTGCCTGTATGTATATATATATATACGTGTACTATACCTTACAACACTGAGAGTTTGTGACTCGTAGGGTATAGACATAAAATAGTTTATACTATTGCTTTCTTCGCATGTTTTTTTCAAACACACTGATACAATTACGTAGAGTAGCGATGAATCTCAGTTTCATCGAGTATTTCTTTCTTGGATTCGTCAATGATTTTGGTCATTATCGAGCTGCGATTTAGAAACGAAAACAAAACAAAAAATAAAAAATAAATTCGATATTTGATAAGTAAATTAAACGTGTTTACGAATTTTTTGTCTGTTTTGTTTGAAATAATCGTACGAGAAATAAAATTTTGAACGGTAACGAACGAGCGATGAACCGAGTACGGAAAATAATTCTTTAATGTCGCTCGTCGAACGAGTCTGATTTCGCGTCGATACTTGTCGCCAAGTTTTCCTCATTGTGCGTTAGGAATCTGCGTTTCTATTTTGAATTTGCGAAATGTTCGAGCGACCAGCGTGAACAAATTTTGTTTTTTCATTTCTTTTTGTGAGTCGAGCGATTCGTTCGCGCTGTATTTTTTTTGGCGTTGATACTGTTTACTATATTTATATATTATATATATGATATATGATCTATTATATATAAATATATAATTTTCTCTCTCTGGCTGAAAGGTTGTGGGTCGTATCGAAAGCTTGAGCTCTCATTAGCGAGTACCTTGGCCGTTTTTGGACAACGTACTCGCGTTTAGTTAGACGAGGGTAATGCTTTTTCACAGTGAATCGAAACACGTGATTCATGCGCTTAGGAATTTGTTAATTACCACTTTTAGTTGTTTTCGTTAATTTACCAATAGTGGCTACGACGTGTCTCGAATACCGACTTAGGGACTGAATTTTCATTGCGAACGACAAAACGAAAAAAAAGCTGCATGCGTGACGAGAGACATAAAATTTCGTAGAATTGCAAATTGTGACGCGAACGAGATTTCGTCGAGTAGGTAGAACGAAAAGCATCGTTTGTAAGACATACGTTGTGTGTATGCGTTGCAACAAATAAGAAAAAACAACAAAAAAAGAAACAGAACAAAACATGCCTAAAAAAATTATCCTAATTTATTAATTTTTTTTTCTACTTATCTCTCACACTCGTGTGTACGTAGCTTTGTTAACGTAATGCAAAAGTAACTGCTTTGACGAGATCGCTGGCTGCCTTTGAGTCGTATATAATGCGCAACAATTAATCGTACGGATTCGTCTTGTATCGAGATCGATATTGGAGCTAGTGGAGTTTCTTCCATGAGACGGAAGAAAAAAAAATAATAAAGAAAATACACGACCGCGAGACTAAAAACGTGATGGTCATTGTTATCACAGTAGAAGCAGCGAGTTGGATTAATGGTCTTTTCATTACATGGTCTTCTGGTAAACGCGTTTGGAATGTCGCTCTGACCTGTAGCTTGTGTGATTTGCCTATACGAGTAAATATATTTAACTATCTATCATCGAAGCGATTGGACTAGCATTTTTCTTTGCCGATGCGAATAGTGGCGATTGTCGAATCGCTATAAGAACATGAAAAAAAAAACAACGCAAAAGATATCGTAGATCATAGGTATTTTTTTATTCTTTTTTTTTCCTTTGATAAAAGAGAAAGAACGTTAATATAACGCCTGGATCTGTACTGAAAGAATAAATAAGTGTGTTTTGTTTTTCAGACTACTATGGAGGAGGCGGTACGAGGTGATCCAAAGTCGTCCCTGCTGCAGAAGTTACTGTCCGAGTGACTGCAGGCTGCTGGCCCCTTTCACCGTGAAGATTTATTATATGTAATATACTATATTTGAGTAAGAGGATAAAAACGAAGCAAAAAAATTAAATGAAAAAAAAAAACGTAAAAAAACATTTGCGATAAAAGGAAAAAAGAAAAAACACGAAATACACCTACATACGATACACGCTCTATAAATACGTAATGGATACTATTGTATTATGTATGTAATACTACACGTATAAGTAGTATGCAGATACGTATCGCCAAATACAATTGTCAGCTGGTACGCGGTACTTTTCACGAGGAGGGATTATGGCGGTGGTTTAATTTTAATCGTTGACGAATGAGGACAATTGAACGACGAGACAGGGATATCGGTATTGACTTTACTGAAACAGAAAACACAAGAAGGCTTTTTTTTGGGTATTACTCAGACGCGAGAAACGGGTACACGAAAAAACCGAGGTTTCTTTTGGGGAAAGGGTAAAACAATAAAAATAAAACGAAAAAAAAGGATGAATAACAATGAATAAGTAGAAAAAATGACGAACATTTGAAGAGACCAATGTTAGAGAGAGAGAAAGAGAGAGAGAGGGATACGTAGAGAAAGAAAGAGATATATATATTGACGGAGTCGGAAGAAAAACTCCGCGTACTCGGTAGGCACAGTACTTGGTATCACTGAAAGAAACTACGTAGGTACCTCAAAAGGTATACTTTATTATACCACTGGCTGTTGAACATAGAACTATTTATAGGTTTAATTATTGTACACAGAAGAAAAATAGAGCACTATCACGTTTTTTCTCTTAATTTAACATCTTTTTGACTATTATATTATGGATAATATATTTGTGATTGTAAGAATCTGCAACCAAAATGTGACAAAGAATACTTGTTGTTGTTATGATTATAATAATTATTATAATATAATAACTATTATTTTATTATTATTGACATTATGATTATTATTATTATTATTATTATTATTATTATTACCAATATTCTTGTTACGATTACTATATTATTACCATATTTCTAAGGTTTATTACTATTATTTTATTATTATTCTGATGATTAATGATATCTCGATATTAATATTATTGCAACACTTGGCGTATGCATATTTCTATTCTATGATAAGGGTACCTTTATATATATATAAATATATATATATATAAAAGAAGTTCATATATATTATACATGCATATATATGTACTAAAGAAAGAAAATGACCTTCTATTTTGCATAGCTCGGTAAATCTCTTTTTGGGTCTTAGATGCACACTAAAAAAAATCACTTCTAAACCACATCTGTTATATAAATACCAAACATTTAATTATATATATGTATATGTATACATATGTATGTGTATATATGCATCCATATGCAAGAAATCTCACGCAAGTGTCTTATTTTTCCATGGAGTTTATCGGCAATTATTAAGGCTACAAGAGATTAAAAGAACGAGACGTTAGGAGAAAGGGGCCGAAAGAGAAAGAGAGAGAGAGAGAGAGAGAGAAAAAGAGAAAGACAGAAAAGGAGAAGCGGTAATAAATGGGACCGATGGATTCGAGTACCACCGATAACATTGTTTCAATGCTACGCAGGAAACATTGCGATCTGCTCGCTCTTGATACTTTTTGTTTCTTCTTCAAAAACAAACAAAAAAACAAAACGACGAACGTTCGAAAAAAAACACACATACCCAACAAGCGATGAGATAATTTTTCTATCGTCGATATTAATTTCGTCCTCTCCTCCGGAAGCCACGTGAGACTTTTGACTCCTTCGACGTTTATTCTTCGCTATTTCCTCCAGTGTTTCCTGCCTGCATTTATTCGAAACGGAGATCAAATCATTGTTGTGTAATAAAAGAGAAAACAAAAAAAACCAGTATGATTGTTTAAGCGCGATCGGCCTCCACCACGTCTTCGCTACATTTTATTTTCACTCGACAAAGAAAGAGAACAAGAGGAGCAAATGTAGAAGTGCGAAAAAAAGGGAAAAAACACACAAACAAACAAAGAACAAAACAAAAACAAAAGGTATACTCTCTGGGAAACACGTTCGTGAGCCGCTCTGAAATATGTACATGAACATACATACATGTGTCGTGTCGCAGCGTGAGATGCGTAGAATTACCTGCGTGTGCCGAGGTTTCGCACGTATGTTTATCCACACGCGTGTGTATGTCCGTGTGTGCGTGTGTGTGTATATAGTGAGTTATGTCATATAGATAGATCATATGTGCTTTCTAATGATGAATAATTTTATAAATATAAATATAATACCGACTTTTTTTTCCCCCGAGGGTGTGCGCTTACTGATCACCTCGTCGACGCTGCAGCGCGATCGTTCACGTCGTACGTAAGAAACATAATTTCCATCATCGTAAGATTTCCGCTATCCAAAGCTCTCTCCAGGGAATAAAGTGAGGGGGAACAAAAATTCGAACGATCGTTCGTTGACTCGCCAAGAGATATTGGGGCTTATATAAAATTCGTTTATTTGAAAATTCGATACATAGTTACGTTTAAGCGATAAATGATACAATGTTATTTCGAAGAAAAAAAAACTGTCTCTCTCGTCACATCGCAAGTTCCGTTGTTTCCTCCAAGAATTTCACTAATGAACATTACATATATATATACGATCAGACGCATCTAATAGACATAATATTTGGCAGTATTTCGTTAAATCGGGATAAGGCGGTTGTTGCTCTTTCTTGTTTGTTGTTTTGTTTTGTTGTATGGCACTTGGTGCATGGAAATTGATCGCGCTGGTAAGATAATCGACGCGGAACGACGTTCGCGGAGAAATTCGTGTATAACTTAACTAGCGGCAGGAGGGGCGTAGAGGGGGATGGCGTCGGGGACGAAACAATCAATAGTTTATATTATAATATTATTTTATATACATTAGATTTAATAATTAGACGCTCGTTCGTTTTCCAGTCGAATCACGCTCGTGTATTCTTGCTGGATATCTCGTTGATTCGTTCGGGCTTGCGTATGCGTCCGCGTCTACGAAATTGTCCCGGTACACGATTATACGGTGGTCTTCCGTTTCGGTTGGCCGCCTGTTGACGTCGGCGTTGCCACTCGGGTACACGATCGTTCTCGTTTCTATCCTCGAGGTTCGGTGGTGAATAACGATGGCCGTTCGAGTTGAAAGGCTTCAGCCTGCTACCGGAATCCTCGCTTATCTGGCGACGTCTGCAAACCGTGCAACGACTCACGCGCGAGGTATGATCGGCTTTCAAAGTTTGCTGGAGTGGTTTACGGAACATCTCGTAGTCCTTGATCGTAGCGAGCCAATAGGAGGCCGCCGTCGAGAAATAATTGCAAGTACCGAGACCGCGACACTCGATGAATGGTCTTGTCCTGAATTCCTCCAGGCAAGAGCCAGGCGAAACGAGGGATTGGCCACCACCGGCTGCACCGGCGTCTCTGTGCTGTTGATTCAACGAAAAAAATGGTTAGATCGTTATGGTCTCCTAGCTTTGCGAAAAAATTTAACTAACATTAAATTTTGGGGTAAATTTTGTCGTTACTTACCATGAGGAAACTATAGCCGATCCAGGCCTCTTCCCATCCTCCTGGACAATCTGGTATCGCCATGGACTGACTGTGTACCGCGATCATTCTCGTCGGAGCTTCGCAAGCCACGCATCTGGATATGAATCTGCCAACTTCCGGTGCTGGTATCGGCGTCATCATCATTGGCATCGGTTCGGTCGAACTCAACCAGTAGCTATAATCGTTTCGTTGCGCGTAATCGCAGACGTTGTTAAGATTGCAGAACATGAATGGCATCGTCGAGAATTTAGCTAAACAACTGCCGGGCGCGCCTGAAAAAACGTAAGATCGTATCGTTAATTTCCATGTCGTAAGATCGTTGATGAATGATAAATTTGTGTATGTTCTTCGCAGGCTTACCGAGATCCTGAGCCCAAGGATGACCATTGCCCATGATGTGAAGGAGGGAGAAACCCTCCCAGAGTTTGATCGTGTTCTTTGGACAAAGAGGGATCATCTCGGATTGTGAATGTCGAGCAAAGTGGAAGCCTCGACTTCGAGGACCTGGAGCGGGCGGAGCTCGATCTCCGGGTGCTCCGGCAAAACCTGCGTATAGGAAATATTCGTATAGGAAATAGTCACGTTATAGTGAATCAATTTCTTTTTTGAGTGTAGGCTGTCCAAGTATTGTACCTGGTGGTCCTTGACGTCCAATCGCACCGGGAGGTCCTTCATATCCTGGTCTGCCGTATTGTCCTTCGGGACCAGGCGGCCCGTAAGGTCCTGTCATACCTCGTTCACCCTCGAGACCTGGCAAACCGTCGAAACCTGGCTCGCCCATCATTCCATTTGCTCCGGGGAATCCTGAGGGAACAAAATGAAATAAAATCCGTTAATAAACCAAATGTTTTAAACAGCGAGGTAATAGACGCTTATTATTGTTATATTTACCGGGTAGTCCAGGAGGACCGATATCACCCAATAGACCTTTCCTCGGGAAAGGCGAGAATTTATTGAGACCTCTATCTCCTTTTGGTCCCTATTTTTTTACAATTTTTAATTTTGGTTTATTTTCGAGCGTTCACATCTTCTTATAAAATTATTATAAATCACTGACCTGTGGTCCATCAGGACCTGGCAGACCAGTTAATCCTGGTTCACCGGTGTCACCTCTCTCACCCTTGAATCCATGTACTCCTGATGCACCAGGTCGTCCTGCATCACCTCTCATACCCTTGAGTCCCGCTCGTCCGTTTAATCCTGCCCATCCTATTTCACCGAATTCACCCTTTGCAGCACCAGCCGAAAAACCAGGTTCACCAACGTATCCTTTAAGGCCCTCGGGACCGGGGAAACCAGGCAAACCGTCGAGCCCAGGGCTTCCAGGACGACCAGCATAACCGCGTGGACCTACGGCGATAAATTTCCTCAATATTTGTTTCTCTCATTTCCTCATAAAATATGATACAAATTCATAGCTATTTTTCGAATCATACCTTGATCTCCATGGACTCCTTTCGATCCGGGAATTACTCTGCCTGGTTCGCCGGAGATTCCTTTAGGTCCATTACGTCCGTATTCACCGGGTGCACCTTTTTGTCCAGAACGTCCTGGGATGCCCGGTTGTCCGTTGAGACCAGCTCTTCCTTCTTCACCTCGTTCGGCAAATTGTCCTGGCATACCTGGTAAACATTTTTTTTGGAAATGATCACAATTAGCATAGCCGTACAAGAACGTATGTAAATATTCGTTGAAATTTTTTTAGAAAATTACCCGGAGCTCCCCGTGGACCTTCGTCACCCGGCAGACCCGAAAGGCCTGGTAAGCCTTCGAAGCCTTCTGGGCCTTCGAATCCGTCATCTCCACGTTCTCCCTGAAAACCATCGAAGAACAATGTTGAGTTCAAAGACTATTTCTGACTCGGAAAAATCATCTCGATCGTTGAAGCTTTTCTTACTTTGTGTCCAATGTATCCTTCCAATCCAATATCTCCTCTCTCGCCTTTCCTTCCATGCAGACCATCCATTCCCTGATCACCAAAATCTCCACGATCGGCTTCGAAGAACGAAGGGAATCCAGGCTCACCCATCTCACCCTTGAATCCAATTCTACCCGGTAAACCAGTAAGACCACGTGGACCTTCATCACCGGGCATTCCTGAAAAATAAAAAGTCATATTTACGTAAATTCGAGTGAGTGAGTCGTTATTGAGTTTGGGACGAACTATAATTTACCTGGACGTCCCATAAGTCCAGGATCTCCGCTGAGTCCACGTTTTCCTTTGGGACCCGAGAATCCAGCAGGTCCTATAAGGCCCATTTCACCCTTTGTTCCGTCTTTACCGTAGTTGCCAGGAGAGCCAGCACGACCTTTCGCACCGGTTTGACCTAGTTCGCCCTTGAAACCGTCCAGTCCCATATCGCCAAATTCTCCCTTTATTCCTGGTCGTCCATTTCCACCGTCGTAGCCTCCTTCACCCTTGAGACCAACGAGACCGTCGAATCCATAACTCTCCGGTCCCGCCTCACCGGGAGATCCAGGTCTGCCGTTAAAGCCAGGTCTACCCGGTGGTCCGATTTCACCCATGAACCCTGGCTCACCAAGATCACCTTGAGGACCGCTAAAAGCGTTCTCACCCCGTTCACCGTCGAAACCAACGAGACCGATGTCACCAACGACACCCTTGAAACCTGGTGGACCTTGAGGTCCTGGATATCCACGACTTCCGTTCTCACCCCTCTCGCCCTTAAAACCCAATGAACCGGGCTGACCATCGAAACCTGGCCAACCACGTGGTCCAGGCTCACCGATTACACCCACGTCACCGTCATCGCCGGTTGGTCCTGCCAATCCGGGGATTCCATCCATTCCTCGATAGCCTTGAGCCCCCTGGTCTCCATCATCACCTCGGCGTCCGTGGAAACCGATTTCACCCTTCAATCCCTTCATGCCATCGAATCCGGATATTCCATCGGGTCCTGATAAACGATAAAGGGCGAGTGAAATTGCAATTGTGATTGTAATGATAAAGTATCCGGTGTAATAATGGCGGCAACAAAGTACCTCTGACCCCCAAATTTCCGATCATTCCTGGAAAACCTGATCTACCAGGCAACCCCGGGAAACCTCGCACACCCTGCACACTATCACCTCTGACACCTTTCGAGCCCTGAAAACGACGACAAAGATAATTAGGACTTTCTTTTGCTTATCATGAATAATGAATAGTTATTCTATTAATTTTGTAATTTTTATGAGTAAACTGCTAACAACCAATGTATGAGAAAAATTGGTAAATTTTAAGTAACAGCTTCTATCGATGCGATAATTTATTCTTCACCTGTAGTCCTGGAAGTCCTTCGAAGCCAGGCGCACCTTTGGCTCCCAGTACTCCTTTAGGCCCATCCGAACCAGATCTTCCACGATTACCCTGCGGACCGGCTTCTCCTATGTCACCTTTAGCACCTTTGTAGCCTCGTTCGCCGATTTCACCATAATTCAAGTTCGAGCCGATATCACCGCGTTCTCCCTTTTGTCCAGGAGGACTCTGAGAAACGAAAACATCAGATTGTAACTTGAAAACGATTTCTGAGAATATTTAGAATTTTTGTGAATCAAAGGAAAAGCGTCGGAGACGAAAAAAATCAGTTTTTGTGTCTATTCTTGAATTCTATAACAGAACGACGTACGAGGAATCCTTGAGGACCGGGACCACCTGGAGTACCAGCAAAACCACGAGGACCCTCGTCTCCCGGCATTCCAGGATATCCCTTCAAACCTCCGGGTCCTTGGATCGATATTCCTGGTGAGCCACTGAAACCTGGAGCACCGGGGAATCCTTCGCCTCCGGTAAGTCCTTGATATCCCTTACGTCCAGAGAAGCCTAGAGTAAACAGTAAAATCGATCGACTTAACAAATTGTTGTCAATGTTCAATAATACTACTAATTTTTTCTTTTTTGAGTTTAATTAAGAACAACATTTTTAAAAATAGGAAATTAAATTTATTTCTTTACCTCGTTCACCCGGTTCTCCCTTCCATCCCTTCTGTCCTTTGATGTCCGTCATGATGTAAGCAGCCGAGTCACCGATCTCACCCTTGCCACCGGTATCACCCTGAGGCCCTGGAAAACCATCAACACCAGGCCAGCCAGGATCACCACGAAGATATTCCATCGACTCGTTGGCAGGTTCACCCTTGACACCAGGTTCACCGTTCCAGCCTGGACGACCATCGCGTCCAGGCAACCCAGGAAAGCCGTGATCACCCTTTTCTCCCTTTGGACCTTCTGGTCCGTTGTCACCCAAATCACCTGGACGACCTCTCAGACCCATGGGTCCTTCGGGTCCGGGAAATCCTTTGTCACCGATATCACCGGATTCGATGTAAATCTTGTCCTTCGGGGGCCAGATTATTATACCATGCTCGCCCTTAGGACCTTGAGATCCGGCCATTCCAGGACGACCAGCGTCGCCATCGAGACCCTGAGGTCCTATAGGTCCTATTTTACCCTGTGCGCCCTTGAACCCACGTGGCCCAGGAAGTCCGGCGAAACCGGGTGAGCCAGGATAACCGTTCACTCCGGAATCTCCGTGTTCGCCCTTGCCTCCTGGAAAACCAGGCTGGCACACGCCACAGTCGTCACCTCGAAAACCTATTTTTCCCTTGGGACCGTGCAAACCTGGCCAACCATCGGGACCTTGACGTCCAGGAGTTCCTGGCAAACCACGTTCTCCAGGAGGTCCACGGATTCTCACACCTTTTCCAGGGAAACCTTTGTCACCAGGAGGACCAGGATCACCACGTTCACCCGGTGGACCGTTATAACCCGGTATGCCCAGCTTTCCTTCCGGTCCCGGAGGTCCGACCACTGTCAATCCTGGAAATCCTTTAGCTCCCGGAGGTCCGACACCTCCAGGACGACCTATCGATCCTTGAGGTCCTACTTGTCCAGCCAGACCGTCGTCACCTTGTTCGCCCTTGATGGAACTGCCCTTGGCACCTTTATCACCGCCAGGACCCGGAGGTCCTGGAAGTCCAGGAGATCCTATGTATCCTACCAAACCGGGACGTCCTGGTGTTCCAGACTGACCCGATTCACCAGGAGGGCCAACTTCACCCTGAATTCCAATGTTTCCAATGATTATTTCGTCCAATTCAGGAATGTACAATCCTAGTTCACCGGCCGCTCCTTGCTTTCCTGGAGATCCACGATTTCCGTCCTCGCCGGTTTCACCGTCAAACCCGTCGTCTCCGGGCTGTCCTGCGTAACCCGGTGCACCCTTCTCACCCTTATCCCCGGCTGGACCTGCCGGACCCTCGATACCCTGTTTTCCTCTCGGACCATCGTCGCCCTGTTCGCCCTTGACGCCCTTGACACCCGCGTAACCCGGTCTACCGTGAGGACCTTTCACGCCGAATTCACCCTTGCGACCCCGATCACCGTGATCACCGTGAATACCTTTCGCACCTAGAGGACCCGGTTTCGACGTGTACGTTGGTGATTGTTGGAATTCTCCCGGTGGTCCTGATCCAGGGTCTCCGCGGTCCCCCTCGTCACCCGGCGATCCTTTGTCACCGTACACGGGTGTACCAGGCTCACCCTGCATTCCGGGTAGACCCAGTTCGCCTGTATAGCCCTGTTTCAATCATTAATAATTTCGTCAGGTTTCTTTTCCGATTCGTAGGTTCATTGTTCTTTTTTTTATTCATTGTTTTACGATTTTTTTAAAATTATAATATTCAAGGGTTGAAACAAACTTCTAGAAAATTCATATTTTTATTGTGATTCGAAACATTTGGTTAATTTTTGCAAATTCGATTGTCTTAAGGTGAATGAGAATTTTGATTATATGAGAATTCTCAATGAACCCCAGTTAGCACGTGACACGTAACAAGAGGGTGTTTAAAACATCGTCTCTCGTTCAATGTTACAGAAAATCCCGTTGAATGAACGCGTGCCGACTTGACAGTGTCACGATTTCTCGAAAATCGTTGAGTTTAGTCGGAATTTTATTACAAGAGGATGCTGTGCCGTGTCGACGGCTACGAAGAGTCGAATCAGCAAAAATTCTGTCACAGTCTGCAGGATCGTGTCGCGTTACAGTCTGCGTTTGTCGAGAAGTCGACACGGACGTGAAGCGATAACCCTTCGCCTCGTGTCCATGTTCGACTTCTCGAAAAATTCAATCGTTCCAAGTGGATTTTAATCGAGATTTATTTTACTTACAGGTTCTCCGGTTTGTCCTTGGAATCCAAGCTCGCCAGGGATACCAGGAGGTCCGTCGTAGCCCTGTAAAAATAAATAAACTCGTTTACGATGTAATCGGCAAAAATGATTAATCTCGACAGAAGGAAGAAGTAAGAAGAGAACGATAAAATTGCCTTGAGACCGTCGAAGCCAGGATCTCCTCGCGCTCCTTTCACCCCAACGGAATTGATTCCACCGTCACCTGGCTCGCCGGCAGGACCTTGATCACCAACAGGACCCGGAGGACCGCGAACTCCGTAAGGACCTGGCATACCCGGTGCCCCGGCACGTCCGTCAGTTCCATTGCAACCATCCAATCCGTCGGGTCCTGTAACTCCAGCTATACCAGGATGTCCCTAAATTCGACGGATCGATTAATGAAATTTTATTATTCTTATTCCTAGAAAAAAACATGGAAAGATTAAAGCGCCGAGGAAACTTACCGAAAGTCCTGGAATTCCTGTGAATCCTCGGATACCATCATCGCCCTAAGAAATCATCAGGAAGGAAGAAATATATAAACCGTTTCGTCGGTTAGCATAAACATCCTAAATCAGCCACGAATGCACGTGTGGAACATCGGGAAGAAATTTTACGTGGAGAATTGCAACGTGCTTCACGGTCACGAGACTTTTCGCGAACACGTGTCGTACGGGACGTTGAATTTCGTCGTACCACGTGTCAGCAAATTCTCGACGTTATTCGAAGAAGCTTCGACCCTTCTTCCTCGCAACGGTCTTCGTCCGCAAACTTTGTTTTTTCGTCTCGTACTCGAACTCGCCATTCGGGATATCGGTGCTAAAAAAGCCTGCGGGATTCTGCGAGCTCGAGATCGGAATGAGTCATCGAAGCTCTATGGTCGCGTCGGTTACGCAGCGACGATAATCTCTGACACAATTTATTTCGCACGAACCGCTACGACAAGGAATAATCCACAAATTGATGCTCTCCGGCCCTCGTTGCATTAAAATTCTCGCCTTTTAAGGAGCGAGAGTCAACTTGTCTCGTTCTCCTTTTGCACCAATAGCCGGCATGTCTGGTTCATAAAATATCTTCAGCGCGTATTAAATCTTACGAAGGCTCTCGTAACGAGCGACGATGTCTTTCGAAATAAATTTTCGACGCGTTTAAATTTTCGCACAGACGAGAGCTTTTTACGACCTATTGTAGTTTATGAGAACGAGAAACGAGCATTTCGGTTAATTGTCGTTCGCGTATAAAAATGCATCGTCGTTGATAGAACTGAAAATGATCGTCGCGACGAAGTTGAAACTTTTATCGCAATTGTACGAACTGTGTACGTGTTGTACGCATCGAAAAATTCGCTCGTAGTTCGTTATCGTTTCGACCTATTTGAGAGCCGACTTATCGTTAAGCGCAGAAAAAAAAAATGATTGCGGGGTAAAATCGTGGGGTGGTAGAAAAAGTTTCTCGTGTACTCGAGTTCCTAACGAAGCGCTCAACGATGTATCGAAGTCAATAGCCTTTATTTCCCGTGCGAATGAGAAGATCCACTCCGTGTACGAGAAAATGCGAGTTTCTTGTTCTCTCGTTGCCCTCGAAGACGTAGCCTTATCATTCCTCTAATCGGACTCGTACGGATGCTCAGGGTCTCGGATTACGCGCTCTTCGCACGTCGAAGGAGGCTGAGACGTAACGTGATATACGCGTGGCACGTGCGACCATGTACCATTTTCTTACAAAAAAAAAAAAAAAAATGTTCTCGACCGAACATTTCGAAATTTCTCTACTATCGCATTCTTTCGATAACCGACTTCGACTTCTTCTCGTTTACAAAACATCACGAAGAAAACATATTTTTTCATACCGATCGCAAGTTTATTTTTTTTTCACAGATTTCCTCGCTCGAGAGCTTCAGGAATGAAACAATGATTTATCGCGACTTCCCTCTCCCTCGAAGATTATGTTCAGGGGCGATAAATATCAAAATGTAAGTTATTCTTCGCGTCGATTATTTCGTTCTATTAATTAAAAAATCTTCGAAAACGCGACCGAACTATGGAGGATCCGGCAGCTTTTCGATCCTCCACCAATTGACGAGTCGCAATTTTCAATCAAGTAATTCGCGTAGGATCGATCCTACGCAATTGGAATAATGTTTTAAACGACGAAATGAAAATGATAAACTCCGAACGACGGTGAGGAATCATCGTTGCTATTTCCGAGCAAATGTGTGAGAGACGCGGAGTTGAAAGGTGGGTGGTGAGTATCTGGCTACGAGATCGTGGTACGTCCGGTCGTTCCCGATGGACCGAGTTTACTTGTCAATGGGAAGTGGCTTATCGGCTGACACGTGCTGCGTCCTCGTTTTTTTTATATTTCATTATTGTTGTTATTATTATTATTATTATTATTATTATTCATTAAACCATTCGCTTCCCATCTCATTCATTGTCCGTCGTACTACAATTCTTCATTGTTCATTCCCTCCGGTCTATCTAAATGTAGCGACGCATGTTCCTTAGAGCAACTAACCAGAGTTCTCCCCGGGGTGGCGTCGTTACTCTCGATTGGCTCTTGGACTATTTACGCCGGAAATCGCAGCTCGACAGTGGCCTTTTTCTCGCCTCGATATTGTTTTTATTATCGGTGACGGAGCGCGACCAGATAAGAAAATCCTTTGTCCCGTTTTACACTCGCGGTTATACCGGGAAGAGAGGGGGAGGGGGCTGGGTAAAATATATGAAAACGTCGTTTTTTAGCCCGCGCATAATTCGTCACTCTCGCTATTCGCGAGACAAACGAGACAAAATCGTTCATCCTCGCACGCTGCGATCCGAGTTGTTCTCGTCGGGCTCGATCGTTAGGACCAACAGGAAGTGCGTCACGTTGGATATTTCGCGTGTTTACTCCTCCACAGGAATGATAACGGATTGATTGTACGCTCGAACAGTGTCGGACGCGAAATTGGATCGGGAACGAGAAAGAATTTATATTTCCTTTATAATGGGCACTTGATTTTTTTTTTATTGCTCGAAGTAGAATTTTTCATTCTTTTTCAAATTTTGCTTTCGTCTATTTTGAATAATTGACGAAAAGTGGCACGATTCTTACAGATCTTAATGGAATTTCAAAAAATTGAAAAAAAAAGAGTGAACAAATTTGACGCTTTCACAAAAATTGTGAAATCTTTTCGAATCCGTCGACTCGTGACATTTTCGTTTTTGAATTTTAATCCTTGCAAAACATTATCATATTTCGTTGTTTTTGTTGTTGTTGTTGTTGTTGTTTTTTTTTCTAATTAATTCGCGACGACGACACGTTCCGGATTTTTCGTGAAGTTTTGTCACGCAGGAAGTCGATCTCTCACCCCCGCAGCAACGAGATATAGACGAAACTGGACAGGAACGAGGGGGCTTCCACGTATCCGTTCGGAGACATCGTTATCGCGTGCGCATTTCAGTACTCCTCTTTTCCCAGCCTCTCTCTCTCTCTCTCTCTCTCTCTCTCTCTCTTTCTTTCTCTTTCTCTCGTTCCGTTTCGCTCCGAACGCACATGACTAATCGCCAGAATTGAGAGCATCTGAGAAACGAGCCACCGGATGCAAGGACGCGCGAGTTTTGCGCGAAACGATATTGACATCAATTCTCATCGTTCCCCGGTGCAACGATATTTTTTATTTATCGGATGAAAACAAAATTGACATAAAAAAATGAAGAATAAAAATAAAATAAAATTCGTTCGATGGAAAATGGCGGATTTAAATTACGTATTGTGCGTAACGGCTTGCGCGTATAATGGGTGACGTACGACCTCGACTATTCGTGGTTGCACTCCCGGTTACTTTGCGAGGATCAATGCCAAAGGCTAGATAGCCGCGATAGTTGTCATTATAACGCCCACGACAAATTTTCATAGAGCACTTGCCTGCGAGAGAGATATAAAGAGCGAGAGAGAGAGAGAGAGAGAGCAAGAGAGAGATATGCATAGAGATAGAAGAGAGAGAGAGAGAGAGAGAGAGAGAGAGAGAGAGAGAGAGAGAGAGAGAGAGAATGACAGATATATCGTTACAAAGAGCAATGGCGAACATACAATAGTTTCGACTCCTACGGTAATTTTCACGAGTCCATTAATGTGTGGATATAGTGGACTTCGAAGCTTGCACAAACTCTTTCGAGGCCATCCATGTATATTCTATATAGAGCTTTAACGAATTCTGACGTCAGCTTTGGGAAGGAAAGAGTTATGGAGGAACGAGAAACGTACCGATTCTCTTCTTCCTTCTTCTATATATATATATATATATATATCTTGTACATAAATGCACTTGCGGCGGAGGAATACACAGGGGCACGCAGGCAGTCTCGAAGACGTTGCTCGTAAACTTGTTTGCCTCTCGCAGACTGATGAACGTTAATGAAAGGGGCCCTCGGCCCAGCCATTCGTCATGTCCCATAACGGACGATTTGCATTACCGAGATAAGACACTTCGATATATATGTAACCATACAAAAATATTAAAAATATAAAAAAATTAAGAGTAAAAAAAACATTAAAATATCTATACGATACAAAAATAAATAAATAAATATAAATATGCTTGTATCGATTTATTTGTCTTGTTTCTTTATATCGTATGAATATTTTATTTTTGCAATTAAACATCAGAAGTTCTCGTGACAAATTACCACGAACAATGTCAATTGTCGCGAAAACAAAAATTGTTATCCGCGTCGACTAATGAGACAAATCTGCGAATTTAATAATGAAAATGATAATAATGAAAATTGTCGCGAATTAACGAGCGCACGATGGTGGAAGGCGAAACGATCAAGAAGATTCGTAACGATGTACGCGAATGTTAATTCGACGCGTAGAGTCGCGTTATTCGGTTTGTGTAACATTTATCAGATGGCAAGTTTTTCGATTCAATTGAAAGCGTCTCGTATATAGGCGATGATAACCGCGAGGGCGAGGAGAGACATAGATAAAGATAGAGAGAGAGAGAAAGAGAGAGGAGATCACGACATTTCAATCTCGACGATCTCGACGTTCGGAGACACGATGGAATGTGTCGCCCTCGTGGATATACGGAAGATTTGGTCATCCCACGTATCGTTTGCGCGAGTTGACAGATTTTTTTTTTCTTCTTCCTTTCGCGTGTCTTTTTTTCCTGGCTTTTACGAGAACGATCATAAGCCGTCGGTCTAATTTCTACCCAGCCCGCGAACGATACGAGAAACGGCCGGATAAATCGTTTTGATAAAATACTTACGCGCGTGCGTAAAACATAAAAGAAAGAAGAAAAAAAAGAAGAAATTAACGACTTCGAGTGAAAAACAGTTCACGGTTTTTTTCTCCTCACGTTGCGTCGATTCTCGAAGGCCCTCGCAGATGTTTATGGTATTTAATTGGAGCACGTGCCACCCACATAGATCGAGACGTCCGTGAACGAAAAACCAGTGCCCAAAGCGGGGAATTACGAAATCCACCCGAACGTGGTCAAGCAGTGTGTTTGCCTCGTTTATTTTATTTTTCTGTTTTTTTTTTTATTTGGTTTTTTTCATCTCCTCTTTATTTCGCGTTTCTCTCGTATCGAGAGAGGTTTTCGTGGGTGGGGGGCGAAGATCGCGCCGGGCACGAGAAGCTCGACTCGCTCGGCCACTTTTTATCCGCGCGCTTTTTTTTTGTTGTTTTTTTCGGCCCGCTTTTTAATCTCTCTCGCTGCACGCTCTCGCCTCGAATTTTTCTGCTACACGAATCATGACACCAATTTTTTTCTTACGTATATATAGCTATAGCTATTTCTTTAACAGAAAAGATGCGTGGTTGACGTTGAGTAATTAAAAATAAGAGTTGCGCGTTAACGCGACGAGCAGGCGGAGACCGATTGCGAGATATATTTGTACCAAGGATGATAATAAAAAAATATATATGGATATTAATACAGTTCGTGAATCGCTCGTGCGATAATCGTCGTGATGAGAAAAGAGTTGCGAGCGGTGACGCGATCCCGGACGTTCTTTTCTCGTAACCCGTTGCGAAATCGATTCGTGATTCGAGCCTGACCTGCTCGAGCTTTGACGAACGAAAGTGAACAAAAAAAAGGGAAAAAACAAGGTTTTTTTTTTCGACGAACGAGCTTCGGGACATCACCGCGACCAGCCCGGAAATTTAGCGAAGTTAAGATAATAAACCGAAACCGCGAGGTCTCGTAAAATAATATATTGCTAAAGGGGGACGACGAGGTGTCGATGGCGAGTCCGAGGGAGTTTCTCGTTTTCGCGAGACCCAAACTCGTGTGTACGTTCGGGTTTCTAACGAAGCTTTTGAAATTTTCGTTCTATTTTCGCTTTCGACGATTTTACGGACCGTTATTTAGAACACATTGACGCTGGGAAGATGCACGAGAGAGAGAAAGCTAACATATTTACAACATACACTCAACAATTGCCATTTTCGTCGTTAAATCGCATTTTTTTTTAATTTGTAACTTTTTTTAATTTATTTTTCGTTATTGAGAAATTTTTAAATATTTTGTGCGATTAAATAAAGGATAAAGATCTACAACGGACACTCAAAAATTGCCATTTTTGTCGTATAATCGTGTTTTTTTAAAATTTGTAACTGTTTTTTTCTTCTGTTTTGTTATTGTGAATTTTTTTTAAACATTTTGTGCGATAAAATAGAAAAATATAGTTTTAGTGCATTCGTGGCTGGATATCGACGGCTGAGATAATATTGAAAGATCGTTGACTCACCCGATAGCCCTTCTCGCCGGTCCCGCCGAATTCACCCCCGGCGCCCTTTTCGCCCTTCGGTCCAGTCGGCCCATCTGGTCCGGTATCACCGGGAGGTCCTTCCGGTCCTTGAGGTCCTGCCACTCCAAGAAATCCCGATACTCCTTTTATTCCGGTACAGTTGCATTTCACGTCTTTGCAAACCTGGCGAAACGACGATAAAAAAAACATTGAATTATTAAAAAATATGAAAATTTATTTATACGCATTTTGTGATTAATAAATAGTTCCTTTTTTCGTTTTCATAAATCGTTCTTTTATGACGAATCGTTAAAAGAAAAACGTACGAAATTATATAAACTGGGGAACTAGATTTTTATTCCAGAAATCTAAAAATATCATTTTGATATACACGACAAGCAGCATGTCGCGTTCTATTTCGATATGAGCTAATCGGGGTCACGTTGCGTCTTAAGCCACAGCGCAACGTGCGGTCATCAATATCAGGCCCTTTGACATCTACCTAAATTCATCTCTGATTTTTGTTTGTTTCACCCTTAATACTTTAAACCGGAAGTAAATATTAATTAAATCTCAAAAAAAAAAAAAACAATACTCATATCGAATTAAAATTACATTCAAGCCCATAAAAAGTAGATATAAAAGTAATTAATCGAAAAAATATTTTCACAAACGCATTTCGCGTCGCAAAGTCTTCCCGATACGATCGAGATTCACCCAACGAGGATCTCTCCATTCGATTCTGGCGACTCGCGCATCCGAGCAACAGAGTAACGAGTGTTCTCTCGCGATAACAGCGAGAGTGTTAAATGAGTGTTTTCCTGGAAAAAAGCTCGTTACTCCCGGTACTCATCCTGCTCGTGCTCGAATATCCCAAGATCGGACACGGTCACGCCCGTGTCTCTCGTTTCCGAGAAAACCCACTTCGCAAAAAAGAAAAAAAAAACAAAAAAAAAAGGAAAAAAAAGAAATGCTCCAGAGACAGAGAGACAGAGAGGGAGTTAGAGATATCACAAGTGTGCGACCACCCGTACGTTTGATTCATCCATGCAAAAAAAAAGAAGAAGAACCGTTCAATCATCTCTTCTCGCGCGTGTCCGCGCTCGATGATTTCCCTTTAGCGGCTTTACACTCTCACTCTCTCTCTCTCTCTCTCTCGTTCTTCTTAATCTCGTGGTGGATCGTTGAGAATGTTCAATGACGCAATGCATCATTCGCGGCCTCAAACCTCGACGAAACGCACCACCGACGACGTTGCCCCGTCGAGATGAATGTTACAGAAGTGCTATTATATGCGTGAGTGACATAATTCCGCGGTGACCCCCCCTCCTGCCCCCTGCCCCCTACGTTCACTCGCGAAACATACATGTAATAATCCAATTGCGAATTTCATTCGTACATCGCTTACGGTACGCTCTTGTATATAAAATAGTATGGCTCGTCTATATAGTAAGACGTTTCATAACGCGGCTCGTTTCATGAACGCGTGCTCTTGTACACACCGCTATTATTAGGCTCGTATACTCGATTCTACGAAGTCTTGGAAAGAAGAAAAAATATAATAATAACGAGAATGTGTGAGAGAAAGAGAGAGAGGGTGAAGGGGGCGGGGGAGAAAAGAATATTTTTCGCTAATCTCCGTTTTCGCCGAACGAAACGCGCGAGTGTGTGTCTCTCTCGGAGCGAATTATCGTGATGTGCCTCGAGGGGTCATCGCGCAAGAACCGACACCGTTCGCTTCCTTATCGCGGCTATATATCCTTATCGCATTAATATCAACCGCATATATTAAAAGCTCGATAGGTTTTTTTTTTTTTTTTCAATTTTTTTTACATAAATCTCGTATTCCCATTTACGAATGAAATCTATACACGACGTATATATACGACATCGTCGCGGAGTATTGTTATAACAGTACGACGTGTTTGCAGTGACGACACTCGGTTCGAAAATAGAAATGAGCGAAGAGGCGATAAAACGTGTGATGTATGGGGAAAATAGGGCGAACGGGAGGGAGATAAAATTAAAACGCCCTCTGCATTTCTCACCCGACGCTTGCTTTTCGAAGCTTTCAAACTTCCTTTTTCTTCTTTTTCTTCTTCTTCTTCTGCTTCTTCTTTTTGCTTTTTTTTCATCTTCGTTCTTCTTTCTCTCTGTCTCTCTCCGTCTTCTTCTTTTTTTTTACGAGTAGAAAATTTCGTGCGCAAAGCGAGAGGAAGAAACGCAGAGGTTCGTGGCGTGAGACGAGCCGAAAGATATTCGTCTCTAAATATTTATAACGGCGGTAAGGTTTTTGAACCCGTTGACGCGATTCTACGGATGCTTGCAGGCCGGAAGCCTTCTTCCATGCAACTTAAATGGTGGACACACGTTGGGGGTCGAATGAAACACTCGACAACTTTGTTCTTTTTATTCGTTCGTATGATTTATTCCTGTTCGTCGAATTTTTTTACTTTGATTATTCAAATTACTAAAATTCATTACTACAAGATCGAATATTTACTCGAGATTAGACAAATAACGGAAATTCTTGTTATTGCGAAATTCGGTGAAAAAATTGAAATTTTCGAATTCTCTTATTCGAGTCGTGGCTCATTTTACCCCGACATTCTCCCTCCCTTTATTCGCGCTCTCCGAAGTATTCTTGGGTGTCGTTTCATCCAGCTCCGGTACTCCGGCACGAGAGCCGATTTCGTGACGCTGGAGTGGTGCCCTCCATTCCTTTTCGTATCGCTCGCGAATGCAAAACTCTACGGTGAAATGTACAATACGTTTCCTCGTACGTTCTCTCTCTTTTGGTCGGAGCACGACGTGCAGCGAGGAAGGGGTGGGGGGAGGAGGGCGAGAGCCACGTTTATTCATCCTGAAAGCGAGAATAATGACCTCTTGCAAGCTCCTCGAGCTGTTTAATGAAATTATTGTTTAACAATGATTGGACACGCTACGAGAGAGAGTGAGAGAGAGAGAGAGAGAGAGAGAGAGAGAGAGAGAGAGAGAGAGAGTGCACTGTGCCAAGTACCAGAGGCGCCTTAATCGCTTATCGCGTCTCTCCCCGTCGTTCCATCGTCCATTGCAATTAGTTACATGTTACACACCATAGATACGCACGCACTATTTCTCGTATCGTAAACTCTCGTAATACGCGAAAAGTCCACAAAAGATTCTAGGGGTAAATTGGAATAAATTAAAAAAAAAAAAATTTCTAAAAAGAATCATTAATTATAACGAATCAAATCCACTATCGAAAAAATAGCAAAAATAATCGTCGTTTCGACTCCGAAAGCTACATTCTTTTCTCACCGAGCGATGAGACAAAAGAACGAAAGAAAAAATTATATTATCACCGTTAGCTAGAGATCGCAGAAGCATGTGACTTGGCGACGCTCGAGATCTTCAGGGTCGAGAGGCACGCGTGAATAGCACGGTAAGATCGCGAGGGAGAGGATGAGATTGAAGAGAGAGAAAAAAGTGGTAAAAGGTAAAAAGAGAATGAGAGATAGGGGAAAGGTAAAGAAAAGTCACGACTGGTAGATGAATGTGTATGTCTGTGTTACAAGCAGTAATATCGAGCGTGTGTCCTCGACCGGATGACGATGGTCCAACGGAATTGTGGGTAGGTTGCATCGTGGGCCTTGCGGTATATGTATATCTATGTAATGTCATGTCATATATATATACCTCTCTCTCTCTCTCTCTCGCTCTCTCTTTAAATATATATAGAAAGGAAAAAAAGAAAGAGAGAGAGAGAGAAATGCAGTGCAGGGAGCATGCACAGGTAGCATTGTAATACGTTGGCCACTATCGGTCTCTCCTTCATTCTCTCATTCTTCTTTTTCTTCTTCATCATCATCCTTTTTTCTTTTTTCGTCGTTCGTTCGCGCGTTCGGTAAAGTAAGACGAGACGATATAAACGGCTCGCTCGTAATAACGCGACGGCAAATCTTGAAAACTGCCACGGTCTCGCGCGCCGCGGATATTAAACGTTGACCCCCATAAACTGTACGCCGACTATAACAGTGCACGGTATAGTACGGTAATTCGAACGATCTCTCGCAATTTGCTGAACTCGCGAGCACACGCTTTATATTTAATAAATGGAACGTAAATAACATCGCGGCTAGATAATGATAGTTATTGGTGATGGAGCGGTACAACGTGTTTACTTCCTACGGCTTCCGGAACTCGGGGCTAATATCGATGGTAGCGTGTGTAGCATTGAACTTTGATATTTGTAGTACGAGATGGATTTCAATATCTATCTATCTTTATCTCTCTCTCTCTCTCTCTCTCTCTCTGTGTGTGTTTCTTGTAGGGCAATCTTGGCTCATAGATCCGAATGGGTCAAATGTTAATCGTACAACTGTGATATATCGTTTATTTTTATTTTATTATCGCGAGTGCGTACTATGTGTGTCGATTGTCGATATCTAGAACTTGAGAGAGAATCGTCGGATTTTTCGAGCCATTTTTTCTCAATATAGATTTTTTGTTTTACCTGCGACTAGGGGATGAGAAAAACAAACTTTTCATAGAAGGTATTTTTAAAAAATAGCAATTTTTTACGATCGAAGTTAGTTGCGAATATTTTCAAAAATATTCTGAAAATGAGAATTTTATGGAAATTGATATAAGAGGGAACGAAAATCGTCGAGTGAAGTTCCACGTGCTCGCTTCCGTCCTGACGCAGCGAATATGGAACGACCGCTAAGTAAATCGTCAAGTTTCTTGGTATGGCAAAAATTCGTGCAAGTCGAGAGAAAAAAACAATAAAATGCGCAAAACGAGCGCGGGAATACTCTACAGCGGTGGATCGGCTTCTTCGTTTACCGTAAAAACTGCGTAACTCCGTCGTTAATCGTAATACCAACCGTTAAATACGACCTATTGAACTCACCCACTGTCTCCGATAATTTTATATCGAGCACTCGTTTCGTAAGCGATTACGCTCCATTTCGATCTCTCGGTTACGCATGATGCAAACAATTACGAGAAAATCCTGACGTATGCCGTTATTAATAAAATTATTTACACGATTAACCATAACAAAAAAAGAAAACGAAAAGAAAATTGTACGATTATAAAATAAGGGTGAAAGACGAAAATCCATTAACTTTCGAAAATTCGATACGGAGAAGATTGGAAAAATTCATGAATAAATAAACGACGAAGAAAAAAAACGATTTTCTTCGCAGGGACAAAAATATCACGAAGGTCTCGCCGTGAAACGAGCGTGACCGAGTTAAACGAGCGTTCGATCGGCATCCCCCGAACGTTTTATAAATTCGATCGGGGTGTACGATGCGTGTCGGGTTCCGCGAAAGCCTCGATCGCGCACGCTACGTGCGCGACTCCTCCGCGCAATCCTTATCGAATCGAGAGAAGTAGTTCGCGATAAACTCTGGGGTTCAAAAATTTCGGACTTTTTTTTTCGTCGTTGTTTCTCTCTTCGCTTTTTTTTTTTTTGTTTTTTTTTTTGTTTTTTTTTTTCGTTTTACCGAGAAAAGGGAATGAGATCAAGTCGTATAATGGGTTATCGTCGGTGTCCCCATCCCCCTCGTGGCAAATATCAGAGACTCGGGCCGCGCATCGATCATCTCTCTCACTCTCTCTCACTCTCTCGTTCTCCGAGGAGAGAGATTTTTCTTATCGCTTTCAGCTTCGAACTGTCGTTTCATTCATGCCTCGAGAACATAACCACGTTGATAATTGGGCCAATATAACACACCTATTCGTATTTATTAGTACAGATTTCAATCTTTTTTTTTATTTCTCGTTTCGTATCTTCGGGGTGGTGGTGGTGGTCGTGAATTATTCCTACCGGACGGGCATCGAAGTCGCTCGTGTGTCGCTGATAGTTATATGCATTATATAGCGTGTTGTCCATACGCAAACCAGCCAAGTCGTGGTGACTTCAATGATTCCCATTTACGGCCACGTCATCGGCCTCTTCGTTTGCCTCTATGTGTATATCGCCATATGTATATATATATATATATATACTTGCATGCTACAGAAAGCAACCCCCTCTTGGTATACTTGTATGCACAATTTCTACAGACGACCACCCCATTGAAAACGAGAATCTTGCGTGTCTTCCGTATATCATACGAACACACACTATGTATATATATGTGTGAAGTATAAATGATGATTGACCGCAGGAGTCAAAGTGCCACGTGTTGATGTCACATACATAATGTGCATCGTTGAACCGGCGGAGGGTGGAAGAGGGGGGGGGGGGGTGAAGATCGTCAACCGTGATATTAATCGACAATGACAGTTCGATAATTATTTCAACGATCTAAGAAATACGACATCGCACTTCGATTGAAATAAATGAATGTACAGTAACAGGGTGGTAGCGATATTTAATTGACGATTAGACGAAATTACATTCATCGATGAGTAAATATGCAACTAGGCTAGGTGCGAGCACATGTTATGACGTCATTGTGTTTTACTCGCGTCTAGTGAAACGCTGTATATTAGAATCATTCTAGGATAATTAATATATTCAATGATTTTATGAAAACAATTGAAAAATAAAACGATGAGAAAAAAAAAGATGATATGTCGTATAAATAATAAGGAGATTTTCCGATAGATGACGTATGCGCAGTCAAGGTTACCTGTGTCCGTTATACCTTTGCCGCCTACGTCACGTAAATAAACGCGCGACGTACAACCAAAAAGGATCGTCTCGATTCTACGAAATTACTTTGCATATACAAACACACGAGGATTTTAATACGAGCGTTAAATATTTGAGGAGAGGCGAAAGGACGAAAAAAAAGAAACAAAAACCGAAAATGTGCACAGTTTTCGGAGTTGAAAAATAAAAATGTGAACGAGAAACATGATTTTTTTTTGTACTTACCACAGCTTCGGTGTGCGTTGCGAGCGACGTTACGAGGACGAACAGGCCAACAAGGACGAGGGTCGCGGATCGCACGAGAAGAATCCCCGCTGTCCGTGGACGACCGCAGGAGGTGGAAAAACCACCCCTGGGCCACATTTTCCTCCCTCTCGTTTTTTCCCTTATCGTATTGTTTTCGTTGAAAAAAAACAAATTTTCGCACTCGCTTCTCGTCCCTCTGTATATCGTTTTACCGGCACTTTGAGAAACGCTGTATATATATGTATATATATATATATATATGTGTGTGTGTGTGTTTCTTTCTAGCTCCGTACCCCGTTCGACCGTCGATTTACCGGGTTGACAGAATCTCCGTGACGATGCAACTGCTGCGAGACCGCATGTCTCTCGATCCGCGCGTCGAAAAACGTCCGAATCGATGGACGATGTGAAGTAACAAAAAAAAAAAAAAAAGAAAAAAATGCCGCCAAATAACGAGATTACGATGAAAAATATAATGAAATTAAAAAAGTAAAATGTAACATATATATCGAATTTAGTTCTCGTTTGCCGCTTGTTAAGCCGCGGCGAGTGGCTGGCCTGTCTCTTTGCCTGGGGTTTGCTCTCGCTCGGCGGAGAACGTTCCCGGTTACGGTTAAAACTCGTGCTCCGCGCGGACTCTCCCTCGTCGCGATCTTTCTCTCTCTCTCCCTCGCTCTCTCTCTCTCTCTCTCTCGCGCGCGCGCGATCTCTCCTTATTCTCCCTTCTCTTTCCTCTCTCCTCCTCGCGACGCTTCTTCTTCTCCGCTTCCGGAGTCGACACCGGTCGAATGCGGTATCCTTGCGCGTTTTTGTGCTCCGTACCGATATCGCCTCGGTGCGCTCGAGACGCGGCGATACGCGGAGGAGCTTCGACGTAGAATGTAGAAACGTTTATGGCACGAAGCGACGTTGACGATGACGACGCGACGATGACGACGACGACGATGCTGATGCCTTTGATGATGATGATGATGATGATGATGATGAGTATGATGATATCGCGGGTGGAAGAAATAAGCGCGCGCGCGCGTCGCACAGCGCGTCAGTGGCGTCGGCGCGGCCGCGACGGCCGCGCAACGCTCGCGAGAGGAGGCTCGACGCGTCGCCTGCGCGCATGCGATAACGCCCTGTGCGGAGTAATGCACCACGCGGCGGCGGCGACGGCGGCTACGGTCTCAAGGCGCGAGCGCCGGCGCGGGCGCGCGCGCACCCGCGGGCTTTTGTGTACGACGGCGCACGCTCTCCGGCGAACGGAGTATGGCCCACTGATCCCGAGCCGTGTTCCCCAGCCTTACGCGCCGCGCACCACTCGCTCTCTCTCTCTCTCTCTCTCTCTCTCTCTCTCTCTCTCAGACTCTCGAGCGCGCACGATCCTTCTCTTCTCTCCTCTCCTCTCTCTGTTCACTTTTGCGCGCACTCGAAACGTTAACGCTCTTGCGCTCGCAACCGCGAACGGAAACGGAGAGTAGGCCGCGACACTCCGCGATTTTATTTCAACGTACTCGTCGTATCCGACGAGCCAGCGAGCTCGTATACGTTCGGCAAAAGAAATACGAAGGTTTCGTTACCGGGGACTAGAATCGAGTGGAAGAACGCGAATAGAAAAGAAACGAAACGAAGCGAGAAGAATAAAAGGAAGAAAAGAATAAGAAGAAGAAGAAGAAGAAAAAAACTCGGAAGAAGAGAAACCACGGTGTAGTCGGAACGTCTTCGTGTCTTGGACGAAGGAAGGTCGTGGTGCCCACGGGAATAGGAAGAAGAGGAGGAAGGAGAAAACGGGAATAAGGCAAGGAGGGAAGAAGTGGAGGAGGTCCGAGTGGTGGTGGTTGTTACAGCCGGCGAAAATCACGACGAGAGAAGAAGAAGGAGGTGAAGGAGTAGGAGGAGGAGGAGGAGGAGGAGGAGGAGGAGGAAGCAGAAGAAGAGGAAGAAGTAGAGAAGACGAAGAGGACGGTAGTGGCGGCGAAGGTGGTGGTGGTGGTGGTCGTGCTGGTGGTAGTTGAAGACGATAGTGGTGGTAGTGGAGAAAAGAGGAAGAGGAACAGAAGCAACGTCGAGCACGAGCAGCAGCAGCAGCAGCAACAGCACCAGAGAGAAACGTCGACGAGGCGATATCGTCGTCGGGCGATCCTTTCGGCGGAGGAATTTTAGCTGGCGTGGCTTCTCTCTCTCTCTCTCTCCTCCTCTCTTCCATATCATTCTCTCTCTCTCTCCCTCGGTTTACCGCCTCCACC
This sequence comes from Netelia virgata, assembly GCA_951802705.1. NCBI lineage: Eukaryota > Metazoa > Arthropoda > Insecta > Hymenoptera > Ichneumonidae > Netelia > Netelia virgata. The sequence continues at coordinate 7,038,252 of OX637864.1, read as the reverse complement.
TACTATCCCTCCGAGGTTCATTCAGAGCCCTCCCTGGATGGGATGGTTCACACACGACTCTCTACGGTGCCGGCCGCGCGATATTTTCCGTGTTCATCTCTCTTCGCGTAGTACACTTCGCGATTTTTGTTGTATTTCGTCGTATCGTTAACGTTCCGCACTCACGCACCCGTGCGGGGTGTTCGAGTTTTTAAGTACCAGCAAAAAAAAAAAACAAAAAAAAGTTAGAAAAATTTTTCACATTTATCGTAACACGACGAAAGTTTCATCACGGTGGCTACGGTGGGCATTGCCTCGTGAGAGAGCAAGCCCTTAGCCTGTGGCTTCTCTCCCTTCACCCAGGGGAGGAAAAGGGTGCATCGACGACATGACCCGGTTGACGCTCCGGTGAGTCCCTTTAATTTTTTTTGTTTTTTTCTTCCTTTATCCACTCTCGGATCATTTTCTTTGTATCCGTTTGTTTCTTTTATTTCGTCGATACTCATCGATTATGATTTTTAACGATCTTGTCGAATATCGTCATTTTTTTCTTGTTTCTTTTTTTCGATAAGAGCAACTTTTTTTCAAATCGTAGACCTTGTGATGCGAACGAGGGTCGAGATCGTTCGTACGAGACGATCGTCGTCGCGAAAATGTGGCCCCGCGCTTTCAAGAAGTCTCGGGACTCTCGTCTCTCTCGAGCCTCTTCTTCAAGGACGAAAAAGCATATATCGTCATATATATATATATATATATATATATATATATATATGTGTATACACAGACGTATATATATATGTACATGTTTATATATATATACATATATATATATATATACCTCCTGCATAGATACCGTGTAGGCATACGTTCGAGTAGGCGAGAGAGTGACTTTCGAGACGCGCGCGCTCGCGCGCGATTGGCAAAAGTGTTCCTGGAAGAGCTTCTCGCAGGGATATCTCGGAGAATACCCTTTTTTTCTTCTTCTTTCTTCCGTCGCATTCGCAATGCGTCTCGATCAAATCGAGACGAGGATCTTTTTGCTCCATTTTTCGAGACATTTTTTTTGCCGCGTCTTCGTCGAGGCAGTTTCGCTCCGAGACTCAATTTCGCGAGATGATCCGACGGCGAATTCTATCAGTTTCGCGAATCCGCCGAAATCGTCCCTTAGTGACAGACACGAAGATCCAATTTCACGTCGATTTATCGGCTATCCGTCGAACGCATTTTTCTATTTGTCGATATCGTTGAAAAATATGATTTTTTTATTCGAATTGTTTATCGTTTTTGTTTTTCTTCTTTCAGATTCGTCGCATCCGTGGTCTGCCTGATTGGCGTTGTAACAGGGGTGAGTACTGATATCAGTTTTATTAGTTTTATGAATTTTTTTTTTTTTTCCATAAAACGTTTTTTTCTATTCGATATTTTCACCTCGAGTCGAAAAACGCGCATTTCTTAAATATTCGTAAACTATGCATTTCTGTCCGAGGGGGTGGGGGGCGCATGGGCGATCTGTTTGGTGCAGCGTTCAGCGGAATCTGAGTAGGAATCACGTTCGTCGCGCAGCGTGGAGGGAGTGGGGGTAACGCGAGAACGCGAGTAAAGGGTGGGGGAAGGGGGTCAAAGGAGGGGAGTTCGAAGAGTTTAGTCGCGTGCTCGCATTTCCATCACACTTTTGTCCTAGCTTCCAGTCTTGCCCCGTAGACGTCGCGAGAAGGGGTTAAGTGGCTCGAGGGTGGGGGGTGGTTGAAGAAAGAAAGATTTCAAAGTCCGAGCCGTGTGCAAACGCGTGCCCGATATACACGAAAAAAAAAAAAACAAATAAAAAAAAAACAAAAAAAATGCTCGTTCAAAACGTTTCCGCTTCAACACTTAGAGCGAAAGAATTGACTCGTCTTCCGGTCTTTCCCTCGATTATTAGGTATACCTACTCGCCTCTCCCCACTCTTTACCTCTCGTTTCCTCTCCACCACCACTTCCATACCGATCGAACGTATAATCGTGCATTCGCACTGAACAAAAAAAACGAAAAAATAAAATAAAACGAACCACCGCGAAACGTTTACGTTTTACTTTACGCGTTTCTTTTTTACGAACGTTCGCGCTTAACGATTCGGATGAGAATGAGCGAGAATTTTTGGAGATGCAGGAACCGAAGCGCGTGGCTCACGCGATGCGTCCGTAACTTACGGCCCATGTGGCTGCCAGACACGGTTCGATTCGCTCGTTTTTCATTTCTCTCTTTCTCTCTCTCTCTTTCTCCCGCGTATTCGAATATATAGATATATCGTAGACGCGGAGTAAAACGAGTCCCAGGATTTTTTGGGACCCTTTGGGCCTTAAGTACCGCTGGGCCAATCTCGAAGATCGGCGAACTTGCGTATATATATGTATCTAGGTATATTCACATATGCACACTATATATGTGGCCTGATATACTTGGGGTCCCGACTGACCCAAGAGGCCCCCCGCCCTTCACTGCCGAGTTCGTAAATTTTATCGTTGTAAAAACATTTCTCCTCCCTACATGAACGCGTACGCATAAACCAATTTCCTGGAAACCCATATGGTCCGACTGTTGCTCTGCTTTCCATTGATTTCTCTATTTGACGAAAAAAAATAAAATTAAAATCGCACGTTACTAGGCCGTCCAGCGTGTTTTAAAAGAACAAATTTTCGTGTGGGACGTCGCGAGGTTGAAAGCGTTTCTTGCTACGTGGACCAGTCCGCCCACGTAGCGAGGTAACGCATATATGCACTCGCACATCGTTAATGCTGGTATTATGCTTAAATTTTACATATATATATATATATATGTATGTACATATGCACCGAGACGAGCAAAATGCATGTTGCGGGCAACTTTGGTCCGCTTACTCACGGACGAAAATAGTCTCGTATCGCCGATCGCCAGGACCAAGAGTTTTCGAAACAGGAGCGCCTTGATCCCGAAGTATCGTCGAAAAATGTGCCCATTCGCGATTAATTTCAGATTAATAATCGAATTCGATCGATAACGCGTAACAATATATCGATATCGATTTGAAAAATGTTTATTTTGAATTATTCGATAAATTAACAGCTGTAAGGCACGTCGATTAATTAACCGGGGCTCTCACTTGATTAATCTTGTAAATGATAGCCCTGTCGGCCTATCGGATCAAGAGTGGTACGACTCAATGAATAAGCGTCTCGAGAAGATACCGTATAGTAAGATCACTGTTGACAGGAGAGAGACGAGAGTAAGTGGGATGCGGTTGAAAAAGATTATGACGACGATGATGATCGTGATGATGAAGATGATGATGAGAGGGAGAGGGAGGGGGGGAGGTATAGAGGGCGGAGAACGGTTCACTCGTCTTACGACAATAGACTCGCGAGACTCGGTCGACACGTTGCGCAATTGATACATACACATACGTATATAAATGTATATACGTAGAAACTATAATGCGCGAAGGCGGCGAGAAATATGATGAAAGGGAATATTTCGTGAACCGTCACGAAATGATAACTCGTATCTTGTCCGCCGGCCGAAATTGGGTTAGAGCCAGTAGCCATGGAGGAACTCGCTGTCCCACATCGAATTATGACATAGCATAAAACATTGAAAAAACAAAAATTGGTTTCGCAGTCGAGTTACTCGTTTTTTGTTATCGAAGAACATTTTTTCGTACCTTATAGATAAATTAGAGAACAATATTAATTACGATAGAAACGCGTTAGATTCAGGCGTAAATAGTCGTTTGTTCGTTCGCAACCCCTGACGTCATGCGTAATACACATTATATTACGCAAGGTCTCGACCTTCCTCCGTACGCGCATGTCACACTGTTATTCGTTGTACGCAATATCTCTGTGCTCCGACACACTCGAGACTCATCGCGCGTAATCAAAGCTTCGCGCGCTCGCACTTCCTACCGCAGCACTGCGAGTGCAATTAAGCAATTGCGATAAAATAAATATTGCGCATTTTGCATTTCCATTTAATTTCGCATATTTTTTTGTCTTTGTCGTCGCGCGAAAGAGACAAATTATCGTTGAGAAGAGACTGACGACTCCCTCGGTGCGTGCGATAAGGGATTTCTTATCGTAACCGCTACTTCCGGTCACGCGCGTGCTGTTCCAAAATAAAAAAAAGAATAGGAGGAAATAAATTACTACGAGGAAATGGTCGACGAAGACAATGCACTTGAAAGCGGGATTCCATTCATCCACTGCGCGTTCTCATTAATTATGCTAATTAATGTCACGATTTTTTTAAAAACAGCTACGTGATTTATGTATCTTCAAAGCGGTCGAATCATTTAGGCTTGTTGATTAAATTCCGTGTACCGATAATGAAAAAAACCCATAAATTTCATAAAACGCGATTATTCGAAATTCGTGGAAGCCAAAGGGTCGAGGGTCAAGGGAACAGAAACAAAATGAGAGACGAGGATTTGTGTAATCGACGGTCTGATACCACGAATATGCTTCGTGCTGATTACACCGAAGACATTGAATCAAGAAAAAATATACGACGACGATATTTATCTTTATGTACTCTCTCTCTCTCTCTTTCTCCCTCGATATTTACAGATAACTCTCTATATAATAAAAAGATTTTGCTACCGACACTGTGCGTGAGCGTCGAAAGGGGGATATACTTGGTGGTTCGTTTGAAAGCGACAGTAAATATACGGGTTGACCAATTTGATGTATGCAGATATGTAGATCACATGTCCCTTATGCAATTAGTATATCTATGTATATAGCTCTTCGGAATCCCTTCATTTAGAGCTCGCCCTAGGTTATGGTGGAACCAGAAAACCAGTAGAGCCGCGGCCATAGACACGTGTACACACGTTGTCAGATGTGACAGTGGCCACGCGCGCGATATCTTCTGGCAGTTATTGTTGTATTAAAAATAATCATGAATCAATAATCAATCTAAGCTAGTCGCAAATTTTTTAAAAACAATTTTTATATTTCGACACAAAATTGTAATATCGGTCGTTTGTTATTAGGAATACAACGATACGGCAGGCCCATGGGGACGCGGCGACATAACGCCACCAGATAACAACAGAAATGGTTCAGGTGTCGGTGGGAGAGATCCTTGGGATTATGGTAAATGCCACTTTCACTGATTAGCTTTACGTCTCACGTTTTACAAATTACAAAATAATGGATAAATGTCCGTAAAAATCACGATGCTAATTTTCCACCGACTGTCACAGAGGACCCATTGACGCGAGGTGAGACAGGGAATCAGGATCGGGGAGAGGATTCGGACTGGAGCTCGCGCGGGTCCGCGGATCCTTACGATTCTAATTACGGACGGGATCATGACTATTCGCGAGGAGGCTCACCTGACGCTGCGGGTACCAAAAATTACGACGATCGCCGAGAGAGCTACGGCACGCGATACGACCCTCGATACGACCCATCTTATCAATACGGTGGCGGCCAACGCACGGGAGGAGGTGAGCGATTATAATTCGTGCTAAATTTTGTGATTTTTAAGGTCATGATACGAATTTTCGAAAAATTTCGTAGGTGCGGGTGAAAATTCGTCTGACGGAAGTCGAGGAGGTTACGCCGACGGAGGTCGCGGAGGTTACGCCGACGGAGGTCGCGGAGGATACGCTGACGGAGGTCGCGCAGGTTACGCAGACGGAGGTCGCGGTGGTTACACCGATGGAGGTCGTGGAGGCTACGCCGATGGAGGTCGTGGTCCGACCAAAGAAGGAGGTCGAGGAGGTTACACGTCTTCGAGTAGCTCCCAAGGTCAAGGGTCGCTTTATCCTGGCTACGGTCAAAATCAGGGAGCATACGACCGTGGATCGGAAAATTATCCGAGCAGTTACTCAGCCGTTCCGATACCGGGCGGTGGACCACCGAGGAATTGCAGTGGTGGCGGTTGCTGCGTGCCGAAATGTTTCGCCGAGAAAGGATCACGGGTATGTGCGCGACAAGATAATTCATGTATGCGAACAATCTTTTCCGGATTTCCGCTTGCAATCGATTGGTTTTATTTTTTTTTAAGGGACCACCGGGCGTTCTCGGGCCTCAAGGTCCCAAAGGTCAAAGAGGTTTTCCAGGAACCGAAGGTCTTCTAGGGTCTAAAGGCGAGAAAGGTGACCCTGGCCCGCAAGGTCCACGGGGTACAAAAGGTGACAGGGTACGTCGTCATTTTGTTTTGTTCATTTTCGTTCGAACCGAAAATTCTTCGAATTTTTGTTTAATACTGTAATATCGTTTTTTCAATTTTGTCATTTTTTCGCGTAGGGTAAAATGGGTATGCCAGGATTTGCCGGTATCGATGGAATTCCAGGAGTTCAAGGACCTCCCGGGTCAGCAGGATTGCCGGGACGAGATGGTTGTAACGGTACCGATGTGAGTGGAAATTATATTTTCGCTCATTAATAAATCGAGCTAATCGTGACAAAGTTCTCATCGGTGTACAATCGTTGCGATAATACAGGGTGCTCCTGGTCGACACGGAATGCCCGGCGAACCTGGACCACGAGGTCTTCGAGGAACTGGTGGTGGTAAAGGTGACAAAGGACAGCCCGCTTTTGCGGGTAATTTCAACGATGGACAGAAAGGAGAACCTGGTATCGACGGAGTTAGAGGGCCGCCTGGTTCCCCGGGACCGCAAGGCGAATATGGTCGTTCAGGAGTGAAGGGAGAACGTGGTATTCCAGTAAGTGAATTGAAAATTCTCGTAGACTTTTTTAAATGTAACTTCATTTTTATGACATGGTTTTCTATTTTAATAGAAAGACATGTTCATTATTCGCGTTATGATGTTTCGATGAAAATGATAAGGGTCTAAATTTTGTTTCTTAATAAAAATTGAGACTAATGTAATCGTAATCGCAGGGTGCTTCTGGACCATTAGGACCAAGAGGTCCTAAGGGCAACATGGGACTTGGGTTCGAAGGATTGAAAGGTGACAAAGGTGCGAAGGGCCAGCCTGGACCTCCTGGAGAACCGACACAGGCCTCTTTCCAGGGAGCTACAGACGTCACAGGACCGATTGGCGAAACCGGGCCAAAGGGCGACAAGGTATGAAATGAATAAATTACTGAAAATTCATTATCATTAAATCTTCGTTTTATTCAGCCGATTGTCATATACAATACGATATGTCTAATCTCGTTCTTCAGGGTGAAATGGGATTCGATGGACTAAAGGGAGAAATTGGCTTCCCGGGGGATGCTGGAATACCTGGCACTTCCGGTGGAAAAGGTGAAAAGGGGCTTCCGGGTGCTCCGGGAATACGTGTAAGTACATCATGAATTGATGATTGCTGGAAGTTCGTTGTCGGGAACGAGATTCAGTTCAAACAAAATTACTAAATTAAATAACTAAATTTGTATTTCCGGCATTTTTATTAAATATTTCATACAATTTTACAAAATAGGGACGAGATGGATTCTCGGGACCTCCGGGCCCATCGGGTCGTAAGGGTGATCGAGGTATAGACGGTCTTGATGGTTTGCCCGGTCGAGCTGGTCGCAAGGGAGAAACTGGTCGTGATGGTCCTATGGGCGTGAGCGGACTTCGAGGACCTCCTGGACCACCGGGCGTGAGTTTGTCTATTTTGCACGTAGAATCGTTAATAACCACATTATTCCATTAAATAATATTCTATCCGCTAATTCTAATGCGGCGAATGGTCAAAACATAATTTCAAAAAGTTAGTAGTAGCTCAAAATATGAGTTCAAAAAAATAAAACGGGTACAACAATTGTTCAGGGTGGAAAAGGAAGAGCCGGCCCTCCAGGACCACAAGGACCGAGAGGTTTCCCTGGACCGACTGGACCACGCGGATCGGACGGTTATCCTGGTGATTCCGGTCCAAGAGGACCGATCGGTTTGCAAGGAGGTCCTGGCCAGCCTGGTATTCCAGGAGCAGAAGGTTTACCGGGTGATAAAGGCACGAAGGGAGAACCAGGTCTCACAGGATTTCCCGGTGAAGCTGGTCCGCGTGGTTTCGATGGACCAATGGGTCCTGCAGGACCACGTGGTCCTCATGGTGACAAAGGAATTTCTATTATGGTAAGTTTATTTGAATAATTGTTATTACGAGCTGCGTCGTAATAACGAATAAATAATAAATTCCAATTTGATACGGTCATCAAAAAAGATCGTCCCTTCGATTGATCGCATATTTTACGATGTTCAGGGACCGAAAGGTATGGACGGCTTGTCCGGAATTGACGGTGAGAAAGGACAAAAGGGTGAGAGAGGATACGCTGGATCTCGCGGAAGACCCGGCGATTCGCTCGACGGAATTCCAGGCTCCCCGGGTCAACCGGGCCTGCCGGGTGAAGCTGGAGCAGCGGGACGAGATGGGATTCCCGGTGCAGCTGGTGAACCCGGTGAGAAAGGTGAAATAGGAGGCCGTTGTCAGGACTGCTTGCCGGGACTTCGCGGAGGTAAGGGTGATCGTGGTTTGGACGGTTTGCCTGGACTACCTGGTCCACGTGGGCCACCTGGAGAACGTGGTTTCCCAGGCGAAGCTGGCGCTGATGGACTTCCTGGACCTATTGGACCACCTGGAATTGCTGTACGTTTTCTTGACATCTTTTCTTTAACTCCCATATCAATCAATCTCGAACTGTAATCTGAGTTGATGTGCCAAAAAATTGCATCTTTAAAATATATTTCTTTGTTCTTCATTGTTGTATTACTATTTACAGGGTAGAGATGGAATACCGGGCAGTCCGGGTCCTCAAGGTGAACAGGGTGAGAACGCGATCATATACGAGAATATGCTGAAATTCGAGAAAGGCGACAAGGGTCTTCGTGGGGAGCCTGGACGACCAGGTCCGCTAGGTCCAGAGGGTCCTGCTGGTGAGAAAGGACGTCCAGGTTTCGAAGGATTCCCCGGTCTCAAAGGAACTCCGGTATGAATTAGAAAAGTTGATGGATTCATGGATTTGCCGAGACATCGATCGAGAATAATTAAATTTGTTGGTTGAAACCATTTCAGGGTGATCGAGGATTCCCCGGGAACGACGGCACCCCTGGCAGACCAGGTACACCTGGACGCAAAGGTGAACACGGTATCAGTATCAAAGGAGAATCAGGCGCTCCTGGACAACCTGGAAAGCCTGGATTAAAGGGTGAACCAGGATTCTACGGCACGAAGGGAGAGCCAGGTAAGATCATTTTTTAATCTTGCACGTTACTTTCCTTTTTAAGTTTTGGCAAAAGAATGGTAATTTTTCAACGACAGGAAAATGTTAAGATTATTCATACGATAAAACATAATTCTTATTATAATCGAGATATGATCATTTTTCCTCATCTTTACCACCAGGTCAATGTCCTCCGTTAAATCTCACGGAACCCGGCTTCAAAGGTGATCAAGGCTCTCCAGGTGAAAAAGGTGAACTTGGACCTCCAGGCTACGATGGCGCACCTGGTGACAGAGGACTGCAAGGTATCTCTGTGAGTAAATTTATAACATACGTTTTTATTACATTAATAATGATTAAAGAAGCAAAGAGAGATTAAAAATAACGGGATATCGAAGAAACTCCATTTTTAAAAAGTCAGAAAAACTGGGTTTTATTTACTATTTGAAGCAAATTTATTTTTGCTCAATTATAAAATCATTAAAATCTCACGTCATTTATGTTACACAGGGGCCACCAGGTTCTACAGGTGCGATCGGTGCTCCAGGCCCAGTTGGGCCTAGAGGATTGCCTGGACCTCGTGGTGACAAGGGAAATACTGGACCGATGGGATTCCCTGGTGAATCAGGTCGTGAAGGTCCCAGAGGAACTCCCGGCTTCCCAGCGCCAAAAGGTGACAAGGGCGAAGCTGGACTCTCGATGAAGGGTCTTCCAGGTCTCACGGGACCTCCTGGTACCAAGGGTGAACAAGGATTACCAGGGCCATTTGGAAAAGATGGCCCAATCGGTTACCCAGGTTTGCCTGGCTTCAACGGCGAGAAGGGAGACATCGGTGAACCAGGAATAAACGGATTGCCAGGTGCTCCTGGTGAGAAAGGAGATACAGGACCGATCGGTCCACCGGGGCCGACCGGTATTCCCGGAACACCTGGAATGGATGGCAATAAGGGCGAACCTGGTTTGCCTGGCGAAGGTGGCAGAGCCGGTCTACCGGGTTTCCCTGGCGCTAAAGGCGATCGTGGCGAAACTGGAATCGACGGTCCTAAAGGATATCCTGGGCATCGTGGTGCACCAGGAATCGGTGGTCTGCCTGGAAACGATGGCCCAGTGGGACTAAAAGGTGAACGCGGTGATAAGGGTTCTCTCGGTTTTCCGGGCATGCCAGGAATGGAAGGAAAACCAGGCAGACCCGGAGCATCCGGTCCAAAAGGTGATCGAGGATTTGATGGTGTGCCAGGATTACCGGGTCCTATAGGTCTCGAGGGTATAAAGGGAGATCGCGGACCGGAGGGATTGACGGTAATTTCATCAATGATTTCAATACCCTGATATTTAATTCCTTATACAAGTTTTTTTACAAGAATGAAATATACAGCATTATCTGCTTCTTTAAAAAAAAAAAAAAAAAACAGGGAAGAAAAGGAGAACCCGGTGATGTTTCGGAAAAGGGACAAAAGGGTGAGCCTGGTATGCCAGGCATTCGAGGACCTCAAGGACCTGCAGGCCGGGATGGACTTGATGGCGTCAAGGGAGAAGCTGGACGGATTGGTCTTGCTCGAGACGGAAAACCCGGTGCGAAGGGAGAGCCTGGAATACCAGGTTTGGACGGATTGCCCGGCTTACAAGGAGAAAAGGGTGATGAAGGAGTCCGAGGTTTCCCTGGTCTTAAGGGCGATATGGTAGGAAACATTGTACACGATTTAGCATCGATAGGAGAAAATACAATTTGCTCATTATGTACAATCCTTGTTCATTAGGGTTTCCCTGGTCCATTTGGTGAGCCTGGAAAGCCCGGGTTGGACGGTCTCCCTGGCGAATCTGGCGAAATTGGGCCTCGTGGACCTTCCGGCTTCCCTGGCTTGGACGGCGACATTGGATCACCCGGACAACCTGGTTTCGATGGTGTCAAAGGAGATCTCGGACCACAAGGTAAATTTCCTGCAGCTATGGCATTTTACATTATCTCATGTTCCACGTTTGACAATTTAGTTAATTGTATTTTTCGATTACTTATTATCTTGAACTAATTTGTTCTCAGGTCTCGACGGTCTTCCGGGCGTTGCCGGACCTCCTGGAGACAAGGGCGACCGTGGTCCTCCAGGACCTACGATAAATGTCAAGGGTGAAAAGGGAGAGCCTGGCAATCCGGGCTTGCATGGAATCGACGGAGAGAAGGGTGATCGAGGTTTCCAGGGCCCTCCAGGTTTCGAAGGAGAAAAAGGTGACAGAGGTTTGACAGGACCTGTTGGAAATCCTGGACCAGCTGGAAGGCCCGGTGCCAAGGGTATGTTCTTAACAATATTTTAATGAACACGAATGAAGCAAGATATCGCGATTACTATACAATATTTATAATCGATTGTACATAATATCGAGAACATTAAATAATATATTATATTTTGTACATAACAGGAGAGTACGGTCTTGCGGGTGCACCAGGGTTGCCAGGGCTCACGATTAAGGGTGAGAAGGGTCTTCCAGGATTATTGGGAAAACATGGCCGTGATGGTTTGCCTGGATTGACCGGTGAAAAGGGAGAAGTTGGATTCCCCGGTTTGCCAGGCCCGAAGGGAGATGCTGGCCCTTGGGGACCTATCGGACCTCAAGGAGAAAAGGGTGATACGGGAATAGTCGGTATCGAAGGTCCGCCAGGTCGTGACGGAGGTCCCGGCTTCGAAGGTCAACCCGGTGAACCAGGTCCCAGAGGTCTTAAGGGAGATCAAGGACCTCCCGGTCTTTTCGGAGCTCCAGGACAGAAAGGAGATCGTGGTCTCTCTGGTACGTTTTCATTTATAGATCAATAGTTTATATAAATTATTCATTCTCATAATGGCACAGAATGAAACAATTTTGCCTTACTCCTTTTCAAAGTCATCAATATTTTGGAATTGACCGTGAAAAATACAAATATTATTTCAATCGATCTCATATCGTAACAGGTCCTGCTGGAATCGATGGAATTCCTGGAGAGAAGGGTGATCGCGGTTTCGATGGACAAAATGGTTTCCCGGGTCTTACCGGTGAAAAGGGTGACAGAGGCTATCCGGGGGCTGTCGGTCTTATGGGAGCTGTTGGGTTCGTTGGTATCAAAGGAGATCAAGGCGATGACTGTGTCGAACCACCGATGGGTCCGAAGGGTGATCGCGGTTATCCAGGCAAGTGCGAGTCTCTGTATTATCGACAGTCGATAATAGATTCTTCGATAAAACGTATGCATTAAAGTAATACAAACAGCTGGACATTTTAACAAAGTGTAATTATCGCTTCAGGTCCATCCGGACCTCCAGGGTTGTCCGGTGAAAAAGGAATGCCAGGAGCACGCGGCTTCCCCGGTCTCGACGGGCTCAAGGGTGAAATAGGATTGATCGGACCACCGGGTCAACCCGGACCCGCTGGATTGTCCGGTCTCGATGGTCCACCGGGTCTGCCTGGACTTCAAGGACCCGCTGGAGTGCCGGGACCCAAAGGAGAAGCTGGCGCACCCTGCGAACAAGCGTCGGACTATTTAACGGGTATTCTTCTCGTGAAACACAGTCAAAGCCAGAGCGTACCGGTTTGTGACGCGGGTCACATCAAACTTTGGGATGGATACAGTCTTTTGTACACGGACGGCGACGAGAAATCACATGCTCAGGATCTAGGCAAGTATCAATTATCAAGTATGAATGACCTTCGGCGACCTTCAAGGGCCAATACCCTCTCTGATACTATCCCACGTTCTCTCGGCCAACGACTATCGCAATTTCATTTTGAGCAAGTAAATTTTGTTCGCGCCCATTTCCTCATCATCGCACAAACTTTCATCATATCTTCTTGAAAAAATTAAAAAACCTGCGCCTTTCCGTAAATCAACGACGGGATTGTTATAACCTTGAGCAAGAGCCGAGTAGCTTTCCACGTGATGGGGCATAGTCAAAAATCTCGTTGGATGAGCGCACAAGACGATTGGCGTGGGGGATTCACGCGAGGTAAAACTGACCACTGTTCCTTCGCGTGACTGTCTCCAAGTTCTAGAGGGAAGAGACGGGGAGGGCGGAGGGGGGGGGGGGCAAGCGCCACGAAACTCGTTTTCATTCTTCAGCATCTAACTCGTCCTATAAATTCTCCAACAAAAAAAAACAGGTAACGCTGGCTCATGCGTAAGAAAATTCTCGACGATGCCTTTCTTATTCTGCGACGTCAACAACGTGTGTCACTATGCTAGTCGTAACGATCGTTCCTACTGGCTATCGACCAACAGCCCGATACCGATGATGCCCGTTGAGGAGACCGGGATCGAGGAATACATCTCAAGGTGATTGAAGAAGCTCGATGAATAGTTTTATGAATGAAATTTACGATTTCGCGGATCGACAATGAAACAATCATTTGCTTTTTTGCCCTTACTCAGGTGCGTCGTATGCGAAGTACCGGCGAACGTATTGGCGGTTCACAGTCAAACACTCGACATCCCCGACTGTCCGAACGGATGGTTAGGACTTTGGATAGGATACAGTTTCGTCATGGTAAGTGTTCGATTTCGTATAAAAACCTTCGAAAAGAATGTATCGATCCTGATGTTTCATAAGATTGATAAACTTATTTCTTCTTCATCGATGGTTTTTATTGTTTTTGTTTCTTCTATCGTCCAGTATACCGGAGCCGGATCTCAGGGTGGTGGTCAATCACTCTCCAGTACCGGTTCCTGCCTCGAAGATTTCCGCGCCACGCCGTTCATCGAGTGCAACGGCGCGAAAGGACACTGCCACTATTATGCGAACGAATTCAGTTTCTGGATGGCAACGATAGAGGATAGAGAGCAATTCCAGAGGCCGGTTAAAACGACACTCAAAGCCGGCAATCTGAGAAGTCGAATTAGTCGTTGTCAAGTTTGTATAAAGAATACGTAAATTTTTGTAAACAATTTTTTGTGTATATCTATATATATATATATATATGCGTGTATGTGTTATACATATATATATATATATATATGTATATTTCTTCGATTATTAAACAAAAAAGAAAAAGAAGAAAGATCTATCGTATAAGTAAATAACGAAATGAATGTAATAACAACGTCTCGAAAAGCTACGCTTCGGGAGATACGAAAAGGTCGCCGAGCGACGAACGAAAGCAATCGATACGAACGAGCAAAGTCGATATTTTTTAATCGCGTATAAAATCGTATACCGAGAAAAAACAAAATCGCTTTTCTTATTTTTTCTCTCTCTCTCGCTTGGCAAACGAACATTTTTTCCGACGCCGCTCGTTACCTCCCGAGCGAATGAACAAATGCGCTTATATCCAGCTGCCAAAAAGAAAAGAAAAAAAACACGAATCAAAAATTCCGTCTTTGTCACATCCAACAACTGTTCTTCTTCCGTCTTCGGAGTATTCCCTGTCCCATTCCTCGACATTATTTCTTCCGATTCATTTTTTTACCTGTTTTTTTGTTTCTCGTTTTTTTTTCTCTCTTTGTTTCAATAACGCATTACACGCAAAAAAAACCCAAGTGCCTAGCGTAACTATTTAGTATGTAAAAATAATATATATTTATATCGTAAATATCGTACGAAGTTAAGTTTTTATCATCGAACTACCACGGACACTGCCCATACCCGATATGGCACATTTACATATTGTATATTAATCTAAACGACTTCTAGCCTGGTAATCGTGTGACACCAAATATTTAAATACATAGGTATTTTGCTACATAGCCAATAAAATGATATACTATTGTATCGTGATAATTATTTTTCAAACTTTATCCGGTTCATCGCTTTTTTTTAGCATCCATAAATATATATAAATATATGCGTGCTGGAGAAAAAATATATATAAATATAAACAATTATTTTACGCCCATACAAAATTTTCAATTTTATGTACGGAATATTCGGTGCAATGACTAATTATATATCTATATATTATCCTCGTGCCCCATTGCATACAAAATAATAAAGCACTGTATGCCTCCCCTCCCCTTCACCGCAACGTCGTAATTTACACGCTAGACCGTTGTTCCTCCACGTTGGAACAACAATAACACAGCCAGCATCTCGCAAATCATGAATTATGCGAAATGTCGCAAATATTGTTCGCAATCCTATGGATGGTAAACAGTATCGCGCGTGTATAACACGTTTTGCACCAAAGTCGGAATCCTGCGTCCTGTTTACGTATATTCGCACGTATTTTCGTCCTTCGTCATTCTCACCTCGAATCTCGTCTTTCTCGCGCTGAACGATGCGAGTGAAAAAAAGACGAAACCTTTCGCATATGATATATCGCAAGAATGAAACATAATAAGGCGATATCGTCGATACGATGAAAAAACGATAAACACGTGAAGCGTGTAACGAACGATTCTTGGAACGCATACCGATTTTTATCGAGGAAAACAGTGACGCGATATGACCGATTAACGAACAACAAGTTTGTTTCGCGATTAATTAAAGCTTACGATTATTGTCGTAGCTGTAATAAATCGTTAATCGGTGTTTAGTATTTTAGACAATTTTTTTATCATCTTCTTCTATCATTATTAATAAACGCGACACGACGCAATTTCAGTTCGATAACGTTGAAGAATATATAAATTTTCCGACGGGTTCGTTGATTCCGCGATCGCCCGTGGCCTCCGGAGCAGCGGCTGGAAATATCGAAAGTAGCCGTAGACCACGGCTGTGTAGAAAAGTCGCAGAACGAGCGCCGAATGAAACGACGATCGTATACGAGCCAGAGAAGGAAGAAAAATGACGAAAGAAGAGAGTGGGGATAAACGTACGAAGTAAGCGAGAAAGATGGAGGGAGAGACGGAGACGAAGGAGCAAACACGCGTGCCGAAAGGTTCGTCGCAAGTGGCGGGCTAGCGGACCGTGGCGAACGCTAGTTGGTAACACCCCACTGTCATCCAGACGCGCTTCCAGACTTTCGCGTGTATCAACGTTTCGCGACGAGCTCGAGGCGCCACTCCCCCCCACTTTACTACCACGAGACTTACGCGATTTTAATCAATTCCAGAATTTCTCCAATTTTTGAAAAGTCATCGAGATATGTTTCTTCTTTTTCTTCTTCTTCTTCTTCTTCTTCTTCTATGATTATACGTAGCGTGTAGCGTTCGTGGATAAAATTTCAATTTGTAAATTATATGTGCGACGACGCTAATGGCATCGACGATTTTGAGGAAAAACGAAGAAAAATTTAACGTACGATGATACTCGAATAAAATAAATTTTATTCGAATAATTTCAGATAAACAGGATTTATCATTCGACGATGATTATGAAAAAAATAAACAGCTTTTCTTTTTATTATTTTTGTTTTATTCTTCTTGCGAGGGAAGATGTAAAAATAGTCGTAAGTGACGGTTTAACGACGCCGTTCGATGGAATAATTGAGAATATTATCGATGATTTCTGAGGTTTGTTACGTACTGTTGTTTAAAAAAACATGCGCGAGACTCGTGACGCGTGAACTCTAAACGCGCAGGGCATGAGGCCCCGGATAAACGATCGTAGGTTGAGTTCTCGCGTATCTCGCTGTCCCACCATCCGCGCACAACGCGAAACTCGCCCCAATGAGTGTCGCGCCTCTCCGTGAAGTGACCAGCACGTACACACACGATCCGGAAAGACGACATTCCACGTGGAATTCTTAAATCCAGTAAATACCCCACGTTTCATTTCATTTATTTTTGTTTTCTTTTTTTTTTGGTACCACCACCTTCTCCTGTTCCCACCTCTACAAACTCCGATCATACGATGATTTCCAAATTTTGCATATTTTTGCATTCCCGTTCAACCGCCGGACTATCGTTGCTTCGTAATCGTAGTTATTTGCAGAAAATATTTACCATCGTAGTGAGATTGAAATAAACATACATTTTTAAATATATTTAATTATTATAATTAGGAGAAGAAATAATGCGACACAAATATATTGTGAAAAATGAAAACACTTTCATTATTGTTCAATTGATAATTTACATCACGTGACATATTAATATTGAATTTAACATTTGTAAAAAAATGTATCGAACGATCGATAAGAAAATGGAAAAAATTGAAAAAAAAACATTTTCTTTCGCTCGATATTTTGGGCTAAAAAATCGACCATCGACGACACGCCACGGGATAGTTTTTAAGAGTCGAGATGACGTCATAAGATGCACGACGATAACGATGCGAGTTCGTGTTTTGCGTATCGGTGGATATATATACGTCCGGTATTCATAATTAATTATGAAAAAGAAGGTGTGGAAACCGACCGACCAATCGGACAAGTCCTTTCGACCATCCTCCCGTTCTCGGTCCTGCCATTTCAAGTGATCGCCCATCCGGATCGTGGCTTAGTTATCGAAAAACGAGCTAACCGTACACGCCGTATTATTTTCCCTACGAGTTTTAACGTCTCGTACAGAGAAGTTTGGAAAGGTCGATCGAGCGTTATTACTCGAAACTTTTGGAAGTTGCGCGAGAGAAGGAAAGTGCCGCGAGCTCCGAGGAAATCCTTACGCTTTATCGGTAGCACGATATACCTCTTAATAATATTGCGCGCGTACGCTCGAGAAAATTCGAGAGTCTCGATAACGCGAGATTAATTTTCACATTCGGGAAAATCGGGTCGAAATATTCGTGAGATATGTCGAACGGACCGACGATCACTTCGCGTGAACGATGGAACGTAAGGGCCTCGGACATCGCGCGAAGGACTCACAATCCTATAAGATCGATCGTCGAGAATATCGTCGTCGAGCCGAATCCCAATAAGCAAATGATCGCTCTTTCGATCGGTGAGTCGGATCTACGAACAAATCTCCTTGTACTTTTTACAAAAGCTTGCCTTTCGTCGCACTCGTCGCCTACGACGCAATTTCTTCCAATTTTCTTAAATTCATCATCGAGCATCGAATTAATTATCGATCGATGATTAAAAGAACCGTAAAATATTCATTTCCGTTTTCGTCGTTTGAGTTGAGCGATAATTTTTATCGAACATTTTTATAAAAAAACAATATCAAAAGAACGAACGAATATTTTTGAGAAATAAAATCGATTTGTGTTGGCAATATTTTTATATTTCGTTCGATTCGTCAAGGTGACCCTACGATTTTTGGAAATCTCAAACCCGCGAAGGAAGTCATCGAAGCGGTGCAGGAAAGCGTCGCTGCGCAGATTTACAACGGTTACGCACCGAGCACTGGTACGCCCGATGATTTTGTAATTGTGTACATTCATGACACGACGAATTAATAATAATTAAACTCTTAGCTCAGTGATTAATCGATTATTTTATACGAAAAATATGTTTTTCTTTTCATCGAAGGATACGAGCAAGCTCGAGCTGCAGTAGCTAAATACAGTTCCAACGAACTCGTCACAGTCGATCCGAAGGTACGGTCGAACGAAAAAAATGGTCCGTTTTTACCAAGTACCAAAAAAAACAAAAAATTCACGTCAGCGAGTTTTAAAATATTTTATATTTATTTACTCAGGACGTCATACTATGCAGCGGATGTTCCTGTGCTTTGGATCTTTGCATCACCGCGATCGCGAGTGAGGGACAAAATATTTTAATTCCACGACCAGGTTTTTCGATCTATCGAACTCTCGCCGAGGGCCTCGGGATCAACGTGAAATCTTACAATCTCCTGGTACGTTCTTTCCGCCAATTTATTTACTCTGTGATGAAAATATGCGTAATTACGCCGTTATCGAAAAAAAATTAACGAAAAAGAGTTTATTGAACGAAAGTAAGAAAAAAGTGACGATGAGAAAAATATATTAAAAAAAAAAAAAAAATACAAAAACAATTCGACAAAGAAACGTATTTGTTTAGCCGGAATTGGGCTGGCAGATAGATCTCGAGGATCTACAGTCGCAGATAGACGATAGAACCGCCGCGATCGTAATCAACAACCCCTCTAATCCGTGTGGCTCGGTTTTCAGTCGTCAGCATCTTTTAGACATTCTGGACATTGCGGCACGTTTTCACGTGCCGATCATTGCCGACGAGATATACGAGCACATGGTGAGTCGCGCAATTAGCATATACGCCATTCGAAGCTTTACGAATAAATTTTGTTCTTCGTTTCTTATCATTGGTTTTTCTTTATTATTATTATTATTATTATTATTATTATTATTACGAGAAACAATATTGTCTCGGTTGTGAATAACGCGTCTCGATTGTTCTGTGTAAAAAAAAAGGTATTTCCTGGACGGACGTACTACTCGTTGGCGTCGCTATCGAGCGAAGTTCCTATATTGTCGTGCAGCGGTTTGACCAAGAGGTACGCGACGAAAATACCAAACTCCCGAGAAAGCACTCGTGTCGAAATTTCTCGCCACTCGTTCGAGACTTCTATATATATATATATATATATATATATATATATATATATATATATATATATATATATATATATGTGTGTGTATTTCTTATTTTTTTGTTTAACAGGTTTTTGGTCCCTGGCTGGAGAATGGGCTGGATTATTATTCACGATCGCCAGGATATTCTCGATAAAGAGGTAATTTAATTAACATTCATGTTGAAATTTTATCGATTTTCAAAAATTATTTTTAATATCATTGATTAACACGACAGGTACGAAAGGGATTGATGTGCCTCAGTCAGAGAATAATCGGCAGCAACACGATAGTACAGGGAGCGTTGCCGGCTATTCTTGAAAATACTCCGCAACGATTTTACGACGACATCGTACGAACGCTATACGTGAGTATTGATTAAAACAGATTGTTAATTACGCGATTTTGGGTGGAGATTTTTGTCGCACGAACTTTAAAACAAAAACAATTATCGATCGTTCTTCTAATCGCCCGATGTTCCATTCGCAGAGTCACGCGAAAATGTGTTACAGTCATCTAGTTAAAATACCAGGACTGAAGCCGATAATGCCAGATGGAGCGATGTACATGATGGTAAGACGTCGCTTAAAAAAAAAACATTTTTTTTTATAAATCGAACGAAAATCAATCCGACTGTCGAATTATTTATAAAACTATATTTGACCCATTTTTCAGGTGCACATTGATCTGTGCAGTTATCCGGAGTTCAAAACCGAAGTGGAATTCGTTCGTCGATTGCTAATGGAGGAATCCGTATTTTGTCTTCCTGGCGAGGTACAGCGAAAAATATTCGATTCGATCGATCGATTATTTTTAATGATAAATTATTTTCTTTTTCTTTTTTAAATTTTATTAACCGACAAATCGTTGTACGTTTTCAGTGTTTCGACTTTCCGTCGTACATGAGACTGGTGATCACGATCCCGGTGGATATGCTCGAGGAGGCCTGTCACAGGATTCAAGAATTTTGCGAAAGACATCACGTCAAGAGTTCCCCGGAGATAATGAGAAATTCTCTCGAAGCCGTTAAAATATCTTACTGAATTTTTGTATCGCACTGACACGGGCGAGTTAAGCTTGATTTGTAAATAAAGTAAAGTAATAGTTATAATCGATTTGACCTTACGCAAAATGGCTACATATGAAACAAGATACGAGATAACGAAAATTCGATCACTCATTTGATTACACCGAAGGGATTAATTAGTCGCGGGACATCCGAGAAATATGTACATATTGTTGTACATACGTAAGAAGAGAGAAAGAACGTAAGAAGAGAGAAGAAAAACGAGAGAGAGAGACAGAGAGAGGGAGAGAGAGAGAGAGCATGAAAAATATACCTATACATGTATACAAATGTATGAGAGTGCATGAGTTCGAGTGTCGAACGCAATTGTAAAAAAAACGCAACTTCGATTCAACAATAAATAAATCGATTCGTAAGAATATCAAAGAGTTCAAACGTATCTCATTTTTTTTCACTTTTTCTCTCGACGATGAAATAAAATCAATTCAGAGTAATATCGACGAATTAAAAACGTATCCCATATCTTTCTCGCTTTCATTCGACGACAATTAAATCGATTCATACAAATATTAACGAGCTAAAAATATATTTCGGTCTTTTATCGCCAGTGAAAATAGGTGAGTGCGTACAAAACATATACAATTGTTTTTAATCTATACAAAAATAAACTTTATTAATTTTTCGTTTCAAAGCACAAAATAATTTTGCACACGAGTGCGAGAGAAAGAGAGAGAGAGAGAAAGAGAGCGAGAGAGAGAGAGAGAGAGAGAGAGAGAGAGAGAGAGAGAGAGAGAGTGAGGGGAAGGTCTCTCGATGTCAGTATTGATCAGATGAGATATCGCTGAGAGCAAACCACAGATGCAAGTTTGTATGTAAGTCACACGTACGAGTCTCTACATACGTGAAAATATGTATCTTTGTATACCTACACATACGACACGTGTTATAACGTACCGAGTGAATCGTATATAAAATAATCATACGGTGGACCAGAGCAAGGGGTCTGACGCGATAAAATATTTCTCTCTAGTTGTCTCGTTGGACCGATTAATTAACTCGAATAATGAATCGGCGAAACGAGGAGCCCGAAACGGTCGTGAGTACTGGCGCGGATAATTTTTACATTCGCGATCTACGTTGAAACGAACAACGAGGTACGCGCGCGACAGGAAAACGCGTACCAAATTGTTCCGGAGATCGTCCGGTTGCACGGTTTGCGTGTAACAACGAAAAAAAAACAACATCGAGTTATCCTTCGGCACTGCGATCCCACAATTTTCTGAATTTGTTATCGCGCGTCCCACGTTTCACAATTATGCATCGTGAATATTCGACGGTTAATTATTAATGCACGAAAGTAATTCCGTTCGCTCGATCGTAACGAACGTCGAATGAAGTTTTTGCCTCGACGACGTTATACAAAATATGAGAAATACAGCGATTAATTATTTCAAATTATTATTTATATTGGTCCAGGGAACGGAAAAAATGGCAACAGAGAAGAAAACGCACCAGAGACATTGCTTAGAACAAGGTTTCTTGGCAATTGTATACGTAAGTATATATATATATATATATATATATAATTATTTTTTATTTTTATATAATTATATATATATAATTTCATAAAAAAGAAGCCCAACAAATTATGCATCAACTCAATGTATATATATATATATTTCGGTCTTTTATCGCCAGTGAAAAACAGGTGAGTATATATATACATTGAGTTGATGCATAATTTGTTGGGCTTCTTTTTTATGAAATTTGTTAAAAAAAACCGCAATAATTATGCACCAACGTCGTATACACATATATATCTATATCTATATCTGTATAAAGTAATTCAGTCGCTCGATCGTCATGAACGCCCAATGAAGTGTTTGCCACGACGACTTAATTATTACGAATTAATTATTTCAAATTATTATTTATATTGGTCCAGGGAACGGAAAAAATGGCAACAGTAAATTGAGAAGAAAACGTACCGGAGACATTGCTTAGAACAAGGTCTCTTGGCAATTGGATACGTAAGTATACATACATATATGTATTTATGAGACGATTGGGTATGCACAGGAGACAGAGAGAGAGAGAGTGAGAGAGAGAGAGAGAGAGAGAGAGAGAGAGAGAGAGAGAGAGAGAGAGAGAGAGAGAGAGAGAGAGAGAGAGAGAGAGAGAGAGAGAGAGAGAGAGAGAGTGCCAAGGGGTAATGCGAATATTATCCATTTGTCGCGACGTAACCGGCCGTTTCCTGGGTTCGCTGCATCACCGTACATACACGCATGCCATATGTAAGCGTTAGTTGTGACGGTAGTGGTGTTGGATAATGACACTCTTATTCAAATGCGTTGTAGAAATGTCATTTTCGCGGATGGCCTAGATGGCGAACAGTGAAAGAAAAGAGATCCTACCGGGGATATTTTTTTTCTTTATAAAATTCAACTACATACAACCCTCGACCGTTCTCATTATCGATGTCCCTCGAGGGCGGACATGAACGTACGTACATTCGCATTTTTGAACATTCGTATTCCCAAGCTGTCGTCCGACGTGGACGATCGTACGACGACTTACGATCAAAAGCCTTGCATTTTCTCCACCGTCCGACGTTTTTTCGCAAATTAAAACGACCTCGAAAATCATTCCAAAAATTATTTCACGACGTGGCTCGAACGTAGACCACGGCGTAGTTGAAAAATTTACACTTTTTCTCTTGATATATTTCTCTAGGAAAATCTATTATGTCCGTGACTTTAGGAAATTGGCTAAAGTCACGGAGAAATAAGAATATACATACATTAAATAATAAAACACATTAAACTTTTTCACTGGAAATATTTTTCTAGGCAAATCTATTATGTCTCCGTGACTTTAGCCACTTGATGAAAGTCAAGTGGCTCAAGTGGCCTGGTGTCTCCGTGACTGTAGCCAAGCGGCTAGAGTCACGGAGGAACTATATAAAAAAATCTCCGTGACTGTAGACAATCGCTAAAGTCACGGAGTAATTTATTTTTCATAAAACAATAACAATAACGACCCTCGATTATAAAACGTTATAATTAACGCTATCAAAAAATATCAAACGATCGGATAAAGAAAAATGTTAAGAACCTAAATTTAGTCGGTTAGATTCGTCGGAGGTCGCTTAGCGCTCAAGAAGTACGGTGCCCTAGCATAAATATAATATATATATAGGTATAGTTATTATCGTCATTATTATGTGAAAGGTTGAAAAGGACCGGGTGTTACGGGAAGGGGGTGAGCGGTTTCGCACGCGTCCGGATGTTGTAATACAGAGCGGAAATGAAATGGCAGGTGGATGAGGAGAAGCGAGTCGGGCGTGAAGCTTCCTCGAGTTATGCGTGTTATATGTAACTAAAAAGCTAACAACGCAGCGCTAAGTGTACCGGCATACATGTATAAGTACCGGCTGGCACGAGCTGTACGCGACTTTCATCCGCACAATTCGAACACGTACGTGTACGATATTCCAACTCTCGATACGTGCATTGCTCTTCAAATATACACTGCATTTATCGCATCTATACCTATATGTATACATATATGTATATAAATATGTATATCTGAGAAAAGTGGATTGCACCTGATAGCTAAATATACTATGTTTGCAATAGGAAATAACGTCTTATGGTAACATGAACTTTTTTCTTTTTTTTTTACTAGTAGGTCACAGTCGCACGAGGATATTTATTTTCCGTTTTTCCAACTCGAATTGCGATGGGAAATGATAAATACGACAAGTTTATGGAAGACGTATATCTTAATACGTACATATAAACATCTTTAGGCACTTATGTAAATGCGAATAATATGTTTGAACGAAATGTCATTTTTGTCGTTTGAAAAAACGATGACTCGTCATTCGTCTTGAGTGTACGCTGTATATATTTCGTATATTTAATTAACTTTGGTTATTGACTACTTTACCTAAACTGTTCTAAGTTGTTGCTGTATTAAGTTAATCTTTAGAAATATTCTTTGTATTAGGATAAAACGAACTTGCACCAAGAACGAATATAACAATCTCACGAATTGAAAAAAATGTATATATATATATATATAAAACAGAATAATAAAAACAAATTATGACAAAAATATAAAAAATTACAAATATAACAGTTTCACGATTTGAAAGAAATTATATATATATATATATATAACATAATAAAAAAAGACGAATTAACACAAAAAAATCTGAAAAGATCGACGGACGAAAATACGCATTTCGAAAAGAAAATTGCGGAATCCCCCTATGTGGCTTCTAATGGACCAGTATTACGTTTTTCCATGAGCCGAGAGAGAACAAATTCTTTTCAAATAACACGACGGTATTTTCCCCCTTCTGTACGGGGTCTCCGGGGGACTTGGTAGGAAAAATAAGGAAAGTAAGAATAATAGATATCGTCGGTGTCGGAACAGGCGTAGTGCGTAGGAAAACTTTGACGCAGGGCGCAAAGCTGGCATAGGAAATGCCACGATGCTTAGACAAGCTCGGCTCTCCTTGTTTCACTCTTCTTCTTCTTCTTCTTCTTCTTCTTCTTCTTCTTCTTCTTTCTCATCTACGACCGTAGCACGGCAAAATATACACCAGTGGTATTATACTTCTACAACGATACGTCGAGGCGAGTGTGTGTGTGCGCGCCTGTGTCTGTCGGGGCGTGGAGGCTCGTGCGAAGCTCCCGGCGAGGGCTCTGGGCCAAGACGGCAATAACCCTCCTAGACACGCGCGCGCGCGAGCTTACTCTTCCCCCCCTCCTGCTCCACCATCACCGTCCGAGAGATCGTCGGTACGTTGTTTCCTGGCTACAGGGATGCTGCGCGCAACCCTCGTTCCGCAGCGTGTGCAGGAATAAACCTTATCAAGAGTAAACAGTTATTGGCACGTTGTTGTATCATTTTTTTTTAAGTTATTTTTTCTTTTCTTTTCCCAAGATACGTTACAGCGAGAAGATCAGCGAGCTTCGATTACCAAAAGCCACGAAAAATGTACAAACGTAAACATCGAATCTCAAAATATTTTCCCGAGCAAAAATATAAAAAAGACGTTACAAATTTATCATCCGGGGATTAATTTCGACAACGTTTTACAAATTTTTTTTAAAAATATTGCGATATAAAAAAATATTATTTTATTGCAAAAAAAAAGAAACTCTGCGTTGTTTTTGTTTTATCCTCATTCGAGAATCCCCGCGAAAGGTCCGTCGTCATTCCCCCGTTAAACTATGAATGCTGACCCCCTCGCGAGTTCCGTGCGTGCGTATACGCGGCCTATACGCATAACCGAGACGAACCGCGCACGAATCCTCAGCATCCTCGTGACGCTAGAGAGCGCGTATATACAGAGGGCAGCTTATAATACTATAGGATTTACGAGAGTACGAATACGTGAATGTATCACGAGGAGTATACGCAAAGTACGTCGGTGCGAGGGAGATTTCGCCTCTATATACACAGACAGACACACACACACAGACACACAATTTACCCACATTTATAAACACATATACACATATTACACATATATAAGAACACGTATGAAAGATGAAGAGAGGGCACGCGTCGATAGGGGTCGCGTGAATCGGGGGTGCTGGCTTCGCGGCTACGAACTGTACGAGGGTGTTGGCGCATGCGCTTTTCTCACGAGTTACACAGCCTTACGTATAGTACGTTATACGTGTACGAGCCGGGTATCAAAGTATACGTGACGAGCGTGAAATGGCATGTGGGGCGCTTGCGCTCGCGCACGAGGCTCGAGGATGGCGCCACAGGAAAGCTGTACTATAGGTATAGATAGGGGTTGTTCGTCGAGGGTGGGTGGCTCGTACGGTATAGGACGAGGGAGAAAAGAGCCAAGGGGGATCGGTAAATTTGTACGAGGAGGGGGAAAGAGTAGTAGCTACGTATATATACGTTAAGAGGCCGGTGTATATATATATATATAGTGCTATATATATATATATATATATATGTATATAGTGGTACGAGGCGAGCTCGGGGAGTTGGCACGGCAGATGGAACGGCCTCGTCGGAGTTTTATCCAACGATCCGGGAGGCTCGTTTAGGTAGTGGTCCTCGCCCCACAGCCGCGACAACTCCGAGTCGGTCGCTGCCGCTGACGCTCCTCCACAGCGTTAAGTCTCATACAACGCCGCTCTCTCCACTCCCGCGGGTTATATTCTTCGCGCACACGAGACGACGACTACGACGACGACGACGACGACTACGACGACGACTACGACGACGACGACGTACCACGACCAACATCCCCTTCCGCATATCGACCGCAACTATATTACAACTAAAACGGAATCGGGGGAAAAATAATTTAAAAGGAAAAGAGAATAAATAATAAAGAAAATAAACAATCACAGGGGAAAGAAGGAACGAGCCCGATGAAAAACGCAAGGCGTTACGTGAGATCGAATCGTTGCTCGATGCGCGAAAGTTCGTTTCGCGTTTCACGCGTGAACGCGTGTCGGGGTGTTTGAACGTCTCCGTGCTTTTTTTTTTATTTGTTCTTCGGTTTTCTGTTTTTTCGTTTTTTCGTTTTTCATGCGTCTCGCTCGCGTACGAGAGACTCGATCGACAAGTGTGCGGGAGTTTTGACTTTCTTTCGAACGTCGTAGTCGCGTGTCTTCTCTCTCGCTTACGTTCGAGTTTCACATTTCTCTCTCTTGGCTTTCCTCTCGTTTAGCTTGTTTTTTTTCGGTCGTCGTTGCGGGAAGAAAATCGACGCTACGAGGAAATTTTGAGATAGAGAGAGAGAGAGAGAGGAGATAGAGAGATAGAGAGAGAGAGAGAGAGAGAGAGGACAAAGATAAAGAGAAAAGTGTCTTCGAGGATATATAGAGGATTATTTTTGGATAAAAAAAAAGGATAAAAAGATATTCTGGTGGTGAATACGAGAAAGGGGTGGCTGTGTGTTTTGTACTCTCGGTGTGGAAACGTCTCGAGAGCCGGCTAGCAAGGTACGTTGACTCTTAATTCCTTCGTATCAACCCTCGTGCGGTTATTATCCGCGACGCTACGTTTTTCTCCCTAGAGCAAGAAATCATAATTCGCGACGTGCCAAGAATCAAATCATCCCCCTCCCTTCTTCGCATCCCTTACGCTATCATCGCAGCATCTTGCCTAGACCGTTGCGTTGCACGGATAAAACGTCGTTGCAAAGAGAACCAGGCTTCTCGTTGTAACACGAGTGAAAGAAAAAAAGTGACGAATTAGACAGTAAAAAGAAACAAAAAATTGTTTTCTGTCAAACCCTTCCCCTTTATCTCGAGATGTGTCGAGCGCTAAGCGTTTCATCGTCGATAAAAGTTCGCCCGAAACACTTCTCCTCCCCGATGACCTCCAGATGTTCCGAATTCACGTTCCCCCGGGGGTTTTACTCTGAAAAATCTCTTTTTTTTCATCTCGCGTCTATCTCGAACATGCGGTCGGTAATGAGAGAGAGAAAGAGAGAGAGAGAGCGAGTGCGCTTGCGTGTGTTTAATAAGCGTTATATATGTACTAGACGAGTTCGTCGGAGACGTGTGGCGGCCTAAGAACGCGCGGGGTTCGGGCGCGTTCCTGCTATTTCGGGATTCTCGCGAATTTATCGTATCGCGTTGTGTGCTGCGCCGGTGACTCGGCGCAATGCCAGCGGCTAGGAGACGAGATCAACACAGAAAGAGAGAGAGAGAGAAGGAATAACGAGACGCGAGGTGGACGATAGTGACATCTTTCTCTCAAAAAAAAGAAGAAAAAAAAACAAAAACAAAAAAATAACGCATTTACTTCGAGCTTCCTTCCGCTATGAAACCAAAATTCGTATTCCCATCTCGTTATCGATAATAACGAAAAACGACGAGCATTGTCGAATTCGTCTCTCCGTTGTTATTTATTATCGATATTCGTTGGTTTTGTCATTGTTTATCGTCGTGATGTAAACGTTGATTGGAAATTGGGGGAAAATTTCATTGAGTCTGGGACCGATCGAAGCCTGACATACATGTAACGTGTTTTAAGAGAGAACGACAGTGGGAGAGAGAGAGAGAGAGAGAGAGAGAGAGAGAGAGAGAGAAGAGAAGAGAGTATCGGCGGATATACGCGCGGGGTGATTCCTCGTGGGGTTTCGCGGTGACAGGCAGCCCTCGTCGGGGTGCGCGCGAGTGTGTCCTGTGCGACGACGCGCCCGGTATTGCACCCGTAGGTTCACTCGGTGTGTGACCTCTCTCTCTCTCTCTCTCTCTCTCTCTCTCTCTCCCCAGTCCTCCCACGATATCCTCCCCAGGGACGAAGCGGACGAAGCGCTAGTTATACACGCCAGCAGGCGAAACGGGCAGGTGCGCCGTTTGTGTGTGGGTGTGTTATACCTGCCCTCGTCTCTCGTCGTATATAAATATGTATGGTATACGGTGTGTCGTGTGCCGAACGATGAAGCTGCTTCCTGACCGCGCCCCCCCTGCTGCGCTCCACGCTCGTTTCTTGCTCGTATTGAATGCGAGAGAATGAGTGAGTGAGTGAGAGAGAGAGAGGGGGGGGGGGCAGGAATAAAAAAATACATCAGGCCGAACGCGCGCTTGTCGCGTTTGAAAACCAACGTATCGATACGTATCGAATTACCTCGCTCGTCTCATCGACGATACATCCAGCTCTCGAGCCTTTTTTCGAAAGAACCAACCGGGCGGTTGAGATATCTCGCGTCGATAGCAATTTTTTTTTTACTTTGCGCGCGAAGAGCTCAGTTTTCTCTTGAAATTATGGAGTCATGCTTTTTTTTGTGTGTGTGTGTGTTTTTTTTTTGGGAAATTGAGAACCAAGTTTCGATGAAATTGGTAAAAGATCGCGAGGGATGGAAAATTTATGGAAAGTAGGTAGATGGATAGGACCCCGCTATTTAGACGAGCGATACTTATTATCGTGAATGGATATATTTCCTCGTGCGAAATTCTAGATCGCGAATGTATTTTGAGATACGAAATATGTAAAGAGGGAAATGCGTATCTCGCGGAGGATGCGAAATGTAAATATTCCATGAATTAAAAATCGTGCAATGTTTTTTTTTAAATTTTCGTACGAACGATTGAAGGGACGGGTCTCCAGGGATGAATTTTAATCGAATATGGTTCGAGATTTTGTGTTTTTTTTTTTTTAGAAATTTCAAAAATATTTTCTTCGTACAGAAATTTGGATTATATTTGAAATCGTTGAATGTTGGATTAGACGCTATGAAAAGAGTTTACGAATTAATCACGGGAAAAATTGTAAACCGATCTAAAAGTGGGGTGAATATTAATGAGAAATACATTGTTCGTGTTTACTCGAAATAAAAATTTTAGTTCGACGTATCGCACGTTTTACAAAATAAATCGCATTAAATCGTTATTCGATCGTTTAACGTCGTTTATTTCGAACCGCGATAATTCCGAATTTAAACACGATTCCGACAATCCGTGAATACCGGTAACGTTCAATGTCCATACTTTGTCCAGAATCACGGTGTTATATATTTTGCAAACTATAAATAACGATTTCTCTAGTTCATATTCAATGAAAGAAACAAAAGAAGAACGGCAAAAGTTCGATTAAAGTATCGAGGTACTCGATTAATTAATAATTACCGTGTAATAAACCGTGAAAATGTGTTTATGTTCGAGAGCGGATGAGTTTATCGCCAGCGTATTTTGCGAAATTTGCAATTTAACGAAATACGATAAGAATTTATCGTCCGGTGCTTTAATTTTATCGTAATAACGAACGAAATAGCGATGCTACAGAAATTCAAACTCGTTACGAACGAGATAACGTTTTAGGTCGTTCGTAACGCCGAATATTCGAAAATATCGAACGCGTGCCTTTCGTACTTGGCGTAAGGGACGTTACACGTTTTTTTTTTTAAATTTGTGTTTGTTTTTAAATTTAAATTTGTCTCTCGATCGATCGATCGTAAAAGGGCACGCACAGGGCACGGTACAGTTCGGAGAACGAATTTTTCTCGACGATTGTTTCACGCTGAAGGGAACGAGGTCAGATAGGAAAACGACTTCGCTCGAAACACTTTTGGTACACGTGCTGTATGTGGCATTCGATCGTGAAGTGTACATACTTCTTGGAAAGATCTCGGACGTCGTGCAAGTGCCACTGGAGTTGAACTCTGCTCTCTTATTGATTTTGCTCGAACTCGTAGTGGAAGGTGTAGGTACGTACCTACACTCTCTCTGTCTCTCTCTCTCTGTCTCTCTCTCTCTCTTTCTTTCTCTCGCTGTCGGCTATGGCGAGTAAAAAGTTTTTGCCCCGTAGCTGAAACCGAACGAAGGCCACGGAGTCTCGGTCTACACAAGCCCTCTATATCGCGATTACTTTTTACCTCGGTGCACACATTGTGATGGATTTCTTTCTTATCGAACGTGAATCGAGCTCAGGCCAACTTCCCTCTAAACGAGCCAGTAATCTATCTTTCGATTTTGCCACGAAGTACGAGAACGTTTTTTTTTCTATCAGTGGACGTATCGCTATATTTTTCCCTAAATATTCCTAAATATTATATTTTCTGTTATTTCAAAAGGGAAAGTGATATTGATAACTAATGATTAAGATCGATCGTTAATCGCAGTAATCGACAAAAAGAAAAATATACTTTTTTTTTAAATAGACATTTTTTAAATACAAATTTGTAACGATTTAAACACAATCTTGACCCAAATTACGAAATTAAATGTTTTATTCTCAATCGAGATCTTGTTTGATCGAAAAATTTCCATCGTCAGTCGGTTCAAAAAAGGCTTCTTCTCTCTATTGTATTTCCACTACGAATGTTTCTCACAATTATTCTCAAGACGATGAAAAAAGAAACAAGATAAAGAAACTCACCGAATCTATCTTTCGATTTTGCCACGAAGTACGAAACGGAAAGTGATATTGATAACTAATGATTAAGATCGATCGTTAATCGCAGTAACCGACAAAAAGAAGAATATACTTTTTATTTTCACTAGATATTTACATACATTTTCCACTGTAAGCAAAAATTTCTAACGATTTAAACACAATCTTGACCCAAATTACGAAATTAATTTTGTTATTCTCAATCGAGACCTTGTTTGATCGAAAAATTTCCACCCTCAGTCAGTGCAAAAAAAGGCTTCTTCTCTCTACTGTATTTCCACTACGAATTGTTCTCATAATTATTCTCAACATGATAAAAAAAAAAACGAAACAAGATAAAGAAACTCACCCAGAATTATTCAACCGGAGTTCGATCTCTCGTCGCGATCTCGCCAGAGACGAGACGAATAGTTCGTGTAAAAAAAAAAAGAAAAACAGAGAAGAAAAAAAAACCACCACATACAAAAAAAAAAACGCGAACCTGTCGACGGTTACGTGTCGCGAGATTCGCGGGGTCGTGTACTCTCGACCTTTTACCCCGGCGATTCTAGAATTTGGTTCTTTTCCATCGTGTCAACGAAGAGGGGGGACTGACAAGAATAGAGGTGAAAAGGGGGGTAGAGAGGGATCTCGGACAAATTTAAGCCGAATCAATACTACGTCTTCTCAAATACAGAAATTAGTTTATCCCCCTCCCTTACTCTCGTCCCCCCTCCCCTTGTCATTCCCTCACCACCTTCACCCCACTAGCTCGTTACTTATGGATCATTACATTACCTATCTCCGGCACTTGGCACACGACGTGTATAACGTCGTATAGTATGCACGAGGCGAGAAATGGACGAGAGCGAGACGATGAGAGTGCATACTCGAGTTGGTATTCGCCGGTAAGCTTGCTCGTAGTCACAAAATCAATTTTCGCCCACCCAGGAATAATTGAAACTCTAGACGCGTCCAGGTTCGTTGGCATCGCGATATAGTTGTCGAGTGAGAGAGAAAGAGCGTGAGAGAGTGAGTGAGATATATATATATATATATATATATATATATATATATATATATATATATATATATATATATATACAGAGAACAAAATACATTTAGACCGCACGTTCGGTCATTTTCGCGTTTCGAGAGATTCGTATCTATATCGTTGTATAGTTAATACACTCTACGCGAATATATATATAACGTCGTTTTCGTACCGTAGTATTGCATAATCACGCGTGGCTTCTGTTTGCGCAATGAACGCGCCGTCATCCCTCCCTCGACCCCCTGGCCGCGTGTCTCGTCTAGTCTGGTTCCCCCTCGCTCGATTTTATCAATCGGCATACCGCTCGTCTATCGGGGAAAATTCTCCGTGTCCGTTTCCCTAACAATTCGATACGCTCGACGCGTGACGTCGATCGCGTGAAAATACAAAAAAAAAATAAAATAAAATAAAAATCCTCGAATCATTCTCTCGTCGTGGCGTCAAACGGAAAAAAAAACGTCGATCAATCTCGTCGATTCCGCTCTCTCTCTCTCTCTCTCTCTTTCGCGACGATGGTGCATCACCCTCGTTCTAAATCTCGTAATATACAATACTTTCGATCAGTCGTGAGAATTCGACGATGACGATGCACGAAAAACATCGAAGGGTGGACGAAACTTTATTATAAACGTATATTTTTCAACAATACGAAGAAGGGCACGAAATAAATTGAAATTTAAATTTATTCTTCGTAAATATACACGTGGATTTTTGTGTGTATACAAGGATGCGCGCATGTGTGTGTGAGAAAACGTAAACGTTGGCTAAACACGAGCGTCGCATCCGTTAGTGCTACTGTTTAAGGGTAGGAGGTTAAGGGGGGAGAGGGTGAAGGTTCGAGAAGGAAGTGTAGGAGGAGGGAGTAAAGAAGGGCCAACAACGAAGGGGGAATAGAACGGTCACGGGTGGCGTGCACGTGTCCGGATCCGAAGTTTGTGATGCGGATTCTGGTCCGTTGGCTCGGCGTATACTCTCATCGTTGCCTAGAGTCGCGACTGCCGAGAGCCAGACGTCGTATTTTCCGCACGAAGAGGGAAGCCAGGGAGCGAGAGAGAATGGTTCGTGCCAGGGTCTTTAACATTGGCAGGGGGATCTCGTCTACGACGACGCCGGTTAAGAGAGACGGCGATAGAGATATGTATGTATATGTTTAAGAAGACGTTGGAATGAGAGAGGGAGAGAGATGCGAGTACAGAGGGCGAGGGAAGATGCTGTGGCGGTGGCGGAACAGATCGATTCAATCTTGCCGCAGAATTCCCGTTTCACGACGGTTTTGGTCAGGATATTGGCTCGTCGTTGTCGAACAGGGGGTAAGAGAAAATCTTCGTTGCACCGGAAAACTTCGTGCTTGAGAGATAAACTTCGTGAAAAATCGAGAATTCGAAAAAACATTGAAGACGTGTGTTTTTATTTTTGTTAAAGTGACGGAAAAGTTATTTTTGTTCGTTTTCTTTTTGTAATTTTACGACCAACTTGGAAAATTATCGATATTGAAAATCGATCGAGAAAAGGTACGTCTATGTTTACGACGAGTTTTCGACGGAAAAAGTTTCGAGGTTGCGTAAAACACTGGACGACGATCCGCGAGAATCTCGGCGTTGACAATAATTGCCACGGTCGTACGTCTCGTTCTTCCTATACCTCTTTGAACCCTCCATGAACGGGAATACTCGATGTTTTTCAACCGTCGAAAAGTTTCTCCTTGTTCTCTTTTACTCCTTTTTCTTTCTCTCTTTCTCTCTCTCTCTCTGTCTCTCCCTCTTTCGGTCTCTTTCTATCTTTTGCGATAAGAGACTTTTCTTAGAGAGACAAAGTTATTTGGCGTTGCCCCGAGTTCAACCCCCGCCTCGAC
Source organism: Netelia virgata (assembly GCA_951802705.1). Taxonomy (NCBI): domain Eukaryota; kingdom Metazoa; phylum Arthropoda; class Insecta; order Hymenoptera; family Ichneumonidae; genus Netelia; species Netelia virgata. The sequence continues at coordinate 7,003,982 of OX637864.1, read as the reverse complement.
TCCCTCCTACTTCGTGTCGTTGTGAATATACAGAGAAAGAGACGCAGAGAGAGAGAGAGAGAGAGAGAGAGAGAGAGAGCTCAGTCGAGAGACGTTTTCCTCTTTCCGTCTCGGTGTCTGCAAGCTCTATATAGTGACAAGACCCCGAGAGTGACGGCTTCGCGTTGCGGGCAACAACTCACAGCGCAAAACTACCCCTCTGCGTTGTCTCTTTCTCTCTCTCTCTCTCTCTGACTCGTTGCACACGCGGTGCACACTCTTCAAAGTCTTCCTCTCCCGCGATCCTGAACAGCTATTCCGTCGAGAATTCCTGTACCCCTTTTCTTCTCTCAAGATTTGCTCAAGGCTCGTGTGTTTTCGCCGGAAGAAGAAAGAGAGAGAGAGAGAGAGAGAGAGAGAATGGAGCATAAAAAAAGAAGAACAAAAAAAAACTCGTATCCAAAGGTTCGCTTTGTGCGCGGCGTCTCCATTTCCTCCACTCTTTTCCCTCTCTCTGTCGTCTCGCGTGCCATTATTTTCTTCATTACGAAACGGGTCAGCGTCAAAGGGGGAAAATTACGTCGAAACAATTTGGCCAAAAATAACTCCGGCGAAAATTGGACGAGCGAAGTAAATTCACTGAAAATAAAAAAGATCTCCCGAGTAGCGAATTTTTGCTAGAAATGCAACGATAACGAACAAAAAAAAACAATCCAACGAGAACTACGACGAAAACGACGAGAGGTAAGAAACGTCGAAGTGCCTAAGCGTCCAATTTTCGTTAGAAGAAAATAGCTCGTACTCGAAATAATAGAAGCTCGACGTCATGACGAAACTCCGAGACGACCCGGATGTCTCGATAATTGGAAGACACACCTCGGTGGAAAGCGAGAAACGAGCACGCGCGCGCCCGGTCAGGCACGACCTGGCCAATCATTCTGGAGAATAGGCAATACTGTCGTTGAGAAAAAAAGGGACAGGTAATTGAGACGAATACAAGAAGAAAAAGAGAAAGAAAAAATAAGTAGAACAAACAAGCCGACAGCCCGAGCGTCGAGACGTTAGCATTGATACGCGTATAGAGTTCTCGAGGCATGGAAATTCCGGCCATTTTAAGGTGACGCGAGTGGTGGCCATTTTAACATCGTACACGACGCTCTCGCGTCATATCTCGCGTCGTTCGTCGCTATAATGCTGATGAAGAAAAGTGTCCTCTCCCTCTCTCCCTCCTTCTTCACCGAGTTGGCCGTTTACATATTCAGCGAGGCATTATGAACTTGGCCAAGCCATATGGTGTCGATGGTAGAGGGCGCAAAGGGTCGAGAGAGAGAGTGGGTGCACGAAGGTAGAAGGAGAGAGAGAGAGAGGTTCGTATATTGCCAGGTCCTTGAGACTCTCGCGTGTGTTCTGAAAAGCTATACGTGCTTCGCGTACCTCCTAGGTGCCCTCTCATCTTGTCCCTACCGTTCTCTCTCTCTCTCTCTCTCTCTCTTTATTTCTCCCTTGTACTCTCTCGTTCCCTCTTTTCCTAGCTAGCCCCGTAGTCGAGCGAAGTCCTTCATCTTCGTCGTATATACCGGTGAGTTCGCGATTATAAGGAGACCTCTTTTGTTCCACACGAGAGCTATACAACTCATGGTGAACTATATCGTTCTCTCTCCCTTTACGTACCGGGACGAGACTCTCGTTGGATTTTAATCTGCCGGCGCAATCGTCTCGCGCCCTTTACGCGTTCGCACATAACCGTCCATCTCTGTGTTGCTCTCTATCTCTCTCTCTCTCTCGAAGTCTCTCATTATGTGTGTGTGTGTGTGTGTGTGTGTGTGCGCGCGTTTGCCATTGACGAAGAGCGTACATTGTATGAAAATGGCAGTTTATTTAGCCGAGTGAGAAAGACAAAATTTCGACAGAAAGTAAGAAGGAATTCGTGATATTTCGTAAAAAAAAAAAAAAAAAAAGAATAGCTAATTCTCTCTGGAGAGACGGCGAGAAATATATTTTTTCACCGAATAAAAAAAGCAAATTATGACGTTAATTTGATTAATCGCTATGCTCTTCGTGAAATTAAGACGAATCTCAAATTCTCACTTTTCATATTAAAAATATTCAATCTTCGTAACGCATTAACGAACTCGCGATAATTATCGCGGAAAATTTGCAAACGAAAGAAAGAAAAACAAAAAAGAAGAAAACTGCAAAATAACGTTAGCGTTTGAAATCGCGGATCGTGGCGGATTTCATCAAGAACCGTACGAAACTACGTTGATTACTCGACCTCGCTAATTGTCGCAAGAAACACAAGACATAAATAACAACGTAATTAAAATATTTAAATTGCAATTTCACCCCCCCCCCCCGTGACTCGTACAAAATCAGTGCGAAAAAATAGAACGCGAAATGCGTTAATTAAGCAACCATAATTATCACGAACCGATGATGGAATAGAAAATTACACGAGTAATTGTGACCGCTCGAAGTAACGATCGAAGGAAAATCGTGTTTTGAATTACGCCAAAAGTTAAACGAAGAACCGTTCTATTCCACTCCCTCGACGTTTCTAAGTGTGCTACATCACGTTTTCTTCGGGATAATAATGACGTTCAATGGAAACAATTTCGTAATAGTATTACCATTCCTGTATATACATATACATATCACCAGAGAGAGAGAAAGAAAGAGATAGAGGGGGGGGGGGGAAGACCGTAAAATGCATTCGTAGTAGTGCATCTCGGTGGTAGTAGTAGTAGTAGTAGTATGTAGTACTAGTAGTAGTAAAAGTAGTAATAATCGTAAGAGCAAGTGAACTAAATCGTAGAGTGGTGACGGTACAAACGACATGTATATATATATATATGAATATATATACACGCACACATACATACACACATATATATATGCAGATATATATATATATATATGTGTGTGTGTATGATATGTATGTATGATGGTAGGACGAGGTCGTTGGGGCGCATGGAACCGCTATCGATTGACGTGGAGGGTAGTACAGAGCGAGAGGGCAGAGTAGAGCGAGAGAGCGATAGAGAGAGAGAGAGAGAGCACGGTTATAGTCTCGTACACTCGATGCCAGCCAGCCAGCAGCCCAGGCCACATTCAGGCTCTTTTCGTCTCTTGGCTTTTCTCTCAATCGCACCCCTCGCACCTCGCGCGCCCTCCTACATCCCCTATCAAGTAGCCACCCCAAACTACCACGTTTTTCTTTTCTCACTCATACTTCTCGGTGTGCTGCGTCAGTTACATACACGCACACATATATATATATATATATATATATATATATATATGTATGTCTGTAAAATACGTACGTATATATGTACGTATTTTGTCCTTGTCGACTGCGACGATGCTCTACGGCGTTTCGTCTTCACCCTCGTTTTTCTACCCTCCGTCTCGATTCTACGTGCTAACGCTCCAGGGCTCTCTTTCTCTCTCTCTCTCTCTCTCTCTCTCTCTCTCTCTCTCTCTCTCTCTCTCTCTCTCTCTCTCTCTCTCTCCCTCTTTCTCTCTCTCTGTTTCTCTCGCTCGACCGCTCATCGCGACGCCCAGCGGGCGTCTATAGCGTCACTCCGCAGGGGTTCCTCCATGGCACCCTCGACGTTTTTCGTCTCATTCTCGCTCCCTCGAAAAAAAAGAGAAAAAAAAAGAGAAAAAAATCTCCGTCTCTCTCTCTCTCTCTCTTTCTTTCTCTCTCGGTCGTCATATCCCGCTTCGTTCGACGAGTTTCGCTCGACCCTTATGTCGAAAGAGCGAACGACGGCGCATCTCTTATACTCCTTCATTCGGCGCCCGAGAGATCTCAATATTTTATGATCTGAAGGAATTTATAGTACCTGCATACCTCATTCCCCACCCTTCTCTCTTACGCTCTTTCTCACTCTCTCTCTCTCTCTCTCTCTCTTCATCTCTATCTCTCGATTTTCCACGATTGCCCCTGTGACGCGACGCAAACGCTTCACCGGTTGACGTTATAAATCTCTGCGGTGAAAAATAAAATGTCGATATATCGTGCTGGTTGACTGGCGGAGCAGCCATCGGCCTGTTATATGCCCCGTACGCTTTTCACCCTTGGTCCTTTATTTCTAAGCTTATATATATATATATATATTGTATATATATAAAGCGTCCTTCCTTGGCAATTATCGGGACGCCGAGATTGCCCGATCGATTCCCGATAAACGCAGCATCCGTGCAGCCAACCGGCATAAATTCACTATCTCACTCACTCACTCACTCGCTCTCCATCTCTTTCTCTGTCCCTCTCTCTCTCTCTCTCTCTCTCTCTCTCTCTCTCTCTCTCTCTCGCTCTCTCTCTCTCTCTCTCTCTACCTCTATACCTCGCTCTCATCAAATATAGCTGATATCGTTTGGTTATCTCTCGCCTGACCTGACCCTCGAGAGAATCGCCCGCGGGCTCGTCGACGATGTGTTATACGACCCGCGATAACGCCGAATCCTATTCCGGCGTACGCGGCTCCATCTTCCGAAACACTAAGTGACGTCGGGAACGAAAAGAAAATTCGAACAAATTATATTCGAAAATTTTGAATAATTTGTTTTTTCATGAGAGAAAATATAATATTTACAAATTGTTAAATATATTATTGATGAATAATTTTGTTTTGATTTCGATATAACGTTGTTTATTGATAATTGCTGATTTATTCGATTCGATTAATTACTATTTTATTAGATTATGATTTTTTAAAAGGAAAAATTTTGGGTCACGTGATATTTGTTTTTTGAAGATGAGTCACGAGATTATTTTTGAGCGAGGGAAAGACAATTTTGAAAATTTGAACCATTTTTCGTTGTTCGCGTTCGGAAATCTTATTTGACGAAACGAACGTTCGAAAATCGTTGGAATTATGTGACGATGATCGAATGAAAAAAAAATTAGCCTTCGGGGAGACGAAATTGTGAGCCTCGAGGCAAAAATAAGAGTTACCCGGGGGCTCTTTATCGATTTATAATCCTCCTGAGACAACGAACGAAAAGTTGAAAAAAAAGAAGCAAAGATTAGCCCGAAGGGCCAACGAAGAACGCGGAGCGGTGCAAAAAATCGTGCGCGAAAAAAAAAGGAATATTCACTCGTTCCTGGCGTTTTTCCCGTCGTTATTTTTCACCGAGCTAATTATTTTTTCACGCGTTACGTTCTCGTCTCCCGTGGTTCGATAGTCCCTCGTTAAGCCCCGAACGCTTAACGTTTTTTATCACGTGGCCTCATATTATTTTTCAAGGTCATACACGAAAGAAATTCCAAAATTTTCCCACGAAATGTCTAAACGTTATGTCGAAAGTTTCACAATAAAAACTCTCATGAAAGAAAAATCGGGTTTAATCTTCTAATTAATTAGCGATTAATTAAAAAAAAAATTATTATCTCGTCGGACAAGATTTTTTCCACGTCGAGCGTCAATTATTATAAATACAAAATATTTACAATTACTTAAAAATTACGGTCGATCTAAAACCCTGCGTGTTCTTTTTTTTCTTAATCTTCTCTCTCATCGAATCATACGAAATGATTTCTTTTTTACACACTCGTTCCATACTCGCGAGTTATATAATTGCGTAATATTGAATAACGTTATCGTAGGTTAATCTTTTGATCCGAGACGCATAAGAGCTCTTCTCTTCCTCTTTTTTTCTCGTTTCCTCGTTTTACTTTTTTTTTCGTTTTCGTTTTTTTTTGTACTTTTCTTATACTTTTTAATCTCTCACGACGTCGAGGAGGAGGAGAGCACTCGCGTAGCTCTCAGCTCGACTAATCCGTCGCGTAACCCCTGATTAACCCCTTTCATCGTGACCGGGCCACGTCAACCGAGAGAGCGGCGAGGATGTCGAGAAGCTTTCTTATTCTTGACTTCTCGCGTGTATATAACCCATCAAAGATCACTCGAGCAGCTGCTCTCTTTCACCCCCTCCTCTTCTCCTCCTCCTCCTCCTCCTCCTCTCCTCCTCCTCCTCCTCTCTCACTCTGTCTCTTTCACTTATTTTCCCTCGTTGGCCCTCTCTCGTCAGTCATCTACTCGTCAGCATCAAAATAATATTCCGCGTACATCACATACGTACTTGATAATTATATTAATTCGTCGTGACGTACATATATATATATATATATATAAATATATAACAAACGAGACGAGAAACGAGTCATAAACATTTTCCACGGAGCGAGAAAGGCCCAAAGTGAGTCATAGCGAGGCGGTTACAATCGTCGCTATACGTCATTAACATACCGCGTAGACGCTTAGCCGAGTGACAAATGCGGACTCACCCTAATCCGTATCAATCAAGTCCCCCGCCCTCCCCCTCATCTCATCGTTACTGTGCCACTTTCGTTCGAAACTGCGTAAGGATCGAGTAACTTAGTTAGTTGGCCTTGAACTCATCCAAGTTCGTATATTTACGATCGTTTTTCCTTTTTTTTTTTGTTGCAAAATTTCTCAATTATTTTACATTCAAGAAATGTACATTCCTCGAATTTGAAAATTATTGTAAAAATATTGTTAAATCGGAGCTTTCGTATAGAAAAATAATAGTAGTGTAAAGAGCGTGTTGGTCGTTTCGATGATTTTTTTACACGGTTTATGATACGAAAATGTTTTTTTTTCTTTCGTTATTTATTTAATTATCGTCTCGGGGTGTAATTAATAATTGATTTAGATGAATTTCGTGATTTTTCTCGGTCGTAGATTATTTTTTAAAACGTTATAAAAAAATATTGATCAACTAAGATACTCGAGCTTCCGGCATATTTTTTATTTTTATTTTTTCATTTAGCTACACGAGTTTATAGTTAATAATTATCGAACTTCCCGAAAGACGGAAATGTTATCGCGCGGTATAATGTTTGCGTACACCGAGTGGATAGGAAGTAGGTGTAGGCTGGCTTGTGCACTTGTCCGTATATAGGAAGCAACATCCGGCACTGGCAGGGACCACCGTCGGTTTGCCTCTCGATGTTTACCGGAAGCGCCGGAAATACACAGAGAGTGTGAGAGAGAGAGAGAGAGAGAAAGCTCGAGTTCTGGAGCATTAGCTCGAACGGGAATTAACTCGTTATGCTTCGGCGACCGAAACGACCGAATATGCTTTTATTTTCTTTCCTGGACAAAAAAAGAAACAAACACGAATAAAAAAAACGGAAAACAAAAAAAAATTATTTTCATCTCCGCGCGGTCAATATTTTCGTGCGCACATTTTCCACTCGTCGAAATAAGCGCGAGGGAAAAATTGAACATTGTGCACTCGGCAGCTTAAACGCGTTTGGTCTTGTCCCTCTCGCTTCGCTAAATACCGAGTCGGTGAATGAGAAACACAGATCCCCTACTATATACACACACAAATACATACAATACATACATACATACATACATACATACATATATATATATATACATATATATATATATATATGTATGTATGTATAATGTGCGATTGACTATAACGCCTTCCGTGTCTGGCGAGAGAGAGAATACATGCCACATGCTCCAACCCTCCGTCTCCCTCTTTGGCACTATGACTCTCCTCGTTTCATGGGAGAATCTAGCACGAGTGTCGCACCAACACAAAGCGACGCACCGTGACCTAATCCTATTAACTCTCGCTACATTTATTTCTGTGGATTTTTCGGCCAAACGACGAACGATTTTTTCTCATCGTACAAATCACAACGGTTCGATACACGACGCAGCTGTCGCGCTTCTTTTTCCATAAATTTCGGATTAGCGACACGGCTGTCGTCAATAGTCATCGACGGCGTTCGCGGCGCCATCGATGGCAATGGAACTTTTATTTTCCTAGCGTAAATATACGATTAATATGAATTTTTGTTTTGTCATTGATTTACGTTGTTGTTTCTCATCGATGAATATTTTTGGTATTAATGAATTAAAATTATCGCGATTCAAAATTAAGAACTGTTTGCAGCGATGTTTTACGCTTTTTAATAACAATCGCGGGAAAAGAGAATAGTTTAAAAAAATTAATCAAACAAAAGGTCGTTGAAAGATAAAAATTTCAAAAAATGAATATTAATTTTGTTTTCAATTATACAATGAAAAATGTTAAATGTTGCAAAGAAATGAATTTTTATCACTGTACTTGTGTTAAAAAAAAAGAGAGAACAAAGAACTCGAAGTCTCTCTTTCACTCGCAAATGGTTTAAGGTATCGTGGGACTAACAATTATACCTACACTAAAAGCCTTAGAGAGTCGAGAAAGAGAGAATGAGACAAGAGTAACAGCGGGGTAAAAGTGGGCGTGCAGTTGGCTCGAAAAGGCGATGTATCGTTTTTCGAGTGAACAGAGACAGCTGAAGCCAAGAGTTATTTAATACCTCATGTACGTTTTCGCGAAAGGGGGAAGATTTAGGTCTCGTATTACCCCGTCCTTCTGTCTCTCGGCTCTCCGGACGTAATGCAAGCGCGTCTTTCCGCGCGTGAATTTAACAAGTCTCCTCAGCCTCTCGTCTCCCTTTTCTTTCACTCGTCTCTTCCACTCGTCTCTGCCCCCGGCATCCTTCCTTCTCCGATTATGACGATTATTATGGCTCTTTTTATTTTTATTTTTATTTTTACTTTTTCTTTTTTTCTTTCTTTCTCATCTCTCGCTCTCGTCGTCGAGGCCGAAGGGATCGGGGCTTAAACGAGCTGCGGGTGAGCTCACGTCCGGTCCAGCCACCTCCCTCGTCCCGCAACATCCCCGCCCCCTCCCTCCCTCTTCTCAACGTCGCTACTGTACATTCTTCTTATGTACGACCATCTCACTTCCCTCGTACCGCTCGAGATGCGAGAATGAAATCAAATGAAACGGAGGGTTACTAAATAACAATAGTGAATTCGTAAGCGACGGCTCTTGTTTCCGGTGCTGCGTTACCATATCGTCGGGGTCGGACCTAACGTGACCGGCTTCTCGCAGACACATTGTCGTTATTCCCGTTGATCGCTCACTCGTGTCTCTATATCAGTCGTCTTTCTAAAACGGATAAATAGCGTCGAGGGCCACAAGTCCGATAAAGAGTAAACAACATTTATATTCGATTTTTGTTTTAAAGGGAGATGGATATTATTATTAAAAGTCATATTAAATACGGTAAGGTTTGTTCACTTGAAGTTTTCTTATAAAATTAGATTTGTTTGGATAATTATGTACCACGAACGTCCGAGAAATTTTTCGAATTAAAATAAAATTTGAAATTTTGGTAGGTTAATGAAAAATGAATGTAACTTATCGGGGTTTATTGAGTTTTTTTATTTGTTTTTTTTTACGTGTGGCCATGTCACCCGGAAGATTAGACGAGTTGGCCATCTTGAGTCAGGGTGTGATGGCCATATGGCCATCTTCAGTAGCGAAGACGGAGAACCTGTATTGTGTGATTTATCAGATGAGGATGTGACCAAAGAAGATATCTGAGTCGGTTGTGAAGAAAATTATTACGTGGCCAGTCTCATCGAAGACTGGTTTCAATGTATTGTATGTCAGCTTCGGGTACACGAAAATTGTACTGAATTTGATTATATGTGTTCTAAATGGGGTCAGATGAAGAAAAGGCGATTGCAAACGAACGCATAGTCCAAAAGAGGAAGCTAAAGATAGAAGTAAAGGGTGGCCATCTCTTTTTTACTCATATGGCCATCACACCCGGATACCCCGGGAGAAATAGCCAACCGTAATTTTTAAAAAATGTAGTTTCAAGGTCGATCTCGCAATAATTTGCTATATTTTTGTTAATTATCTTAAAAAAAAATGTTTAAAGTTTGATTATACACTAAAAGAAGTTTAGAATTGTTTTTATCTTTGTTTTGACACAACTTTGAAAAAACTATGGCCACCCCGGACTTCCTCGACGATATTTAATTTTGTTGCAAAAAATGTTATATTTTTGTAATTATGAATAAATAATAAACGAGTGATTTGTCTCAATTTTCAGGAATCGCGAATTTCCTCATGCTTTAGTAAAAGTGAAAGATTGCCGAGGACAAGGGGTCAGGATGGGTCAAAAGGGCAATATGGGGGGTTCGAGGGAGACGAGGCTATTGGTACCGTTCGTGGTTCTACTGTGGCTGTCGATACTGATCGGTAGTACAGCGGGCAAAAGGGCGGTGGTGCCGCACGACGTACGTCCTGGTTTCGAGGTGACGGAGTTTAAATCACCTGCGCACGAGCGTTCGTCGTATCGTTTGGCCGAGACAGGATTTTCGAAATATTTCACGATACTGGACAACGGTATGTTGATGACGACCTCGGATCTGACACCGTTGATCAACAGATCGGTGAATCTGTTGGTGCTCGAAGAATTGTCGAACAGAACGGAAACCCATCTTCTACAATTGTTCGTGATTAATCGCGACAGTATGTTGACATTTACTCCCGAAACATTGGGCGAAGGTCTCGTGATGGAAAATTCACCGGCCGGAACGATAATCGAGGGTTTTCCGATCGTACACGCGTTCGGTAATTATCCGATACATTTTACGATGATGCAGGACGAGACGGGACGAATGCCTTTCGCCCTCAAAGAGACAAGTTCTACTTACGGTGTTATTCGTTTGACCTTGGTAAGTCCCAATCAAGGAATCAACGTCGTGACGACGGGTCCGCTGGATCGTGAAACGAAAAACACCCACAACGTCGTGATTCACGCCAGAGACGGAAATTACATCAGCAAATCGAAGATAAGCGGTGTCGTTCGTGTACTCGACGAGAACGACAACAGTCCGATATTCGACGAGACCGAGTACAATTTTGAGATGAGACCGGAAAACATGGAGAGCCTGGAAAGTGACGCGTCACCTACGTGGAAGAGATTCGCTACGATCGGTCGGGTCAGTGCGAAAGACGCGGACGGCGACAAGGTCGCTTATAAAATCGTCACACCGACGAATCTCGTAATCGTCGTGCCCCAGACCGGTGAATTGTTGCTCGCTGGTGAACCGGACGCGACCGTGAACGAGGACAGCGAGATCGAGCTGATGGTCGAGGCTCATGACCTTCGAACACCGATCGGTCGAACTTGCGAGAAATTAGCTCGAGTCGTTATCAGATTTCTGACGACCGAGCCGATGATGCTTCCAGCACCGGCACCGGAAGTACATCGGATCCAGAAGAGACGCGTCACGAGAGCCGTCAGACCGACGCTCAAGGTCGAATTTTTGGAATCGGATGGTAACGTCGAGGGTAAAATTGCTTTTTCTTTGGAAAAAGACGCGGAGAGGGAGACTTACAAGATTCGAGACGAGAATCGTTGGGTCACCGTTGCCTCGAACGGTTCTGTAACCGTTAAACAAAAATGGGACTACGAGGAACTCGGGCCCGAAAAAACGATTGATTTTTGGGTCACGATTACGAACGCGGGTGGAATTACAGGTAAAGAATAAAAGTATTCACGTACGAATTTCGTAATATATAAATTTGGAGAGAAAAAATAGGGCGCACGACGTTCCATCGATAGTACGGAATTCAATTTTTTGATATCTCGTCGAGAACGAAAATTTAATTTATTTTTTCGACGTACGCTCGACGTTTGTTTTTCCTTTTTTTTTTCGGACAAATTTTCAATCGAGAATACACAAATTTTGTCGAATTCCAGTTAAAAAACCAACAAACAACGAAATATCGATGCAATATCGTTCGCATCTCGTTTCTTTTACGTTCTATTTTTTGTTTTATTTATTTTTTGTTTTTTATTAAACCGGATTTAATTGAAATCTCAATCGGATTTATTTCAATTTCCTTGGTGTAGGACGTGCTCCACCGAAAGGGTGGTGCGCGCGATATCCGCCCGGATACCCCTGTCTATTCAATGGTACCATGGTACAATTTTTATTTACGCCAGCCTTCCATAGCTTTTTTAGTATTTTTTTTTTTTTCGTTGTTGTTGTTTACGATCGTTGCTTTTTTCGTTCATTGGGTTCATCAATAGAAAACGGGATATTGTTTCACTCTCTATTTTGTTTTTATTTCTTACGTAGTCGTTTTTATCTTATCTTCTTATCTATCGCCATTTTTTTAACATACGCACTGTACATATCACTGGTCAGTAGGGAAAAAGCATAAGAAACAATGTTTCATCTCGTCATCGAAGGAAAATCGCAAAATCCTATTAATCCACGATTCTTCTTTCTTTGTTTTCAAAATCATTGGCTTCCAAAGCGATACAATGTAAGTAGCAACAAATATCTCTCATCAGCCTGCCAATGACTCTCGTGACTCGAACTTAAAGATGCTCGATGCTGTAGATACGCTAATGCTTTGTTAACGAATAAAATAATGATAATGAACGTAGCTAATCGCAGAATGAAAAAAGAAAAAACATCATTAGAACAATGGCCGTAAAATTTCGAATCGATAATAATAAAAAGCAATTTTCAGATACCGACAATCAACGTGTTATCATCAATGTCAAGGATGTCAACGACGAGTCACCGTATTTCGTCAACAAACCTCTGCCTATGCAGGCGGTCGTTCAGCTAAACGCGCCCCAGAACACTCACGTTTTTACGCTTCAGGCCAGAGATCCGGATACCGATCACCATATTCGCTATTTAATCGTACGAGATCGAAGTGAGTACGAGAAAAATCGTCTCGAGGTCGTTTTTTATTTCTAATCAATCAAAATTACGATCGTGCATGCCGTTCGATCAATTATTCACTCGTTAAGTGGGATTGACGTTTTTAGAACGGGAACCCCGGGGGTCAAGGTCGACCAATGACATTCGACGATTTTCAATGTATTTTCGTTTACAGCCGGTGGCAGATTCGAGGTGGACGAAAGATCAGGGGTCGTACGTACGAGAGGCTCGGACGTTTTTCAACTGGACATGGAATACGTGCTTTACGTAAGGGCGGAAGATCAGAACGGAAGAATCGACGAGAAGCATTATCAGTCGACGCCGGAGGAGAGATTGTCGATAGTCGGTGGAAAGAGAGCACCACAATTTTATCTGACTACTTACGAGACCGAGATACCCGAGAATCAGAAGAAAGATTCCGAGTGAGTAACGTTGCGAGATGAGCAAACAACGACCTTGAATTCAAGGATGAAAAGAAAAAGATTGGACGAAAAGGTTTGATCGAACGGAAATAAAACGTTAATCCACCCTCGTTTTTCTTTATCTTTATTTGCAGTATAATATCGGTAAAAGCAAAGTCATTCGCCGATCGTGAGATACGTTACACGCTGAAAGCACAGGGCGCTGGAGCTGCTGGAACGTTCAATATCGGTCCGACTTCCGGTATCGTCAAACTCGCCAAAGAATTGGATTTCGAGGATGTTCGTCAACCCCACGTTTATCAGCTCATCGTCACGGCTACCGAGGACTCTGGCGGTTTTTCGACGACTGTAGAGGTGACTTGTCAAAATCACTCGACAATAATAATAAAAAAAAAACAAAGACCAATCGTCGATTTTTCAAATTGACAATAATCGTTGACAGTTGACAATACGAGTGTCGGACGTCAATGACAACGCTCCGAAGTTCGAGCTGCCCGATTATCAAGCTCACAACGTCGACGAGGACATACCCTTAGGCACTAGTATTCTCAAGGTCAAAGCGACCGACGCCGATTCCGGGGCTAATTCGGACATCGAATATTTGGTCTCGGACGATCATTTCAGTGTCGATTCCAGCGGTCAAATAGTCAACAACAAACAACTCGACGCCGACAACAACAATGCATATTACGAATTCGTCGTTACGGCCAAGGACAAAGGTGAGCCAGGCTGTTGTTTTCATTCTTACTTCGATCCTGGGCTAGAAATTATAACGAATTTTGTATTATTTTCAATGAATTCAGGAGATCCGTCGAAAAATGGAACGGCTACGGTTCGCATTTATACGAAGAATAAAAACGACGAGGAGCCGAAATTCTCCCAACAGGTTTACACGCCAAACGTCGACGAAAACGCTGGACCGAATACTCTCGTGACGACGGTCGTTGCTTCTGACAAGGACGGCGACAACGTGCGTTTCGGTTTCGTCGGTGCTCAAACGATCTCGGGACAATTCGTGATCGAGGAAATAACGGGCGTTATTCGACTTCATGGAAAAGAGATAACTCTCGATCGCGACAAGTACGAGCTCAATGTCACGGCTCTTGACGACGGCGCTTGCTGTCCCGACGGAAAGAAAAATATTCACACGAGCACAGCCGTTGTCGTTGTATTCATCACCGATGTCAATGACAACAAGCCGGTATTCAAGGAGTGCGCGAAATATTCGCCCAAGGTCGAGGAAGGTGCGTCGAACGGAAGTCCGGTAATTAAAGTTCAGGCGACCGACGAGGATAAAGGTGTCAATGGACAGGTCAAGTACTCGATCGTACAGCAGCCGAATCAGAAGGGAACTAAATTCACCGTCGACGAGGAGACTGGACAAGTTTTGACTAACAAGGTAGAGATTTTTTGTTTTTAAATCATTCTCAAGGAAAATTATGGATTGTCGATAAATTTGTTTTCTTCTTCTTTTCGCATAAAAATTAATAATTATAAAAATAAATTTGACATTATAAATATTCATTTGAAGCCAAACATTATTTTCAATTTAAATACATTTGATTATTTTCGACTAGATTTTTAAATGCCAATAACAATGCAAAGATCACTCGGTTAATCGTTTATTTGCATTTACGAATGTGAATATTTTGAGAATACTTCGAGAATCGATCAAAACTTTTCATCGCTATCGAAATTTCTCGCCAGGTTTTCGATCGTGAGGGTGACGATGGTAAATTCGTTTCCGTGACCGTAAAAGCTACGGATCAGGGCGAACCGTCGCTCGAAGGAGTTTGTTCTTTCACGGTTGAGATAACAGATATCAATGACAATCCGCCGTTATTCGATCGTCAGGTGAGATACATCTTTCTTCACTGAAACACGTTGATGCAAAATTATTTTAAAAAAATAAGGAAAATAATGTTTAATTTTTAAAAATAATTACAAAAAATGACCTTAAAACGCAGAAATACGTCGAGAACGTGAAACAAGACGCTAGCGCCGGAACAAATATACTGAGAGTATCAGCGTCCGACGAGGATGCCGATAATAACGGTGCTATTATCTACTCGTTGAGTTCACCGAACAGTGAACAGGGTCTCGATTACTTTGAGATCCAACCGGAATCTGGTTGGATCGTATTAAAGAAGCCACTCGACGTAAGTAACTTTCCTCACGCTTGTCTATCATATTTATCTCTCCTAGGCAGTATATTACATACCAGCTATTATACATATACATATGTATACATATTTATCACGCGCCCTGGAATAACATGTTGCACTGACAATTAACTGTGATATTCTTTCAACGATTTTTCAAAAATTGGGAAAATCGATAACGATAAGTAATAATAATAATAATATATTGAAATTTCGCGACGATATTCCAGGGCCGCGGTATAGATTGCGTAGATCCATACTATATTATATATTAAAACTTGAGTGTACACCTTATGCCGACGTTTTTTACAATTTCCGTTGACTTGCGTTTTATTAACCACGAATTCCGTATTTATTATGTATTTTTGCTAAAATCGGGACCAAAAGAAACGAAGAAAAGAAAAAAAAACAGTTTTCCCGTATACTAATATACATATATACCGATGATAATTATTTATATCTCATCACTTGATATATATATATATATATCGTTATCTATATATATATATATATATATTGCAACGAAGCTGAGTTTCGTTTTTACGGCACTTGTATAGAAATATTTATTATTCCCGTTGAAATGCACAATGTGTTCACTATGGTAAATTATACATACTTAGCTCTGCCTGATTTCCTTTAAAAAAAAAAACAAAAAAAAAGATATGCTTCACAGTACCTGAATCGAAACGAACCAATTCGGGCCTACTTTTTTTACAAAGAAAAAAGATTTTAAAACATTTAAAAAAAATAACGAACACACACTCTTCTTCATATATCTCTCTGTCTCTATCACTTTCCGTGAAAACTTGTTACGCATATTCGCCGAGTTTGCGAGTACAGCAAAAAAAAAAACAAAAAATCAAAACTCACCCACGCGCCTGTGGAACGTGATCGGTGAAATCCATCGCTTTTGTCTCTCTCATGCTCGTTCGTAAATTTAAAAGACAAGGAAAACAAAAGAAAATAAATACAAAAACATGAAACAATTCGTTTCGGAACGCGGATATTTTTTTTTTATCTCGAATTTTCTTCCCGCGACCGCGACTCGTCATTAGGCGTGTGCACTTTTCTACCAAACGCTACGATTTTTTGTACCCTCCCTGTGTGATAAAAAGTAAAAACACGAAAAGAAAACAAAAAAAAACAGAAAAACGGAAGAAAAAAAGCGACATTAGGCCGAGCTAAAAAAAACCAAAACGAAACGAGACTTAAATCTTAATCGCCGTAATAACATGACAATAATAATAATAATAATAACAATATAACAAATAACCAATAACCGATGATAATAATAATAATAATAACATACGTTTTTTTCGCCAAAAAGCTACTAATGTGAATGTTTTTCAAAAGGGAAGTGATGTTTTTTGAACTTCCAGGAGCAGGTGGGAACGACATTTTTTGAGCCCCACGTACGGTGTACTTCAACAATATATCTACGCATTTTGTGGTGCATCATACAATTTAAAGAGAACGAAACAAAAGAGAAAAACGAACGATTTTTTGACCATGCTTGCATATTTTATATGAATGTGTTTTTTGATTCCTTTACAGGAAAGGATCTCGCGCTCTCGCTCTCTCTCTCGCTCTCGCTAACATTCTATATTCTCTCTATATATCTATCTCTTTGTATCTCCTTCGCGCGTGCTCTCTCTCTCTCTCTCTCTCTTTCTCTCTTTTTCCCTTCATTCCCCGTCTCAAATATCTCAAACGCATTGAACATTCGGAAAATCGATCATCGCATCTTTTTTAAAACTTGCCATCAGTCGTTCATCAATCTTTCCTCCCGCTCTCTCTCTCTCTCTCTCTCTCTCTCTCTCTCTCTCTCTCTCTCTCTCTTTCTCTCTATCTTTCGCCCCCCTGCCGGTTATAGTCGCAAAAACAAAAATAAAAAAAGAAAGAAAGAAAAAAGAAATAACAAAAGAAACGATCGAGTACGATGAGAATTTTTTTGACCGAGAGCGTGTACGTGTAGATCTTAAGCAGAGAGCTGTCCGTGGTGTGACATTTTTTTCTTCTGTGATTGGGGCAGCATACCAATTGTATGTGACCAAACAGATGCAAACACGTCAATGCGAAAAAAAAGAAAATTTTAAAACGAAAATATATATATTTATTGCAAAAGAGAAAGAAAAAAAACAAATATATATATATATATGTGTATATGCAAACATGCGATACGCCGATAATTCGCACGTAATACGAGACTGTGGTTAGATCAATTTGCGCAAAACGTCCATCGGTTTTTGAGTGTCGTTGATCAAGAATTCGAGAATCAGGCGATCCTCGTGCAATACCAACGTGATTGGTAATACATCTTTTTTTTATTCGTTTTTTATAAATTACAAAAACGTATACATACATCACGTACTGGCATGCTTAGTACGTATGTGACCAAAAAAAAAATAGAAAAAGAAAAAGAACGATTCGCGATGAGAGCGAACAAAAGAAAAAGAAGAAAAAAAAAACCGTAAACGCTATACCGCACCTACACCCACCCCCGAGCGAACCGACCGATTCCTCGTTCTCCCACGCCTCTTTAAATGCATATATATTCTGCTTGCATGTTGTTGCCTGCATTCCTTTATTTCGTATGAAGCAAAAAAAGAAGCAATTAACAAAAAAAAAGTACAGAGACTAACTGATTTTCGATTATTATGATTTTTGTTTTATGTTTTGTGTTTATTGCACCATTTACTTTCTTCGGATTTCGATGATGAACAAAAAAAAAGAGCCGTCCTCCCGTAAGTAGGAAATTTTTCCTGTGTTTCGCTCGTATTTGACGAACGATTCGTTATTATTATTAGTTTATTCTTTTTGTTTTATATTGTAAAGAACAAAATACGCGCTCGCGAAGAGACAAAAGTAACGACATTTTTTGTTTATGTGTTTTCACATCGCGAATTTACATACGCGTATTTAGGATCCCGAAAATGAGCGTAGGACATTTTCTTTGTTTTTCGTTCATTTGTCTTAATCGGCTTTTATTCTATATATTTCGATTCGTTCTCGTTACCGACGTATCGTTTGGCTAAAAATTTCGTCACGTGGCAACCAAGTTGATTTCGAGTATTTTCGCGATATGGTACAAATTTTTATGAAAACAAATTATAATAAATGTTAAATTAAATCGAAAAATCGAATCGTGTTACGTAGGTATCCATCGTGGTTGTAGTATTCTTTCGTACATGTAAAAATCACGAACAATATTTTACGACTTACAATATCCGCTGTTTATATGTATCTATATAAATACGCAGTAGATTGTACATTGCAAGCCGCACAAACAAAATATATATGTATGCAAATATATATATATATATATCTAAATATTTCCGCCAATAATATACATTAGAATCGCCAGCTGCACCATTAATTTTACATAAGTCATGTCACGTTAATGAAATGATTCTTATGAAAACAAAAAATCACCGCCACTAGAACTGCGGGAATCGATTTACCAAAAAAAAAAAAAAAAAACAACTTTCTTTCTTCTTTATATACGTGTATGTCACTAATTCCGTTTGAGTGTTCCAGAAAAACATATATATATATATACATATATGTATTTGTATATATATATCAAAGTCTGGCGAGTCGATCGAAGGAATGTATAGTGAAAGAACCAAAAAAACAAAAAGAACAAAAAAAAACGACCCCAGTGGATACCTACGATGGCACGCGCATTTTTATTTTCTTTCATTAACGAAATTTCATATTCGTTTTATCGAAAATATCATTTTCTTCTTTATCCAATAAAATTGGGGCAGAACGCGAGTCATCAATGAATCGAAAAAAATTATAAAACAAAAAAATTCGGTCGCAATTTAGTGTTTTTTTCTCGAAACAATGTAGAAACAAAAAAACGAGACGATATGAAAACGTTTGAAAGATATATGAGATGAAAAATTAGAACTCGCATCATGCAAACGCGGCTCGGCCACCGCGACGAGAAAACAACAAAACAAAAAATAGAAAGAAACAACAAAAAACGGAACAAAAACTGCCTGCTCCATTATGATTTTTAATCTTCCATTAGCCAACGCGAGATTGCATTGAATGATTCATGATACGAAAACGAATGGAAAAAGAACGCAAAAGAAAAAAAGAATATGAAACAAAAAAAAAACAACAAAAAATTGCAAAAAAAAACAAAAACATTCACTGGTTTGGAAAAAATTCTCGTGTAAAGTTGACGGCCCATGTTTTGCCAATAGCGAGACAGGTATCGCCTGAGAGTGCGGGCATCCGACAAAGGGACACCAGTCTTGTACGCAGACGTGGACGTTGAGTTAGACATCGTAGACAGAAACAATAAACCTCCTCTGTGGGATCTGAATGTATACGGCCCCATTCACATCAAAGAAAATGTCACAGTGGGTACTGTAGTGACGTCGGTGAAAGCCAGGTTTGTATGCCACGACATGACCAAGAACAAGACATGCCGTGCCGTGCCATGCAGTGCTCTCTAAACAAATCTTTCACCCTCTCTCTCTCTCTCTTTCTCTCTCTTTCTCTCTCTCTCTCTCTCTCTCTCTATTTATTTATTTTACAATTTTTATTTTCCATTTAAAAAGAAAAATCATAATTTTTTGTCTCTCTAAAAAAAAATATATATAAATATAAATATATATATATATTTCATCTCTTCCCTTCTCACGTCTGTCGCTCAAACTTTTCATCTCTTCATGTGTATCGTATAATTTGTGATGACTTTTTTCGGAGGCCACGAAAAAAGGAAAACAAAAAAACAAACAAAAACGAAAACGTATATATATTTTTTTCCAATTTTTACTAAGCACGTATGGTTAAGCGCGGCGTGTGTGCGTGTGTGTGTTTGGATGTGTGCGTGTGTGCGTGCGTGTGTGTGTGTATGAGCGCTCGCGATTGTAGAAATACACGTCAAACGGAGGCTCTCTTTCCGGCAAAGTTATATTTCTATACGTGTACCGGCATAATTTTCTCTTCGCTGTATGAAAATAGATAATTGACGTTACAGCCAAGCGGAAATTGTGACAAACGTTACACGGATAATATGCACATGTGGTAAACAAAAAATATATCCGAGCGAAGATGGAAAACGTTTGGAACAATAATAATAACAATAAAGAAAAATATTCTGCCGGAATAACGATGAAAAATTGTCTCGATAAAATCACTTTCGTTGAAATATAATTATTCACAATTATTTCGTCGTTAAATAATTGCGAATATGTTTGTTTGTCTCAAACGTTGGCCACTTCACGCGTACGAACCAAAAACAGGATTAAATTGGATCACGATCGAAAACTGTGATCCGGGTAGCGCGACCAAGGGAACCGGGCAAACGAAATTACAATAAAAAAAAAAGAACGAAAAAAGAAATCGAAGCATAAAAAACGAGAGAGAAACGAGTAAGCGTTAGGGTCCTCTTTTAGTTTAATCAATTACTTCATAATTTCTAATCTTTCGTAAAACTGTTGTAGGTACAAAATTAAATCATACGCAAATTTGAAAAAAAAAAAATATATATATATATATATAAATATATGTCAATAAATTTATATATATATTTATCTGTATTCTTATATGCGATGAGAATAGTAATAATTAAGTGTGACACGGGGGGCTCGCCAAAAGTAATAATAATCGGCTCGCTCGACAAATTCAGCGACTATAGGCGAAAAAAGCAAAGAAAAAAAAAACCAAAAAAATCCTCTAGGGATGCGAATCATCAAGACTCCTCCTCCGTCGCTTCTTCTTCTTCATCTTCTTCTACGCCTTCTTCTCCATCCCACCCCGAGCCCTGACCCTCTTCTCTTCTGTCTCTTCTTCTTCTTCTACTCGTTTGAGATTTGCCGTGAGATACGAACGATCAAAAAAAAAAAAAAGTGTCGGCAACGTTACGAGGAAGATTGTAAGAAAGGATATAAAAAAAAAGAAAAAAATTACACTTTGACACTTCCTAAATTATATATATATATATATTTTCATATACATATATATATTTAAACAAGGATGAATATACATATATGTATGCGCACATATTTGTGATATAGGTATATATATATATGACAAAAAAAATACTACAGGTTTGGGAGTCGTCGAGCTAGCGTCGATCGGGACGTTCTCTGTGGGGGCCGAGTCCTTTCTTCAGCCTCCAGCTCTGCTTCGATCACACGACGGAGTCACGTGTCATATTTCTTGTCCAATTTTTTTTTTCTCTTAACATTTATATACATATATATTTATATATTTATACGTATATAAATATATACACGATATATATTTAATATACCACATACATTACGCCACACGATGCTGGGAGAGCGGAGATTTTTTTTTTTTTTGGTTTTTGATAAAAAGGAAACCGAGAAAAAGAAAACGGCAGATCGAACGAGAAAACCCGTCACCAAACACGCGTGTCTCATGGATTTTTGTTCCTCGATGACGATGCGAATTGCTTTTTTTTCTTCTTTTTGTCTTCTCTCGATCACGATCGAAGCTAAGAAAAATGGAAAATGCGAACACGAGAGACCGAGCGCGAAAAGACCGAGCGAGCGAAAATATGAAAAAAAAAGAAAAAAAAACACAAATTTTGAACCAAAAACAAAAATGAACGAGAGACGCACGACGGAATGCAAAATTCGCAATCGAGACGAGAGGCTCGTGAATAAAAAAAAAAACAAGAACAACGAACAAAAATTTTGTGACGCGTTGCGCGATCACGCCTAAGCAAGACTAACGCCGCTGTTTTTTCTTTTTCCGTTTGTTGTATCCGACACGAAACACACACTGTCTACTGTGTTCCTTGATGACGGGGGCGTGTAGCGCGAGACATACAGGCTGGAGGCGATGGCTATGGACAGGGGATTCCCGCCCTTGTCGCGAAACGTGGAGGTTCAAATTGACGTTGTGGACCGTGCTAATAATCCGCCCATATGGGACCACGTAGAGTATGGCCCGATCTACTGTAATGAGAACACGGCCATTGGGGCTAGAGTTGTGTCTATTAAAGCCAGGTCTGTCACCTAAAAGCTGTTACAAAAAAAAAAAAAAAAAAAAAAAAAAAAAAAAAAAACTTGCTCCGTGCGGCTGCACGAACCCGCCCTGCACGCAATCTCGTGGCAGTATTGTTCTTGTGCACGTTAATTGATATTGTGTACGATATGAACCCCACCAAAAAAAATCACCCCCCCCCCCTTTTGCCCTCCACCCGCCCTTATTTTCTACAGCCAATTATCCAAATACACACGACGATCCTGCACTGGGGAAAAATTCATTTTTGTATATCTGTTTTTGTTCTTCTTTTTCCCCCATTTTTTTTTATCGTACAAATTTCGATACCTCGTTCGATCAAAATTTATTCCAAGGAAAATATATCGAATCGAGCTCGATTGCGCGACGAGCATTTATCGACAGGACCGAAAATACGACACGACGCAACGTACGACGCGACGGGGACGATAATTTTTGTTTTATTTTGTCGCAGTGGCGTAATGGCGCTCTATGTTTTTGCATTATTGGGATTTTTTTCGAAAATTTGGAGCGCGATATTTTTGCATCAGGCAATTTTTTCAATTTTTATATATATTTTTTGTTATTTTTTCTGTAGTTTTTATTTTTTTTTTTACATCGATTCGTCATCAATCACCGCTAACGACTTCACCCACACTTCACTCACACTCACGCCAACGTCACGTCACGATATCATATCACGAACGCTACCTCCCTTCGCGGTTCTTTTACCATCACACTCTCTCTCTCTCTCTCTCTCTCTGTCTCTCTGTCTGTCTCTCTCTCTCTCTCTTTCTCTCTCTCTCTCTCTCTCTAACCGTCTGTTTACCTCTTCCGTGACGATATATATATACCGACTAATCAGCGATTAGTAGCCAAAACACAAAAAAAAGACAAGCATAATTTAGTGGGACGATCGAGAATCGCAGAAATCTTCCCTATAATTATAATAATAGTTCGAATACATATCAAAACTATATGTGCCGTAAACATTTTTTGGGCATGCTTCGACATAGATGCTTTCCTGAGAAACACTTCCCCCTCCACCCTTTATTTATCATCCCGTTGTCTCGTATGCCGTCTTTCACGTTCGGACCATTTTGTAATTTCGATAATTGGTATTTTTCAAAATTGATGAACGTTCAAGTTCTTTTTAATTTTTTTTCATTTTCGTTCGTGCTTCCCCTATAAATACATATATATATATAATTTTTTTTACGGATTATTGCCTGCCGACTCGTCGAAGTTGTTCTAGTTTTGTATTTTTCTTTTTTTTTGTAATCGTTCGAGTTTGCGAATCGCATTAAATATCGTCGTGTATCGATAATTCAGTATCCATACGATATATATATGTATATATAAAATGTATTTATACATATATAACATATATAATCGATTGGAAAGAATGCCAAGGATGTAGTTGCCAGTGGCGAGTTAAATTGCGAGCGATTTTTTGTTTTGCCTTTCAAGTATATACGTTTTTATTTTGTTTTTAATTTTCATTCACGTCGTCGTTGTGTCAGTGATTTTTGACGATGTCACACACGACAAAAAAGCAAGCTATGCGTTATTCATTATCGATCTCTGAGGACAATAACAACAGCAACAACAACAACAACAACAATTACAAAAAAATGAAAAGGATAAATTCCATTTCACACTATCGTTTTTTGTCACACATTTTTTGCCGCAAAACTTGCATATTGGATATAGAACGTCGATCATATATTGAATGCCGTATTAATTTTTGGGCATGTTTCGTCAGTTGGCTTTATCATTGCGTTGAGTTTAGTGTTTTCGAGGCCGTAGTGTTTTCGTAGAATTCAAAAGACAAAACAGAGAGAAAAAAAAACAATGATTTTTCTTACTTATCTGTTTCTTTTTTTTTGCAAAGAAAAGAAGAAGAAAAAAACAAGAGAAAGATAAAGGAAATACGCCTTATCATACGCTGCCGAAATTGCATACGAACCGACTGAAAGATTATTATCGATATGAAGCAGGAAATCCATAAAAAAAAACGAAAGAAAAATGCAAAATTATAGAGAGAATAATGTATAACATATAAATATCTATACACTCGAGCATCGTGCTACTTTTTCCTTCCGATAAATCGTCGAACTAGACTAAATGACAAACTGCACCTCGTACACGCCAAATATACAATATACATACATTATCATATATATATATATATATAAGCCCATAAGACGTGTTCATTGTAGCGATGATGAGAAGATAGCTTCGGTGTCAGTGTCTCCTGCAGTTTACCACGTAATAATCAACCATCACAAGAGAGATGCAAGAACACGAGTTGCACTTTACGACACTCACACTCACGTTTTTCCCTCGAGCATACACATAGACGAGAAAATAAGGCTATATGGTACGTTCAAGAGACGTTACTATTGGTTTATATATATTATATATATATATATATATATAAACCATTGAGCACAGTGATATAAGAACTTTTCTTTCCGTAGCACCGATTGGACTCCTGGGATTCTATCGTTAATTACCCCTCTTCTCTACTTTGTCTCTACTCGATCCTTCTCCACCTTTTTTGTATTCTCTCTCTCTCTCTCTCTCTCTTTTTCTCTGTTTTTCTCTCGATGTACCTTTCGATCCTTATATACATATATATATATATATATATGTATATATATATATAGTTCTATCTTCACTCAATCTGTCCGTACCCCCACCCTCGACCCTCTACCGTCTCATATACAACCGACCAGTGCAATTACCTCGCAGCGAACTCTCCGTTACTTGAGCAAAAATGGCTCTCGAGTCGTATACGTGAAAAAAGAAAAAAAATTCGATGTACCCTCGTGCACCCCCGGTAGGATAGTTGGGTTCTCTCGTGTATCCTCTGAATTACGAAGAGTACATTGATGATAAAAACAATTTTAAAAAATGCCAGACTAACACACACACGGGGCACATTTGTTTGACGAATATCTTGGGTTTGATGCAAAATGGATATTCAGCACGCGAACGCTATGTATCACGCTTCGAAGCGACTAACAACCTTTTTTTCACACGAAACGAAATTCAAATATTTGTATTCGTAAAATAGAGGAAAAGAAAAAGAAAATTCAATTTCAATACACGACACCGAGAACGTAAAATTTGACGCGAGATGAAAATCAATTTTATTGTTAGAGGAACAAAGCTAAATTTCTTTGATCGATTAAATGAAAAAAAAAAACAAAAATCAAAAGAAAAAAAAATTACACACAAAATAGCTTCATTGATTATTTCACAATGATGAACGATGCGCTGCTCAGCCTCATCTCATAATAGGTTTACGGTCGCGTGTGTTGCTCTTTATATCTTTTGCTCTCTCTTTCTCTCTACTCCTTTAACTTACGTGAGAAAAAAAGAAAAAATGTCTGTCACTCTCACTTTCTCTCTCTCTCTCTCTCTCTCTCTCTCTGTCTCTCTCTCTCTCTCTCTCTTTCTCTCTCTCTCTTTCGCTGTGATAGAGGTTTAATATAGACGCGGGGGCAGTTTATATTAACTAGGCGTTTTTGAAAACGGAAAGGAAATATTGCGATGACGTGAAAAAAAAAAATCGAAACGAGGGAAATGCAGAAAAGAAACAACAGAATAGAAAAAAAAACAAGGAGACAAGTAGAAAAAGAAGGAAAAAGAAAAGAGAAAAGAATAATGAAAACAACAAGAAAATACGAGTATGCGAATTATATTAGAATTGTGAATATATGTCGGGTGATAAGTTAGGTAAATTTCGTTGATTAAACGTAAATTAGATGTGTTATCGTTATTTATATTGACTAGAAGATTTTTTCGTAATACGTTTATATTCATTATCACGTGTCTCGCATGGAATATTTTCGTTGAAACCGTTCTCATACATATATAGATATATATATCTAGACATATATATATATACATATATATGATGATGATCATTATGATAATTAGTTTCTGTTACGGTAATAATTATATAAACTTTATATATATACCTATATATATATACATATATTTATATATATAAATGCCCTAGAGGATTTTCCGTTCTCGTTTCTGTTTCCGTTTCGTAATATTACGCAAATTTAGTAAAGTTAAAAAAAAAAAGAAGAAAAATGAAAAAAAAAGAAACGTAACAAAATCATATCGTACGAATCAACGATTAATTCGGATATCATTGACACGTTTCCTCGTATGCCCCAAACAGCTCCGGAATCAAAAATAATCCTACGGTATTTTACCACTTAATGCCCGGATCGACCGCACAAACCAACAAGTTTCACACCTTTTATCTTCAACAACGATCCGAAGGTTCTGACACGTGGGCGGATGTCAAGGTCAATCATGCGCTCGATTACGAGAGCATCAAGGAATACAATTTGACGATACGAGTCGAGGTGAGTCAAAAAACCAACGTCATTCCTTCGTTTAAAAAAAACTGATTATTTTTCAAATTATCGCAACAATAATAATAATTTCGAGAAATCAATCGCCGTTAATTATTAAAAAAAAAAACAAAAAAAAAAGCAATGGAAGAAAGAAATACGCGAACCATTGTTCTTTTTCCACGATTTATAATTGTTCCACCGTGAAATCATTTCGAAAGCTCGATCTTTCGTTGTATTGTATAACGTCGAGTCCATTGAGAGCGAAATGGGTTCGAAATTAGCGCGAGATTAAATATTCAACTTGCGTATACGTTGTTTCATTATAATTTTTTTATTTCTCCTGTGTATGTGTGTGTGTGTGTTTTTTTTGTTTTATCTCATGCTTCCTTCAACACTCGGGCCGTACCAAGAACAACGGCGCCCAGCAACTCGCTTCGGAAGCGACGGTCTCCATTATCCTGACGGACGTCAACGACGAGATTCCATTGTTCACGGAACGGGAACAAGAAACTGTTCTCGAGGGAGAACCCATCGGAAGTAACGTGACCCAGGTGAACGCTATCGACAAGGACGGAACTTCGCCCAACAACTTGGTAAATTTATATGCATATATATATATATATAATTTGTGCCACATGACTTATCAGGTCAAAGTTGGTCGAGAGGGGTGACTTTAGCCTAGTTTTCTTTTTCTTTTTATTTCTTCCAATTTTTACGAACAAAGAGAAAATATTTAAAAAGCTATAAACATTTTTTTCCACTCTGAGCAACGAGAATGAACGAAAATGTGACTGTCGCTTGTGCGACGAGGTTTCTTTTGGGGTTTTTTAATTTGTTTTTCTTTTCTTTTTGCTTGTCTTTCATTTTTTTATTTACTTTTCGGTCTCGAACGCGACCTCTGACATTTAATCGCGTGACGTAATCCCACGTGTCTGACACAGATTTTATAGGGTGGATTTTTTCCCTTAATGGGCCAGATGCAATGAAGCGGGATTAATTTTTGGTCCACAGGTGACTTACTACGTGGTTAACAGCACGAGAAACGAGGGCAAGGACTTCTTCGAGATAAATCGCGAGACCGGCTGGATATCGACGAAAATAGTCTTCGATCGGGAAACACAGGGTGCTTACGCCCTCGAGGTCGAGGCGAGGGACGGCTCTGCCTCGGCACGGCCAAACAGCAATGGACAATCGAACTCAGGTACGATAATAATTTTAATTTCTTTGTTTTCGAATCTACGAATTTTCTCATACTTTTTTAAATCGAGCCTCGTTCGATCGAAACGTCGATATACTTTATTTGTAAAAATTCTTACGTAACACACAAATTGTCAGATTTTCATTTCAAATTGTGAAACTACGTTTGTTTCGTTCAATTTCGATTACGATTTTTAAAAAAACCTCCACCGATTCACAAATTTTCGTAAACGTTTCTCGAAGTTCGTCGACTCTCTCGACAAAAAACACGAAAAATAAATTTGTTAGTCTATCAACACGTAAATTATTCTTTAATTTCGTAAAATTCAAAATCGATTGAAATAACTCTAGTTATTTATGAAATATAATTAATAATACATATGAAATCGTACTTTACGTACTGAAAGCTCGATGCCGAGGATCGAGGCAGAGGGTCGTTAATTTCTTTGATGACGAGACATCGTCACAAGACAGAGGGAGAGTTGTGACAGGATAGGTGGGGAGAGGGGGAGAGGGCGAAATCTCTCGTGGGATTTACACTAATTCCTCGACGAGCTGGAATTACCGAACAGCCCTCGTACACGTATGGTGAATGCTCGGAGATGCCCTCTGCAAGCTCTGGCATCTGCCTTGGGATTATGCCCTTCCTTCACCCCCAACCCTCTCCACTCCTTCTTCTCCGCGAACAGACCCGAGGAGAAGTTTCATTATCGCGAGTACGTCGTGCCACTGATGACTGAGCACCTTGTGCGTCGTAACTACGGTCTTACACCGAGACCCTCCGTTTTCCACGATATTCAACCTCGGATCGCGTTTCATCTTTCGTCGAGGTCGTGGCTTTAACGGTATAATTATCAAACGAACCACCGAGAATATTAAACAAAAAGCGAATCGATATATTTTGTTCGAGGAAGGAGATTACGATAAAAAAGAAATATTCATTCTGAGGAAAGGGATAATGGTTTTTTTGTTTTTGTTTTTTTGGAAAATTCTTCCAACGAACGAAATTCGTACGAGTCGTAAATCATTTTATCCCCATCGCCCCTCTATGAGAAAAATCCCATTACGTTTGCTTCTCGCGGTTTCGCCCGTTAAATACACGCGCGTGGCGAAACAAGAAAATTGTCGGAGGTCGAGGTGGAAAATACGAGATCGAGATCGAGAGAGAGAGAGAGAGATAGAACGGGAAATTGCTGGATGTTCAGTGAAGGAAGGGGTTAAGGGGGTAACGGTTGAAGGATACAGCGAGCCATATTTTCACGGTAAAAGCTACGAGTATAAACGGAAAACGGTGTATTTTCCCGTTTGGCAATGAAACTCAATGCCAGGCTGGCCGGGGAAATACAAGGCGAGGGCACGAGGCGTTGATAACTGGCGGTGAAGAGGAGGAGGGGGGGCAAAGCAATTATTCATAGCGTCCTGGAGATTCGAGTGTTGCTTCGCCGGTCTCGAGATCGCTCGTGACGCGTGCGAGAGCGAACAAATAAAAAATAAATAAAAATCAAAAACAAGAACAAAACTGTCCGCTTAAGGATCTTTTATGCATAAAATCCCGGCTAAAAGAGGTTTTCTCGATTGCTATTTTGGTACGAAATAAAAATTCTAACGAGAGGAGAAATAAAACAGTAAAATAAAGAATCAACGATGTCGAAATGACGATGAAGGATTTAATTTTTGAAAAATAACAATGTCGAAAAGTTAGTAAAACGTTAATCGACGAAAAAAAATAAAAAACAAATTAAGAAAAAAAAATTGATCGAATAATTTAGAAAATTTGTTTATCCCTCGAACACGATCTCGAACTGTCGAATCGTTTCGTAATTAACGACACGCTCTCGTATCACTTCGAGTAGAGTAATTTCAGATTCAACATATACAAATAAAAAAATACAAAAAAAAACAATCAAAATGTCGTCTAAATATTACAAATTTGTTTTTCTCGTATATCGCGCATACCGAAACTCGCGTACGCACGCACACATACACACACGCGCGCGTGCCCTCTCGATAAATTCAATACTCCGGTTTCTCTCCTGGCTTCGGTAAACTGGGTGAATTGTAGTTCCGCGAAAGTTATCGCTCGGAAATCGTCTCTGTATATGAGAGAATCCTTCGAAATACACTGTTCCATGAGCTCGCGACGTGGAGTAAAACGGCGAAACACCGTTGTTGTAGATCGATAACGAATATCACTCACGTATCACAATAGAATTTAATCGTGCGTATCGTATATATATATTAAGGCGTATGCGTATCTATGCCACTGAGTGGGTCTGTATTTGTGTGTGAGAGTGAAAGAGAAAGAGAGTTAGAGATAGAGATAGAGATAGAGATAGAGAGAGAGGGAGGGAGGGAGAGAGAGAGAGAGAGAGAAAGAGTGGTGCGTCTCGTTCGTTTCAATCGGTTGGAATCGCGAGTGTCCAGGTACAAAGCATATTACATACGTATATACACTCAAACCTACACACACACACATACACATATATGTATATTTATGTATATATACAATGTGAACCGAGGTAAACGAATTCAGGCATCGATATACGTATACATCGTTACATCGAGAGGTGTCGGTAGTCATGAATTGGTGGTACTGGACATGGGAGCAAAATCGAACGATCCGTAACGCGTTGAGAGAATAGCCAAGCTCTTTCGCGATGGTTACAACGCTTTGCAATGGACGAGTCGAGTTTGCTGTAGATTCGCGTTATATAGCGTTGGGGCGGTCGGGGGGGGGGGGGGGGTCGGTGGGAAGTGGAGGCAGATGCACTAGTTGGACTATAACGATACAATAGAGACAGAGGGAGAGCGAGAGCGAGAGAGAGAGAGCGTGAGTGGGGGAGAGGGGTTGGGGCTTGCAGGAGTGTCTCTGTACCAATGAGAGAAGGGGTAGGGGAGGATTTGCGTGAGAAGGCAAAATGTGAATATATATCGAGTCCGCCAGATACGTTTCATCGTTCTCTCTCTCTCTCTCCCTCTCACCCTCTCCCTCGTGAAATTACTCGAGGCTGCTATACAAGTGAGTAGCTAGAGAGATGAAGAGGAGGAGGAGGAGGAGCGAGAGAGAGAGAGAGAGAGAGAGGATGGCACGTTCGCGGGTATATCGTATCGGAAAAACCATAAACCCGGCAACCATAAAATTAATCCTGCTTCGGCTCGAAGTCCCTATAGTTCAACCCTGTACCCGCGCCTCGTCGGCTCTTGCGAAGCTTTTCTCCCTCTACCCATTTTCGTCTCTTGCTCTGGTCCCTCGGTTGGCGCGTCCCGCAACAAAATAACAAGCGGGGTGGACCGACTTCCGTTTATTGGAGATGCGTCGATATATTGGAAAGACAAGGGGTTTGCAAATACGGTCGCGCGCGAGGCAATAGTTCATTTCTATGCGGTACGAGTCGATATTTTCCCGAGTCACATCTGTTACTCGACGAATTGCCGACGAACAATGTTACCGGCTCGAGACACGCTCGAGTTCGGCCACCACGACGTTAGTCGTGTCGATGACGACTTCGGAGACGCGCATGCGCGTCGCCAGGGTTCTAGCGTCGCCTCATTCGAAAAGACTGGCGCGCGCATGCGCGACTATTCGAGGCTACGACGCGGCCACCTCGAAAACGCGATTTGCAAATTCTCCGACACTTGGCAACCGATCGAGAGAAAATTTAGCGCATCTGATGCAGAATCGTGGCAAGAATCGGATGCCGTACGTTACGTCGCGATCGATTGAGCAATGCCGGAGAAATCGTGAATCGCGTTCTACCGTTATACAAAAGATAACCTTAAAAAAGAGAACGAGTGTTTGTAAGCGTTGCAAAGTACGCAGTTGGCGAAACGATTCGTGTACGTGGTCGGTATCTAATATCTATAGGTCGTCTACCACCCGCAACACGCCCAAAAAGTTGCTACTGTACCGGATGCGGTATGTACAACGTACATACGTCGTGTGCGCATGAAAAGGCGGTTTATATGTTTCGCTCCGAATTCCCACAACCACTCTCTTTCTCGGTTATTGGGGCGTTCGCCCACAGAAATGTGTAGGTTATTTCACCCTCGTATACGCGCATACCTGTATACATCGATCGGTTTTTAGATATAGCGACAGACTAGAGCGTAGTTTGTGCTTCTCTCTGTCCCATTCGGGGCTGTTTCTCTCCCGTAGCTTCCGGCCGTTCGCTCGACTGAGCTCTCTAGATTCGCCGCGGACCGTACGCCCTGGAATACGTTGGCCCAGAGAGAGAATCCCCATGGTTTTCACCGATTTTCAGAGCCCGCAGGGGCTGCCCTCGGAGAGAGAGAGAGAGAGAGAGAGTACTTTTCTCTCATGTGCCAGAAGCTTTTCATAGCCCACTTGCTATAATGAGAATGAATTTTCCGTCAGGCTGATTCTCGACTCCGGTCAACGGACTTTTGGTTAAAGAACCGACGTTTCAAAGGAAACGTCGATATGAAATGAAATAAAAGTTACGAGAAAATACGAGAAAACTTCGATGAGTGGGGAAAATTTCGACGTTTATTTTTCAAACTGT
This sequence comes from Netelia virgata, assembly GCA_951802705.1. Lineage (NCBI taxonomy): Eukaryota > Metazoa > Arthropoda > Insecta > Hymenoptera > Ichneumonidae > Netelia > Netelia virgata. The sequence goes on along the minus strand of OX637864.1, from coordinate 6,971,725 downwards.
CACGCAGGTTAGAACTCTCGAATAAATTTATTTTCAATGCGAAAACGATCATGATATTCTTTCCAATCTCTACGTATCATTCGCGTCGAATCGGAATCGACAAAATATTTATCACGTATACATTTTTCTGCTACTGTCGATAAGCCATAAATTATACCACGTGACGGATTTTTTTTCTTGAGTCGCTTTCTTGTTCATTTTTTTTACTTGAAATTATGATTTCCAACACGTACACCGTCACGATATCCGTCCCGTGGGACAAACTTGTGATGCGCCCTGCAGCGACCGCGAGCGACTTTCTCCCACGGCCCGTTTTTTTTTTTTCATGCATTTTATACCCATCTAAAGGTCTTTCGCGGGCTGCTCTTCGTACGAGGGCACGAAACGCTTCGCGGAATATAAAGTACCATGGGAAAATTGTCGACTTCTTTGCGCTGTCTCGAAGCCACAAACTTTCGCACGTACCGCTATCATCTTCCGTCTATTTATCGTTTCATTCCTGCGAAACCTTTTCGCCCCACGCGCTACGTATAATGTCATTTCGAAATAAAAATTCCTATCTCGATAAAGTTCGCATCGATAAAAAAAAAAAAAAAAACCAAAAAAAAGTTCTCGTTCCGTTCGACAAAAAAATTGAATAATCTAATTTACCCCACAAATATTAAAAAAAAGATCTCTTCTCGGTATAATTCCAATTATAAATTAAAAAAGCCTCGAACATTAATCAATCCAATCAAAATCGCATCGGATCGAAAAAAATTACGTCACAGCGTAATTTTTACAAAAATTATTCCACCTCCTATTTTCATCACGAAAACGTAGGAAAATTATAGTTTTACGACGCGAGTCCTATAGAAAGCCTACGAGCCTCCCGACACGCAATACCTACGGGGACGAAACGAGGCTATCCCGCGCGGTCTGTTCTAATCCACTTGTTTGCGCGCAACACGCCTAAACGGTATAGATTTAACCGATGGGATAAAGTAAATCCGTTTAGTCGTGGCTGAGGTGACGGACACGGTTACTGTGGTGAGAGGGAAACGGCAACATCGAACGACGATATCAACGCCGTGGCGAAACAGCCTCGCGAGGTTGGGCCTTGTCTATATTGTGGTCCGAGGTGTGCGTTCGATGTATTGTTTCTCGCAACATCCGGTTCTCGGAACATCCTCGAGGATCTATAATACCAACGAGCTACCACTGACGATCGACGACGTCTCCGATACAATGGATACGTCTCGATATATCTATATACACTATATATATATGTCTGTGTGTGTATATCTATGTATATCGTGTATATGTATGTGTGTGTGTGCGTATATATATATATATATATATATATATGTACGTTTCGAGTATTAGTAAGCAAACTCTCGTTAGTGCGTTAAACACCATCCGGTTTATGCGATAAACGCGAATGCCAATAACTAATCTCCCTCTCGCAAACAACAAAACTGACTTATTCTGGGAATAAACGCGGAGTCAATTAAATCATTACAGGCAATCCTCGTTCACTCGTCGGCCGTAAGCGTTATACACTCGTGCATTGTCAATCGTCGGACTTCATTGAAAAATTATTACTCGAATATTGACGATAAACCGCACAACGACCGATCAATCGCCCAATTTTTATCGTGCGATTAACGATAGATTTTGTTTGTTTGTGGAAATTCAGTTCGTCGAATTCAACGATGCTTACGGTGAAGTTTTCGATAGAGATTGAATTTTTAACGAGAACGTTGATGCTCGGGTTGATGAAAATCCCTAGTGTTCGAAGTAGAGGTTGAATTTTTAACGATAACGTTGTTGCTCGATTAGTGAAAATTCGGTCGTTGACATTTTTTTTTTTTTCGTTTTTGACGAAACGATTAAAACTGTTTGTATAATTGTCAATCGTCTTGCCTTTTCGTGGGAATTCGTAATTTATCGATACGATCAATACCCATTGATCGATATTTTTTTATAATAAACAATATATTTATAATTTATAATTTATTATTTATATATAACAATTGATATTGGAAAAAAATATATATTTGAAAAATGAAAAAATAAATTATTTATTAAAAAATATCGAGAAATACGTATATTCTTTAATAATATATTTTTCATTCTTTTAAATACATGATTTATCATATATCAATTTACGTTATATACAAATATATTCATATTTATATCACTCAAATAATAAAATATTGTTAAACAATATATTTTCTATTTCTTTAAATATGTCTATATGAATATAAATATATTCATATTTGTCACTAAAATAAGCAAATTCAACGCGCATCGTCTGTTCGCGGAATCATAATGCGCCCTAAACGATCGAACGAGGGGCGCGTACGCGCGCAACACTACCAGAAAGCAGGCAGCAGTTCGATAATTACTAATTCCGCGTTGACCCGAGGCATCATGAATTTCGATCCGCTACGTAACGATGTCGATTACCATAGGGATGATAATTCTCCTGGAAACGCGAAAACGCAAATATACGCGAGAACTCGATTAGCCTTTGGCAAATATTGCCTATTAATTGGACGTAATATTAAAAGAAAGGGGGGATAAAAGGAACGAGGCCATACGCGTGTCAAAGTTCGAATGCCTAGGATTTCGAGAGAAGGAGGATGAGGAGGAGGAGGAGGAAGAGATAGACGTTGGTTGAAGGGGATGATAAAATCGCGATTACGAAACCGAGTCTGTAATAAGACGTTTTCCACATCTCTCTCTCTCTCTCTCTCTCTCTTTCCCTGGCATTCGTGGGATAAAAATGTTCGAAAGGGGGGTTAGCCAGTACCAGGAACGAGATAACCCCGTCGTATTAAGAAAAATCCTTTTCCCATATCTCAATCTCTCGGGACGAGAAATATCTCTCTCTCTCTACGGTTAGCCACGAATGGCCAACTCGGAACGTTTTCCAGCTCTTATCTCGTCGTATTGAGGCAAATGCATTTAATCCGTCTCGTGGTTGGTCCAGTCGCGAGTGAAAGCAGGAAATGTTCGAGTTGGAAACGATGCCAATCGCTGGTGCCCGACCTCTCTTAAGGGAGAGAGAAAGAAGAAGGCAGGGAACGACAAAGGAAAAAAGAAAAGAAAAACACGAACGAGCTCGTCTCCCATGGGCTAGAGGTATGCGTCGTGGTATTGTTTCTCTTTTCTGAACGAGCTGTTTTAAAGAGAGATCGACTGTCTTTTTCTTTCTATCTTCTTTTTATTTTTAGTTATTATTTTTTTTCTCATTGTCGTACATGGAAATATAAAAAAGCGATATAAAGTCGAATCCGAAGAAGGTTTAATTCGTAGTTACGTACGAGAAGTGCGCGTCTAGTTTTAAATTTGTCTCGGATCTTCTCGACTCAAAAAACTTCTCCTCGCGTTGAATTTTTCACGGACAAAAAGAAAGCGACGATAGCTCTCTATCTTTTTTAAAATGAAAATTGCATCGACCACGATGTACGAAAAGTCGGTGAAATTTTCCAGTAATTTTACGTCATATAAAAAAGAAAGAAGAAAAATTTCCTACTAATTAACTCGCTTGTACGTAAAGTAGGTCAAATTTTCCGTTAATTTTGGGACTCCGAAATTAAATTATGCTCTCGGTACTACGAGTCCTTAAATCGAAAGAGTGTCTGTATTTCCGTCCAATTATCTCGAGCTTTCGAAATTCTTCGATTTAATTCGTCGATCATCGAAAAATAATGAATTATTACAATAAAAAAACACACAAAACAAATCATAATAATAATTGTTATCTCGCGAATTTAAAGTTCGATCGACGTTGATTTACTTTCATACTCGACGATCGTTTAAATCACCCTCGACGTCGTAACGACAGAAATCTTCACGGACATTCTCGTATGGAAATTCGCAAAACGATCGACGAATTTTCCCCGTAATAACGTCGCTAACGATTCGACCATCGTTCCTCCCCCAAAAGTATAAGTCACGTCAATTTTACGTGTCATTTATACCACCCGGGTAACGTAAATTATTATTTCACGCAATCGCGAATAACCACGCGATTCGCCATGCAATATATATATTGCATGGTATATATATATATATGCGCGTGTGAAATAATCCAATATCGTGTCCAAGCGAGCGTGCGATTTGTCTCAATTTATCCCGATAGCCGCGGTTGGAAAAATATTTCATCGATACGAGAGAGATGCGTCAGTGCCGAAATTTATTTTTACGAACGAATATAGATACGTATATAACGCTCCTCGCTCTCTGTGTAACGCGACGAAAACATATAATTTCCCCGTCAAAATTTTTATTTTACGATCCTCATCGACGAACGTATACGAAAAATGATATCCGACCAAAATTCACATTTTTTCAATCTAACGATAAGCCCGTTACATGTCGCGTATTGCTTTTTAATCCCCGTAACGATTTCCCAATTTTTCTTCTCCTTTTTCTATCCTCTATCTTTCTTTCTTTTTTTAAACGGCACTCTCTTTTAAATAATAATAATAATAATAATGATGATGAATATCCCACGTCAACGAAACGGTTGCATTCCCTGCGCCTATATCTCTCGACACGAGACTCGACGCTTCTCACGGGCTCTCATTCAGCCTCTTGCCCCTTCCACTTTACTCCTGTATCTTTCTCCCAGCTATCTTATAGATATATATATACACGTAATGTGTGTATGGCAGTATCTGCTCATCCTCCCTGCTCCTGGACTCTCGATTTTCTCTCTCCCCCTCCCTTTCATCCTTCCTCACTCTCTCTCTCTCTCTCTCTCTCTCTCTCTCTCTCTCTCTCTCTCTCTCTCTCTCTCTCTCTCTCTCTCTCTCTCTCTCTCTCTCTCTATCTCTCTCTCTCTCTCCCTCTCTTTCTCGCTCTCTCTCTCACACTCACTCTCTCCTTCTCTCTCCGCGAGAGCGTGGTGACACAGTATATTGACTGAGGGTGGATTGTGCGCCCCGACTGATTTGGCGCGGCTGCGCAAATCTGGGCACTCTCTCTCTCTCTCTCTCTCGCTCTCTCTCACTCTCTCTCTCTCTCTCTCTCTCTCTCGCTCTGTTGCTGGTGGCTGCGAGGTCCATGTACCCTCCCTCGATCCCCTTCGGCAAAAACCTCCCTCCGGGTACTTACCACGTAGATTCCGGCTGACGCCTGCCACCGACGCCGGCGCCGAAGCCAAACCTCCCTGCCCTCGTATAGTGGACCACCACAAGCATAAAGCCCGGAGTACGAAGATCTCCTACAGTGAAAAGTGCCAGAGAGCACACAGCCGGGCTCGCGCTTCGACCTCCGTCTCACTCGCTCGTTCGCTCGCTCGCCTCGCTCTGTGTCTCTGTTGTGTGTGTGTGTGTGCACCTTTCTCTCTCTCTCTCTCACTCTCATCTGTCTCTCTCTCTCTTATCTTTCGCTCTCTCTCTCTCTCTCTCTCTCTCTCGAGATCTTTCATTTCGAGGGAGAAACGCGCGGGCGCGAGCGCCAATAAGAAACGCGATTTGAAAAGAAAAAAACGAAAAAACGAAATAAAAATTACGACGTCAAGTGTGACGATACCGACGATCTCTGGTTCGGTGTTCGTACTTTACGCGACGCAACGTTAATTTTCACTACCCCCCCCCCCCCCCGGAAAATCGGGCATTTCGTATTCTTTTTCGCGCGACCCGGATATTCTCCATACACGTTCGTTTCACAACGGAGCAACGAGAGGACCGAAATTCGTCTCGTGAACGAATACGTCGCGTAAACGCGTGTGTATAAAACAACAACAAACAACAACAACAACAACGACGACGACGAATATTCCAAGTGTCGCGTCGAGTGACAAACTTTTCGTCGAGTGTCGAATAAACAAGTCGATCGACGTTTAACGAGGTTAAGAAATAATATAAACTATTAAGGTGCGACGTTCGCGACCCTTAATTTTCTATCTCGTTAAATACCGTGAATTTTTCTCGAAACTTGGATAACGAGAGAAAATTTTCTTTTTCTCAATATTCTACTCATTTTTATTTCTTTTAATCGACGTTTTGGTTCGACGATTTATATTAATAAGCGATCTTAATCGTCTCGTAAAAACTTTACGGAAGAGTGATGAACGTGCTTTAATGGTTGATCCGCTCAAGCTATTCTGGGTTATAACCAACAGCACCTATCTCGGTACGTTTCTCAATATATCGTAACGAAATCTTCGTAATTACGTTCATGCAAGAATTTCCATCCATCCCACCTTCCTTCTTTCCTCGAAGGAGATTTAAAAGCCACTTTAGTCGCGACTCACGTATCGTGTCAATCTGTTTTTTTTTCTTTTTTTTTCATGACGATGCGATGCTTCGAATATTCTAACATTCTCCCTTCTCATTCTGAAAGGCACTGTTGGAATCGAGAATTAATTGCACATTCTCGAGGATTAGACGAGCGTTGACTCTTTTGACGCTCGTAATTTGCCAGCTTCTCTTTGTGTTAACGCGTGTTTCTCGTGTAGGCATTCTGGATTCAACAGGTATAATGAGTAATGAATAGTGGCAGGGAGCCCGCTCGATGTGTATGCACAACTGAATTCTTGATTTATGAGCATTTCTAGGCATGTTTACATCGTAGTTGGAAATTGATTCTCGTCTGTTACTCGAACGTAATGACTTTTGTAGTCGGCATGTTACGGTTCGAGAGCGGAAATGGTTGGGTGGCGAACAACGTTAAGGTTAAAGTCTGATATTTAGGAAAGAGGAGTTTTCGATTTGACCTATTGAACAAGATTTAAGGGTTGGGAAAAAATTAGTTTGGGGGATGAATTAATGCTTGGTTAATTTAGTTAAGCCAGTTAACTTAGTAAGGTTAGTCAATCGAAGTTAGTTAGTTAATTCGGTTGTCTTCGTCGACTTAATTAACCCGATTAATTAGGTTTGCATCCGTTGAGTCTTTCGCAATGTCAAATATTTAAAAAAAACAACCTTCGATTCGACCCCATTGACTAAAATTGAAGAGTTGACCAAGAAATTAGTTTAAGGGCTGAATTAACTGTCAGTAAATGCAGTCAACCTAGTTAAGTTAGTTAGCTCGGTTGTCTTTGTCAACTTAATTGACCCGATTAATTGGATTTGAAACCGTTGACTCTCCGTCAATGTCAAATATTAAAAGAAAAAAACCTGTAATTTGACCCATTGACCAAAGTTGAAGGGCTGACCAAGAAATTAGTTTAAGGGCTGAACTAACTTTAAGTAAACGCAGTCAACCTAGATAAGTTAGTTAATTCGGTTGTCTTTCTCAACTTAATTCACCCGATTAATTGGATTTGATATCGTTGACTCTTCGTCAATGTAAACTATTTAAAAAAAACATCCTTCGATTTGACCTATTGATGAAAGTTGAAGGGTTGACCAAGAAATTAGTTTAAGGGCTGAACTAACTTTAAGTAAACGCAGTCAACCTAGATAAGTTAGTTAACTCGGTTGTCTTTGTCAACTTAATTGACCCGATTATTTGGATTCGATATCGTTGACTCTTCGTCAATGTAAACTATTTAAAAAAAACCTCCTTCGATTTGACCTATTGATGAAAGTTGAAGGGTTGACCAAGAAATTAGTTTAAGGGCTGAACTAACTTGAAGTAAACGCAGTCAAGCTCGTTAAGTTGATTAACTAGGTTGTCTTCGTCGACTTAATTGACCCCATTAATTGGATTAGCAGCCGTTCACTCTCCCTCAATGTCAAATATTAAGAAAAACACCCTTAGATTCGACCCACTGATCAAAATTGCAGAATTCCCCAAAATATCAGTGTAAAGGATGAACTACCCCTCAATAAACTCATTCGACCAATTCTCCTTAATTAACACAGTTGCCTCGCTCGACACATTTAACCCACTTAATTCGATTGACTCCTTGATAACTCGTTGACTTTGGTAAACCGAGAGTCGACTAGAAAACAAACAAACAAACAATATCTGTCAAGATTATAAAAGAGCAACGCGATCCGTTATCAGTTGAAGATTCGTAGGGTTAATGGTTCGCGATTCATCGACGTACATAAAAACGAAGTCAACCGACCAGTTTTGTATACCACGGTGGAAGTTCACGCTCCGTTTGACAATTAGAGCATTCCCTCTCGCGGGTTTGTATAGCCTCGGTACCTTCGAGTGGAAAGCCACTTACTTTCGTTAATTAAATCCCTTTGTACATGCTCGCGTATATATAAATATATATATATATATACATATAAACACGTTTATAAATATACACACAATACATATATATATATATATAATATATACGAGCCTTAGACACGAAACTCCCATCCCTTTAACCCTGCAATTTAATGTCCTCGTTACCACCCCCACGTCCTGCCCCTGTTGTGCAACTGCCGAACGACGATTTATTACGAAATGATGCGATATACTTCCCACTCGTATCTCGTCTTCTTTTGTTAAAATTTACCGCACTCGGTTAAATTTCATCCCCTCCACTACCCCCCATTCCGCGAATTCTCTTAAAGAACATTTAATTTCGTAATTAATTCATTCATTGGTCGAATCGTTAATCTTTTTTTACTCCTTCTCTTTCTCCTCGCGTCTCTTCGACCCAATATCTAGGATGCAAGCTTGAAGTATTTCTTTGGAAAGAAGGAAAAAAAGAAAAATAATCTCTCCCCTTTAATCCCCGACTCGAGGCTCAAAGATGAAAATAAGATAAGAGATAGAAAAAGTAATAAGTAACGTTCGCTAAGTAAGAGGAAGATCGTCGTGACGATAATACCACGGAAAGACCTGTATCTCCCAGGACCTTTGATATTCTCGTCACAGGGGATGGTCTGGGTTGGAAAATCCTGACAGCATTTCGTTACGCGATATCAAAAGCGTTTCCCATTTGTTACGATCAAATAATCCTCGAGGCGCTCCAACGCATACACGACTCGTGATTAATTATAGGAAAACGTAAACTTTGGCCACTCGCCGGTTGAGCGAGCGAGAGAGAGCGCGATAAAGAGAGAGAGAGAGAGAGAGAGAGAGAAGAGAAAATTAGCGTAAGTATTACCGAAATTCGCCCTCGAGCCAATCTCGCTCGAGGTACAAGCCCAGCCTCTCAACCTCCGTTTCGGGGTTTGTTGCACTATAAACGCTTCGCATCACTTTCAGAACACAAACGGCTCGTTACTCGGCTCGAGTAACAACTTGTGGAACGCAACATACACACGCACATACACCTTTTTGCGGGAACTATCGCGGCTAACCGACAATAGAAAATTCGCACCGTGTCTCGTCCATATACCTCCCCCTCCTTCTTTTTCTCCCAGGGATTCACTCTTTTCGTTATTTATCGCTTTTGCCCATCGTAAGTACCGTACGATTAATAAAAGCGCGATGCCTCGAGCACGAAAGCGTCGAGCACACGTCATGTGCAAATAGTTCTACGAAAAGTGGAGGGGTGAGCGAGGGTAGGGGGCTGTTTGCATCTGATAGCCCCTGCAACCTCTTGCTCTCTTATTCTGCGTCTGACAGCTCGCTGACTCTTTCTACTAGTTCCATATAGCCCAGGTCCTCGGCTCATCCTCGAACGTCATCCCCCCACCACATGACTTTTTGCATCTCTTCGTATTCCCCGGAAACGCTCTCGAGTTTTTCCACGACGCGACGACCGCGATACGATTTAAACGAATCGTAGAGGAAATATTTGATGGCGGGTAGTCGAGCATGAAAAAGTTTAATAATATTTCTATCGTACGCGCGATAAAACGATTTTGCCTGGCGATGGCGGGCGCGAGAAGCGAGGAGAGGGGATGAGGTTCATACAGGGTGTACGGGTGATGGGACGAACTCGTGTGTCAGAGGTCGGGTTTTCACAAAGACGATTCGTATAATGAAGTCGCGAGACCTCGGAATTCACAATTAATTGATCGAGTTAATTAACAGGTTTAATTATGAAAAATCGTCGGATTCGAAGAGCAAAATTTCGACGAATTCGTAGATTTCGATATTATTTTCACGTAGTCATTTTCCAATTTGCGCGGAATTTTGTGCGATTAACAAAAAAAAAAATTGTCGCGCGCGATCGTAAAAAATTCATTTCCAGAAAAACGATTTGTGTCGCGCGCGACAGCGGGACTAAGAAACGCGAGAAAAAACAATGTCGTTCTCGTTCCATCAAATTTTTCTTCTACCCCGAACGAAATGTGGTCGTCGTTGAAGAATCCTTTTCTCGTTTTTACACGGCTAGCGTATCGCTCCAGATTAATTTTTCCAATGTTCGCGATTTCGCTCCGGGGAATAATAAAACGAGAAAAAAAAAACAAAAAAACAAAGAACAAAAAAAAAACGATAAAAAAAAAATAAAAAACCCATACGATAACACGAAAAAAAAGCTTTGTACCGTCGATATTTCTTTCGCGTCTCCTTCTCTCATCGATGCTACAAATTCTAGAAAAAAATGAAAAAAAAAAACTGGATGGATAAAAAAGACACGATAAAACAAAAATGCAAAACTCAGTATGCATAAAAGACCTCATATATATGCTCGTATCTCTTTTTTTCTTTATTTTTTTTTCATCGCGCATATCTCTCTCTCTCTCTCTCTCGGCAAGCGCACGTGATGGTCTCGAAAGTTGGTTCGCGGGTGGGATTTCGGATGGGAAATTGTCGGTAAAAGCAGGTCGGCATTGAATCCGGCCAACTAATAAGTGGAATGGTGAAAAGAGGGGGAATGGACAAGGGGGAGTGGGAGGGGGGGGGGGGGGGCTTAAAGCCAGAATCATCTCTCGAGCGAGCCGCGCAATATTCGCGGTTATACTTCGAACTCCCAACCCTCACTTTTTCCCTTTCCTCAAGCTGCGGATTCTCTCGATTTTATCGTACACATCGCGAGCTTTCGTTCTCTCTCTCTCTTTTGTACCGATGAGGAGAGTGAGAGGGGGAGGCAATGTCCTCGAAAAGAAGCATTATATATATATATGTATTTTCTATAGGGAGGACAAAAGCTCTCGGAGATCGCGCATGCACGACTCTCGAGGAAAATTTTCTAGTGTCCGCACGTTCGAATGGCTCGGTGTGCGAATACGACGTACACGTAGATCGACTATTCGCGTATTCGCCGTATGTAAGCTCGACTCGGTGCCATACGACGCGCTATAAGTCATATCTAACGTATTTCTGTACGGAAATGTATATTCGCGTATAAAATCTCTCTCCTATTCCTCCCTGCCCGTTCTACTTCCTTCCTAAGTCTCTCTCTCTCTCTCTCTCTCTCTCTCTCATACATACACACACACACACCGTCGGCTATGTGTCGTTCCGGCATATATTTGGAGCTTTAAATCTCCGGTCGGTGGCTTTTCCCCACAATTTGTCGTTCACCCAATCCCCCAAAGTCCGGACACGATTTGTCGATACCGAAAGGCGTCGTTCAAGCGCGAATAGGGGACGCAACGATCGATGTTCTTCTCGTAATCGTTCGTTATTCGAGTATAAACTCGCGATGCAAATGATGAAAACAAAAACAACAATTCAAAATACTAGGCGACACCTCATCGTCCCGTTCTCGTCTTGATTGTTAACGATGATTATTGTGTTTAACGATCGATCGATAAACAGAAAAATCGGCAATAAGACCGACGCGATCGATGAAAAAAAACTCGACGTATCGACGAAATGTACGAGTCGTATCGATATCGACATACGATCGATAGATCGATCGATCGATCGATCGCTCGTTCGATAATTTACTATCGAAACATCCTAGGGTCAAAGGAATTTTTCGTTTTTCCGCCAAAAAAATATCGTCCTATCTAACACACTTTTTAGTTTCTATCGAAGGATCAATCTGTTACGGACGATAGAAAAAAAAAAAGCTCGTGGATGGGAGAAGGGGCAAGCTCTCGATAGCTTGTTATTCTCAAAAGCGGCATAATCAAATACTTTATATGCGCATAGCATTAAAGCTGCTGTAAAATATAACGAGAGAAGAGCACGAGTGTACCGTGTGCGAGAGTTAGCACGCGCCTGCTGGAGAGAGTACACAAGTATGTGTGTATCTCTATGTGTTTCTGTGTGTACCGGGATGTGGGAGCGATGCGTGGCGACCGCGAGAGGAGAACGTTGGTAGCGTCGAGTAGGAAGAGAAGAAGGAGGGGGATAAAGGGTCACGTACATATAAATATATATATATATATATATATATATATTCATATATATTTATGGACATATATAACTATATATAGGCATACTGAAAAGTACGTACGAGCCTATATAACCTCGTCGAATTCACTCGAAGCTATCCACGCCAGCGGTCCCACATACGTTACCCCCACTCGCACGACCCCGATACTTTATGTCTCGCCTGTTATACTAAACGACTATATACATATAGTATTTAAATATATATATATATTTAAATACTATATGTATATGGTCGTTTAGTATAGATATAGATATATATATATGCATGTGTACGTATAAACGTGCATATGGTTTACCAACGATACGCCTCGCTTAACGTTACGATGACGACGATACGTTTAATTCCCGACGTGATCGGGTGAGCTTTCGCGTACGAACGTAATCCAAAGCACCACGTTTTGTGTCCTTCGCGTATGGCCACGCGGTCACATCGTATCGTTTTCAAACCGTGTTAAATTGCCAGTGTCAACTCCCTCCCATCTGCCTCCTTCGTGTCATTTTACCCCGAGGTTTTAGAACGTGACGAGTACAAAGGTAACGCGGGTGTCGAACGTTGACCATAGACAAAATCTTGATTTAACGCAAACGCGTATTCGTATCTCGATGTGATAACGATCGAAGATAATTCGTCGTGTGAAAAGACGTGAAAATTTTTTTTTTCTTTTTTTTTTTGAAGGGTGTAAATGTGAGTTAGGATTTTTTTTTGTAAGGTTCGATGGGAAATTAGGAGATTGGTGGTAGCGATGTTACGATCGTTTGGTTGGGAGAGATAATTTAAATCGGAGAATGAAATTTGATATCGATTAAATTCGATGATTTAATCGGAAAATTTTTATCGAGACACGAAAATTCGAGAGATTTCGCAAAAAATTTAATTATCGCTCGTTGAGGATAATACAATTCGTATCGTTGATCGATGTTTATGAATACAGATTCGAAATCGTGATATTATGCTTCGTTTTGGTTCGTTTTAACGATTAAATCAACGAATTTTTATTGTCCAATTTAATGAATGTCATGTTTCACAATATTTCCAAAACAATTAATCGCCCTTGAGAAGACACGAGAATCGCGAAAACTTTCGTATTAACGATGACTAATTAAATTCGATAAATATCGTATTTTATAATTCCCATCAGTCGTCAATTTTTTTTAAATAAATCGCAATCGCGCGACCAAATAATTTGTTCAAAAATGTGATTTAAAATCAACCACCTCATTTTCTTCCCTCCTACTATCCTAACGTCGAAATCTCGTCATGTTTCATTGATACACGAATTTTCGACAATTATAATCGCGAATGTTGACAACGAGTTCGATATAATCGTGCGAAAACGACAGCTTGAACATTCGAGTCATGCATCTCTGCTCGCCACAGGGTTAACGCGCGCATGGAACCTCAAGAATCTTGAATATGCCCTTACGTACACGGTGATATACTCGCTGTTACGAGCAGCCTCCGGCTTTTATCGAGGAAGAGAGAAAAATAGCGAGGAAGAGAGTGAGAGAGAGATAGAGATAGAGATAGAGAGAGAGAGAGAGAGAGAGAGTGAAAAAGAGGGAGGAAGGGTAGCTACCACAGTATCGTATAGGCTTTCATTTTCAACCCTTCATCCCTCGAGAACCTCAGAATCTCGGTGGATCCCAAGAGTCTAAAAGTATGTAACCTTTGACTCTTTTTCTTCCCCTTCTCTCTCTCTCTCTCTCTCTCTCTCTCTCTCTCACTCCCTCTGACTCTCAGCAAGCCTTCTATCCGTGCGTTGCATCCCTCCGCCATTTTATACGTACAGAGCGCGTTTTCTTCGCTCCTCGAGTCAGAGACCCTCGCGGCACACGCGCCTTAATTAGCATTTCCATTTACGTTCTTAACGCGATCCACGAGACGGCCCTTCTACATATCTATATAACCCACTTTACGTCGTCCGGTCTTTCCTAAAACGTAGATCTTTTTCCCGTGCGATCCACCTCGGTTTTCCCTTTTTCAATTTCCGCCGGTCCGTTATTATCGTTATAATATAGTTTTTTTCTATTGTTTTTCGTTCGTAACAACTTTTTTTTGTTTTAGCCTACATTTTTTCGCGACACGCTCGTTCCTAAACAATTTTATATTTCGAGCTACGACGTTATGAAAATTCATCTGTTTTATTTTCGTAAATTTAGGTATGAAAACAAGAAAATATGAATTATTGTATAAAATTTTGGGTTTTTTTTACGTTTTGCATAGTTTTAAACGATATCTACGTGAATGAACAAAATCGACCTGGTTTTATCTCTTTTTTCTTTTTTTGAAAGTCGTCGAGGTTGTCGAGAGGTCGCATGTACGAGGTGCCTCCTCCGTTCGGTAACAAAGACTACTGTTTGCTCGTCTACCCTGAGTGACCACTTTAGGCGACCCCTCCCTCTCACTCACCCCTTTCTCTCACCTTCTCTCCATCTACTATATATATATATATATATATATAGGACGTATTCGTGACGACGTTGTTACACTCGGCAACTAAAGCGAGAAAGAAAAAAAGACGAGAGACGAAGAAAAGTTGCTGAAAAAGACAGTCGAAGGTAATCAACGAGATAATGGTCGAGAGAAGGAGAGAGAGAGTGTCTGTATGACAGAAAGAGAGAGAGAGAGAGAGAGAGAGAGAGGCCTTCTCGACGAAAAGAAGTGTACGCGAGTGCCAGGGAAAAATCCGCGGGTCGTCAGTCAGACTATTGTGCGGGACAGAACTCGAAGTACCTTTTCCTTGCTCTTCGTCGTATCCCCCGGCCTACTCTTTCGCCCCTCGCCACAATTCTCTACGAGGATCTCTATATTTCTTCTTTAGTATCGTCGCTCGTTCTCGAGCTTGATTTCTTTCTCTCTCTCTCTCTCTCTGCATCTATCTCTCGCTATCTCTATATCTCTCTATGTCTCTCTCTCTCTCTCTCTCGTTTTTCTCGTATCGTATAATTTTATTACGCGACACGACGAGGGTAGATAGAATGGGTAAAGGACGTGCCGGACGGTTGATTATACTCTTCGCGATATAAATTTCAGGCTCGAAACGACGCGACAGAGAGAGAGAGAGAGAGAGAGATCCAACAAAAAGCCTTTTTTTGCTCTTTGACTGCGAGGGTTGATTTGATTTTTCTCGTTTTTCTCTCCATTTTTTTGTTATTGCTATTTGGTCTCCTAAAGTCGCAAAAACTTTTCTCGAGTCCTTTGTCCCGTAGACTAGCGATAAATAAAAGAGTCGTTGGCCGCGTGAACGAGTTGTCACGCTATCACGGCGCAATCACTCGGAATATTAATTATTTAATCGTCGTCGTCGACGGCGATTATTAATTCCGCGGGGCAGATGGAATTTTTGAAAAGTCCGTCGCTTTAATAATTCGCGAACGTGCGAGCACTCGCGTTTCTTCGGCGCGAGTCGTGTTTAATTTTTCAGAAAATAATAAAGAAAAAAGGATGAAAAAAAGAAAACGTCGCGCACCGAGAATTTAGATTATTTTAATTTCAGCGGAATTAACGACGTTGACGTCGTTAACAATTCAAACTGCAATTAGTCGCGAGACTGGGCTTAGAAATAAAACAATTTAAAAAAAAAACAAAACAAAAATCTAACGAGAGAGAAACGAAACAAAAATAAAAACGAAAATATTCGTGACAACGGGGTTGAAAAAATAATTAACCCGAGTTTTCGCGATGAAAAAAAGAAGGGGCGGTTAAGTCGTTAATTTTGTGATTATGTCGCATCGATAAATCGCGAGTGTCGTACGACCGTTGCGAATGTTTTTCGTTACAACGGTCGGTTGGTTCGTCGCGCGAAAAAAGAACGAAAATAAAAACAATAAAGAAAATAAAATTACGCAGCAACGGCGAATGCAACATTTTTTTTCTCTCGGTTCGTTGCCCTATAACCGGCTTTTATACGTGGAGTTCCCCAGGATCATCAAAAACAAAAATTTCTATGAACTCTCGCACGACCCTGCGATACGATCGTTCTCCGCTCGCTAACAAAATTTTCCGGTATTGTTGTTCTTTTTTGACTGCTTTTTCTCTTCTTTTTTTTCTTCATTAGCAAACGAGGCAAAAAGGATTGAGTTTAAACCGCAAATTGGTAAAACAAAAAAAAACTCGTACCTACACCGGCGCGAAAACATTTCGTCGAAAAAATCAGAATAGTTATCAATACCATCGTTATATCGGACAATATAATCGCCACCGGCGAAACAACCAAAGAAAAAAGAATCTATATCGAAAAAATTCGAAAATATAAATAAAAAATTATTTTTTCCCCTAAAAAATTCAAATAACATTTTCATATCGAAAGAAAACCGCGTTCGACGATTTTTCCGAATAACAAGAGAGATTATCTATCGATGTATCGATCGATCGATAATCGGACGAATCGATTATCCCGTTTTAATCGACGAAGTATCGACGCGTCGTAAAACAAAATCATCAAAAAACGCAAAAAAAAAATCTCCATCCTCGATAAAAATCGATGTTAACCGTCGGGCGCGACGATAAAAAAACATTATCAAAAAAAAGAGAAAACCAACCGAACGTAACTCGTAGCGTTAGTGGCGTCCGACGAGTTCGTGTTTCGTTTTTAAAGCTCGATAGCTCGACCTCCTCTCTCATAAAGCACACCGGGACAACGTAATGCAAATTCTCTCCGTCGCAAAACTGCCCTCGCTCGTCGACGCGTCGACGCCGATGTTGTTGAATAAACGCACGATCTATATCCAATTTTCGTACGAAAGCGCGATCGGCCGGTGAGTCACGTTGTGCCAAAATGTTTAAAATCGTCAAATGTTGATACGTCGATGTTGCCGACGAGTAAATTTTGCACATTCAACTTTGCGTCGAGCACTCAGCCGAAACACGATTCTATCCTGTATTCCCTGCTGCTGCTGCTGCTGTCTCCCCCCTCCATCGTCTCTCCGCATCATCCCTTATACGCTCGCGTCCATACGCACAAAATCCCTATCTACGCGATGTATAAACATTTTTCGGTACGTTGAGCAATATTAGTTTCGAGTAAACAGAGTCAGCCGTTTGTTAAACATGTCTGATAACGATACGAAGATAAATGGGAGAGAGAGGGAGAGAGAGAGAGGTCGATTTCGCATTCGCCATTCGTCATGCAAATACGAAAATATAGAGCCCGATAATTCTTCGATTCGTGCAAACAGAACGTGAACGAGACGCGCAAGGGCTTTATATATCGAAGGACGAAAAGAAATGTCAAAAAAAAGGACGTGAAAGACTGAAAAACAAATTGCCATTTATCGGGGTATCGATATTATACGAGATGGGGAGGATCGAGTGTACGTAAGCCCCGGAGAGTTATCACAGATAACAAAACTTGACGATTTGGAATGGAATGTCGACGTCAACATAGCCATAAGACAAACTTGACTCTCTCTCTCCCTCTCGCTTTTTCTATCGTTCTCTGTCTCTCTCGTTCCTCCCTTTAGAGAAGCAGCAAGTAGCAGGACCCTTTGCCGCGGGCTATTTGCCCGAGATTAGTTCCTTCCCGATGTTGGAACAAGTTCGCCCTACCCTCTGCACGGGGGAGTTGAAATCGCAACCCCACCTCCTCCTCCTCCTCCCTTACTCGACTCGAGTTTCTTTTACTCTTCGCCGACTCTCTCCCTCCACCGAATTCCATCGCTTCCCACTGTTTTCATTTAACGATCTCTCTTTTTCTCTCTCTCTCCCAGATCAAACAATCTAACAAAAAACCCGCTCGAATTTCATTAAACTATGGCGATTTTCCTACGAACGACCGTTCCTACTATTGATTACTTCCAAATGCGTTTTTGTTCGTTTGTTTTTCAAATTTTATTTGATAAACTGAATAAAATACCTGAAAATAAAAAAAAAAGGGCAAAATATTCTTCGATCAAATTACAATGTTCGATCGGCTCGATTTTCGATACCGAGTCATCGTTTTTCTCGTGATTGATCGAACGTTGTATCTTCTTCGCGATTTTTAGCTAGGAGTGGGGGAGAAAGGGGAGGGCAAGGCTACATTTCAAAAACGAGGGGAAAAAAGAGAGAAGCGGGGAGTAATGCGCGCGGTTAAGCTCGATGCGTCATAACCAGGTCAACGAAACTCGATTATATATATATATATATGTATATAGTCGATATATATATATATATATGTATATATATAGATGGATATATATATATATGTATATATATAGATGGATAGATGGCCGTAACGAGAGAGATAACGCTATTAAATTTAATGGCGTTTAGTGCTATTCTCTCTTTTTCCTCCCCCTCCACTGCCCTCCGCCCCACATTGTATTTCAACAGGACGCAAACTCAGTTACTTTATCATTGCCCGGATGCCAATTCGATTACGAGCTAAATTAAAAAAAAGATATAAAGCCACGTTTTTTCTGTTTATTGTTTTGTTTTTTTTTTCGTTGCACTTACATCTCCCTGCTCGAAGATATAACGCCGATAATCTCTCGGATTAACGCCAATTAAATTCGTTCACTCGTGAAAAAATGTATGAAATATTTTAATTTAAAAAAAAACCGAAAAATTTTCATTTATCTCTGGCCAAAGTGTCGGAAATTTTTATTTCGTTTTGTTTATTTTTCGTCAGATTTTCACAGCGGTAATAACGTGGAAGAGAGATTCGTTAAGCTCGTTTCTCGTTATATTTATTCGAATTATAACGTTTTCGCGATTCTTTTTTTAATTCGCTCGAACGACACGTGTCGCGAATCTCGATTGCGACAGGGGTAACGAGGGTCATTGACAAAAAGCAGCCCAAACACCGGGTGTTATATCTCTCGTTTAATTGGATCTCTCAATTAACCTGTAGATTTACGCGTAGCGCGAAGCGTTTCGCGTTAATTATAAATAATTGTTTGATTTAATTGGCCGACCTCCAGGCTTCCCGCGCTTCGATGAAAATCAAGTCCACCACGGTGTCGCCTCGATGATGACGAACGACGATCGACGACCCGAACGAGACGAGAATCGAAGGTTCGGCACTCGAAAATATTCGAGTAACTTGCGACGTTGCGAATGAAATTTTCGAAATTATTTTTCGAACGATAATTATTTTTGTATTTTAAGAATTTTAATCGTGTCGAGAATTTCATCGTTATTATTATGTTTAACCTATCGATAATGTCGATAAAAACAACAACAATAATAATAATAATAATAATACAAAAGTTTAATAAAACATCAATGTTAAAAAAAAAAACGTATTTTCAAAAATATTTTTCGTTCGTTTCGTCCTTGATGAAATATTTTTAATTAACGTCATGTTCTTCTCGTCGCTGTTATCAACGTTACCAATATCGATCATCGACCTTAGCAACGATAAAAAAATACACATATTTACAAAAATACAAATTTCTTCCATAAATCATCATTATATGTTTTCTTTTAAAAGTCATTCCCATCACTATAAATAAAATTCATATTTAATCGATGACACACTAATCGATAAAAATCTCAATTTTTTTACCGTATTCACTCCCCCGTACAGTTTTTTCCATCGAGCCACTTCGCTTCGGTAATCGCGTTTGTCGATCGATCGAGTTTATAAAGAGAGGGAAAAGGGAAAAAAGAAAATCACGTCGACAGGCGTCGAGCTTCCGAGACGAGGCTACCTATGTCGGTCAGTCGTACATGCGAACAATCCCGTACAAGTGCATGATTAATGCTGACAATGAGCAATGCTAGCCAGAAGGGTCGGGGAGTAACGGGTGTTTGGCGTGTGTGCAAGAGGAAGAGAGATAGACAAATAACGAAAGAGAGAGAGAGAGATAGATAGAGCGAATGTGTGATGGATGAATGAGTGACCATTGGGCGGTTCGCGACTGCTCCCGAGGTAGAAATTCAACGAGGCAATTCGACGTGGCAATGAGCAATGATCGGCCAATTGGAAAGCCTGGAAATTCATTGGGTATTGCCCGTGGTCTCTCGACCGCACCAGACAGCAAACTTGAGTGAAAATACCGTACCACGTTGCCTTTATATACACATATATATATATATATATATACATATATATATATATATATATATACACATATATATAGGAAAGGTGGTATTATTCTCGTTCCATCATGCGAGGTTCACACACGAGAGATGTATCGCACGCATCGTGTATTACTCTCGTATACGAGACCACCGCACAATTGTTCGGAAAACGGATCCAAGGTCTATGCGCGAGAAACATCGTCGGATCTCGCCCAACCCGCTTTACGAATCCCCGATGCGTTTTCTCCCGAGACCAATATTTTTTCATTTTTATCGACGAACGAATGGAAAAATAATATAAAAGAAATTTCACGTATTGAGTGAAATTATTCGAAGGAAAAAATTCCAGGGATTGAATGGAGAATAAGGGATTAATGGGTTTATGAGAAAGGAATGAAATAGTGGGAATATACGTTTGAGAATTGGAGATAATAAAGGTGCTTTGGCGAGAATCGAACGAGATTGTAGAAAAAAAGAATTAATTTTTAAGAATCGAATGAAATCGGAATGAAAATGAATTCGCAAGAATTCGATAAAATAATTTTTCGCAAAAATCAATTTAATGAATTCGCAAGAATTCAATGAAATCATATTTATCAAAAATAAATTTCGAAATATTGAATGAAACTGAGAACAAATAAAATCCCCAAGAATTGCACGAAATAATTTTTAAAAATAATGAATTTCTAAAAATCGAATAAAACGTTCAAAATAAAAAAAATCCTAGAAACTTCATGAATTATCGATAACGAAAAAGCCCAATCGAATCAAATCTCCCGTACGAAATCTCGAGTCACTCGTCGAGCAAACCCAGCAAGCAATTTACCTATTCTCGTCGAATTATTCGCTCGCTTTCTCAAATCGAAAAGAAACCAAAAAAACAGCACGCCTCGCCCTAAATTCAATTCCTCAAAAAAAAGAAGAAAAAAAAATGAATTTCTCGAGTAAATCGAGTCGAAATTGATTTTACAGTTATCCCAAGACCCCTTGGCACGAGACAACCAGAGATAGCCGAACTCTGTGGATTTTCCCCCAAGAGGCAAATTTCTCCAACCTCGAGAAACCTCGGTTCGAAAATTCCTCGACGAACGGCAATCCGCGCGTTAGATTCGTCCAACGATTTCGAAAAACGACAGGAAGATCGTTGTTCCTGGGAAAATTCACGATTCGACGATTACGCGCTTCTACCGGGGTAATAATCGTGTAAAACCGGATACGAGTAAAAGCTATCGGTTTGTTTGGCAGCTAGAAATGTCGGTTAGCAATGTCTAAAGTAAGAAACTAACACGAGCACCATACATATCTCTATATATACAAATTTCTATATCGAACAGTCGCGACGTAGTGAAAACGCGTGGTTCAACCCCATCACCCTTCTATCTACAAATTACACTTGTGTGTGTGTGTGTGTGTGTGCGAATACTAGGATAGTGGAATAGGATCAGTAGGCGTGGAGAACGGTAGCGTAGGGGTTGAGGGGTGGTAGGGTGAGTAGAGGCTTCATCGATTTCTTACCCCGTGGCCCAGTAGCGCGTTTCCCGTGTCCTCTCTCTGGCCCGTGCGGCTGCCGCCACCGGTCTCGACATTGGGTGTTGCCGGTTCACCCTCTATCCATATATATCTATATATATATATATATATATGAGGATATATATGTATATTCCCTGAGCAACTCGCTGGTGAAGAAAACACATTTCCCTCGTTTCCTTGTTTGCCACCTTTTTCTACATTTCTCTCTTCTCACCCCACTTTCACCATTCCTGCGCTTTCGACCTTACCAACTTCCGCATACCTTCCACACCATGTTTTCTTCTGGTAACCCGAGGCTCTCTACAACGTCTCTATCTTTCTTTCTCCCTGCTTTTTTTTTCTTTCCTTTTTTTTCTTTCTCTCGTACTGCTCTAGCGAATTTTCGTGTTCGCTTTTTCACGGAACGTCGGACGTTTGGAAAAATGGCCAAAGTCTCATGAAACTATCGATTCTACAAACTATGTATGTTATCTGTATATATATATGGGTGTTTGTAGTGTAACGGAACGGACGTTCATTGACTTACGAGCTGATTTCGTTTAAGAACGTTACTCGAGTCGAAGAGAGTAAGTTTCGTGGGTTACGAGTATAGGTATATTGTAAGGGTGGCTGTATGGAGACGATAAACCCGACGCTAACGATCAAGGTCCCTTCAATTGCCCTCGGAAGCTTGTTTACTCCCATTTAGATGGCGCTTCTATCTTAATATATATATATATATTTCTTAACCAGTTAGCTATGTTGTTCCCTTTCAAATCTAGGACTCTAAAGTTTTATACCTTTGTTTACATCGTATAAAGGTTGTTTCGTATGGATTTGTTATACTTTTTTTATATGTGCAGTTTCTCTCGCCATTGTCTCGAAATGTTTTTGAATTCTTGAAATTTGGGAATAGACTTTCGTTTACAATAAAATTTTAATTTAAATACCAAATTCATATCTCTTAGCCAGTTAACCGCGTTGCTCACTTTCAAGTCTAGATCTCTACAATTTTATACCTCTTCGTCATCGAATATTTCGAAATACCTGAAATTACATCAGACACATTCTACTTCCCTAAAAATTGTTCATTTACATGAAAAATGGTAACGCTGCTATTTACGCTATTAATTCATAATTTGCCATTTATTCATGACGACTGTACTCGACTTGCACGGCTATCAGATTAACCTCGGTGCATTACACGATGTACGATACGAGATTCTACGCATTCGGCAAATAACTCGTATATCCCTCTATACAATATTATTATTATTATTATTATTGTCATTATTCCAAAAGTGAATACCTATTTTTACACCTAGTCACGCACTATATATCCCTATATAAATTTACGCATAGCGATATATCTGTTTATATTTATTCAACCGAGTATATAGAAGAGCCAGTATTCAGTAAATAGTCGATATAGGTACATACAAAGTACCACTGCCATTTCATCCCTCTGCCACGTTCCATTGTCGGTTTGTATCGCTTTGAGCTCGGGCGTTCGAACAGGCAATCAACCCCTTTACGGTGAATATCGTAATGCCCCCCGAGGGTATGTCGGTGCAGCTGTGTGTTGCCCTCTATTTCTCTCTTTTTTCCCTCTCTCTCTCTCTCTCTTTCTCTCTCCGTCGCGTATCCTTTTGGCAACTCGAAGCACGTACTTTTCTTTGATATTTTGTTCATACGTTTCTCTTTCTCGCTCTCTGTGTGTTGAGTCGTTTCTCTACAGAGTGGAGTTGTATACGTGGCTCGTGTAGTGGCCAATGAAAAAGCGTCTTTTGAAATATATGTATATGCGAGAAAAGCTCATAAATCTTGGCGAAAGTACGAAAAACAGATATATATGTATACACGTGTATAACAGGCAAGAAGTTTCAGGACCGAAGAAGGTCCATTAGAAAATTACTCGATGAGGTCGACGTCGACTACGTACTCCGTGTTCTTGCCACGAGTTTTCTTTGTGGCCTTAACTTTGACTCTTGGAACGTACGACAATGTCTCGACTGGGAAATTTTTTGGAAAATTTTCATACCCTCGGAGCGTACTCGGGGATGATTAACCGAATATTCAAGTGTCCGGACGTAACTCGGTATAAACATGAAACTTTGAAACGGAGAATTACGTTCATTAGCAAGAAAATAACTTCGTTCTAAATTCATTCGCGATAATATTATCTCCATTAGGAAAATTTCGTTCATCTAATTTCCATATTAATTCAAATATTCCGAAGGTTTTTTTAAGTAAAATAATATTAACGATTTTTTTGCAAACATTGTTTATTTATATCGATATTAATCGATAAATGAAATTTCTGTAGTTAATATTCAAAATATTCAAAATATTTGCTATTTTGTTTCGACTTCCATCGTGGTATTTCGAATTTTTCATATTTTTGAACCTCGATATGTCGAGCGCACGTCGAGGTTTGCTATATACGTGTACCCCGAAGGATTTTATTGCTCGAGAGATCCTTTTGATCGTGATAGCACGAGTAATTACTTTGACAATGCTTTAGAACGAGCGACAGAGACAAAAAGCAACAATTTAGCGTTAGGACTAATCTAAGTTCGCTATGGGTTTGGCGTGTATGGCAACGTTAAATAGCGATTTGGTTAAAACCCTGGTGCCTCACAGAGTTCGCATCCATCCCAGGACCAAGTCCCGCGCTCGATGTACGGATTTAGTTAATGAAGCAGAGAGCGAGCTCGGCTTTCTGGTACGAACGGAAACAGAGAGCGACTAATATCGAAGCCGTCCACCATGGAGAACGTGGTCCTCCTCTCGCAGCCACTTAGTCCTCCACTATCCCCATTCCGACCGTTGCCACGGTAGTAAGCTCGGCAGATTCCCATTACCTTAAAATATACATGGACGTAAATATAGACCCTTAACGTACATTATTATCAGTTATAGCCCCTCGAGTCGTTAAAAATTGCAACGACTCACAGCCATAATAAACGCGAGCGAATGAAACATTCCCCAATAATTGAAATTTAGAGAATTCGAAATACTCGAGTAACGTTTCAAGTTTTCTTCGAACAATGCGAAATATATTAATTATTTGCGAAATATGAAGAAAATTTACGAAATATGAAGAAAAAAATACGAGGTATTATTTTATCATCCTTCCCACCGTATCGAGGCACGATTTTGTTTCGATTCTCCCGAATTCATCCATCGATCTGGTTTACTCGCTGGTTTTGTGGCTCACGTTAAATCGTTGTTGCAACGAACGAGAGAGAGAGAGAGAGAGAAGGAATCTCATGTTTTATACACAACCACAAAGTTCGTAAACTCTGCCAAGACCGTTCAAACTTCGGCGTTATCGCTAAGCCGTAGGGTAGATTCCGTTTTCCCTTCTCCTCTGCTCAACAACTAACACAACGGTGTCTCGTCCGCGTTGCATTAATTAATTATCAGGCAGCTCGCCGGAACTGGCTTAACGAGATCGGCCTCTATCTCTCTCTCTCTCTCTCTCCTCTGGTTTCTCCATAACGTCTTACGGCGTAAATAGTAGGTCGAATACTACCGACGATCGCGAAACTTCCATCCTCAAGCTCATCTTCCTCAAGACCAAACAGTTGCAACACTCAAACTTTGTAGGTTTTCGTACGATTCTTGGCTTATCCATAATTATACGTCTTTCCCACTAGAAAAATAAGTATATAGATAATTTGTTTAGGTAAGAAAATATGATATCACGTATATATTATGATTACAGTTACGAAATTCATTCGTATCGGAATCGCCGACAAGAACGATAATCCTCCTTACTTCGACAAGGGCCTCTACGAGGCTGAGGTAGATGAGAATGAAGATATTCAACACACCGTTCTCACCGTCACCGCCAAAGATCACGACGAGTGTAAGTTTAATACTCTCTAAAAATAAATAAACAAATAATTAATTCATTCATTAATGATAATAGATTAATTGATGCATTAACGATTATATATTAATCAATTTATTAATGATAGCTTAATTAATTCATTAATGATAATAGATTAATTAATTCATTAATTATGATAGATTCATTAATACAATGTCGATAATAGTAATTATTTATGTGATATAAATTGATGTATCGACTTGTATAATTTAGCCTCGCGTATTCGATACGAGATTACGAGCGGTAACTTAGGAGGTGCCTTCGCGGTCAAAAATATGACCGGGGCGATTTACGTTGCGGGGCCGTTGGATTACGAAACCAGAAAGAGGGTAAGCAGAGTGCTCGTTACATACACGTACATTTTCGAGAGGGTTCGCTCGATACAGTGGTGGGTCGACACAAATGTCAATGGCACACTCGAACCACTCGAGAATCGTTTGATACCCTCATGACCCTTTTTTTTCAATCGACCACCCCAAATGATCAATGCACGCGCGCGTGTGTGTATATAATTTTAGTACGAGCTCAAACTGACCGCTTCGGACAACCTGAAGGAAAATTTCACCAGTGTGGTTATTCATGTAAAGGATGTAAATGACAATCCTCCTGTATTCGAACGGCCTACTTATAGAACTCAGATTACCGAGGAGGACGATAGAAATTTGCCAAAACGAATTCTGCAGGTAAACAATTTTGCAATATTAATAATTTCTTATATTCTGAAACGAGCTATAAAAACTCCGTTTAATTTGTTAGGTCCTAGCGACAGATGGCGATAAGGACAGGACACAAAATATCGTGTATTTCCTAACGGGTCAGGGAATCGACCCGAATAATCCGGAAAATAGCAAATTCGACATAAATCGAACATCGGGAGAGATTTATGTACTGAAGGTACGAGCGTGAGATTAATTCGATTGCAAGATATATTTATCGTCAAGAATTGTTCGAACGTAGAAAATTATGAATTAAGAGGAAGATATTGACAATTTGTTTCGAATCGAAAATTGAATGATTAATTCGTTGTTGTTTCACTAGCCATTGGACAGGGATCAACCGAACGGTCGACCCCAATGGAGATTCACGGTATTCGCGCAGGACGAGGGTGGCGAGGGTCTCGTTGGTTACGCCGACGTCCAGGTTAATCTGAAGGACATAAATGACAACGCGCCGACATTTCCCCAAGTGATATATTACGGTAACGTGACGGAGAACGGAACGGCGGGTATGCTCGTGATGACGATGACGGCGATAGATTACGACGATCCGAGCGAGGGAGCAAACGCGAAGTTGGTATATTCGATCGAGAAGAACGTGATCGAGGAAGAGACGGGTTCGCCGATTTTCGAGATCGAGCCCGATACCGGTGTTATCAAAACTGCGGTATGCTGTCTCGATCGTGAAAGAACCCCCGATTATTCGATACAAGTAGTTGCCGTCGATGGTGGCTCGTTGAAAGGAACCGGGACAGCCTCGATAAGGGTCAAGGACATAAACGATATGCCGCCACAATTCACCAAGGACGAATGGATAACGGAGGTCGACGAGACAGATGGTCCAAATTTGCCGGATATGCCTATTCTCACCGTGACCGTTCACGACGAGGACGAGACCAACAAATTTCAGTACAAGGTCCTCGAGAGTAGCGGTTACGGTGCCGACAAATTCACGATGGTACGAAATAACGATGGCACTGGTTCTCTCAAGATCGTTCAGGCTCTCGATTTCGAAGATCAGTTGCAGAGCAACGGCTTCAGATTTCGTATACAGGTCAACGATAAGGTAAATCCAACCTGTCCTTGATT
This sequence comes from Netelia virgata, assembly GCA_951802705.1. Taxonomy (NCBI): domain Eukaryota; kingdom Metazoa; phylum Arthropoda; class Insecta; order Hymenoptera; family Ichneumonidae; genus Netelia; species Netelia virgata. The sequence goes on along the minus strand of OX637864.1, from coordinate 6,944,370 downwards.
TTCTCTTGTATTTCAGGCACCTGGAAAAAAATTAATATTAATATATTTGTCGTTCTTGTTGATTAATTAATAATCGTACGTATCTTAGGGCGAAGACAACGACAACGATAAATATCACGTGGCATTCTCGTGGGTCGTCGTGAAGCTACGAGATATAAATGACAATAAACCCCAGTTCGAAAAAGCAAACATCGAGACATCGGTACTGGAGGACGCGACGATAGGAAATACCCTCGAGACTTTTAGAGCGACGGATCCTGATCAGGGTGGCAAGAGCAAAGTTTCTTACTCGATAGACAGGAGCTCCGACAGAAAACGTCAGTTCTTCATAAACGAGAATGGCACAGTGTCGATACAGCGTAGTCTCGATCGCGAGGAAACACCGAGGCATCAGGTGAAAATTTTGGCAATCGACGATGGTATCCCACCGAAAACTGCTACCGCGACCCTCACCGTCGTTGTGCTGGATATCAATGACAATCCACCAACGTTCCTCAAAGATTATCGTCCTGTTTTACCCGAATATGCGCCACCTAAACGAGTCGTCGAGATTCTCGCCACTGACGACGACGATCGCTCGAAAACCAATGGACCACCGTTCACCTTTAGACTGGATCCCAACGCCGAGGACACGATAAAAGCCAGCTTCAAGGTCGAAAGCGATAACAGTGAGTATCCTGCAATATTTTTCACGGTTAATTAAATTCGAACGAACATTTTTACTTAATACCTTAATTTAGCAAATTGTGAATACAAATATAAATTACTCACTTAAATGATAATTTCTGTATCGATGAGGCCACTGTAAAATAACAAAAAAAAATCGAATTTCATTTAATTCAATGTGCTATTTTGTATTTTAAGACGAGATATGGTAATGATTTATCGTTCGCATTACAGAGGGTGCAAACGGTGATGGAATGGCGATTGTTTCGTCACTGAGATCTTTCGATCGTGAGCGTCAGAAAGAATATCTCATACCGATTATTATCAAAGATTCCGGTACACCACTAATGGCCGGAACGAGTACACTGACCGTCGTAATCGGCGACGACAATGACAACAAAATGCAACCTGGATCGAAAGACATATTCGTTTACAATTATGCCGTTAGTGACAAATTCTTAAAACAATTTTTGTTATTTATGGACGACAAGTTTTATTTTACATTATCGTTTTTTTCTAGGGTCAGTCGCCTGATACGGAAATTGGCAGGGTCTACGTATATGATCTCGATGATTGGGATTTGCCGGACAAAAAGTTTTACTGGGAGGGCCTCGAGCACGCTCAATTCAAGCTCGACGAGGATACGGGCATGATAACGATGAAATCGGGAACTCACGATGGTCGTTATCACTTGAGGTTCAAGGTTTACGACAGAAAACATACGCAAACGGACGTTCCAGCGAATGTCACGGTAACGATCAAAACGATTCCTCACGAGGCTGTCGTTAATTCCGGTTCTGTTCGAATATCCGGTATAACGGATGAGGATTTTATTCGTGTATGGAATTATAAGGTAAGATTATCAGAATTGACCCAGACCAAAATTTAATCCTCAAGATACAAATCGATGATCGACTCGATTAAAAAATTACACAAGAATAATTTTTCTCATTTTATCCAACGAATCTGTGAAATATTCTTCGAGCCTGAATATCGATGGAATAAAAATGTCCTAATAAACTGTTTTCAGTCCGAAGAATTGACGAGAAGCAAAGCCGATCTGTTCAGAGACAAATTGGCGAATTTACTCGACATTGCGAGGGACAATGTTGATGTATTTAGCGTACAATTGAGAAGAAAACATCCACCATTAACGGATATCAGATTCGCAGCTCATGGCTCGCCATACTACAAGCCAGTAAGACTGAATGGAATCGTGCTGATGCACCGAGAAGAGGTAAACGAGAACAAAACTAGTTGATTCGATTCTCACAATCCGATTTATCATTTCGTTAAACTTCCTTGAAACGTTTTTTGTTCAGATCGAGAACGATGTAGGAATAAACATAACGATGGTAGGAATAGACGAGTGTTTCTACGAGAACGAGATGTGCGAAGGAAGTTGTACGAACGTGCTCGACATAAACAATTTACCTTACATGGTCAATGCTAATAAAACAGCGCTGGTCGGTGTCAGGGTCGACGTTATAGCCCAGTGTACCTGCGGTGCTCGTAATTTCAGTACAAGCGAATCGTGCAGAAGTAGTCCTTGTTACAACGGAGGTCGTTGTATCGAGAGTCGTTTTGGCCTCAGGTGAGTGAAACATTATTTCTGTGGAAATTTTTCTTTCCAAACCATGCTTCGCCTCTTCCAAGCGCTTCATCAATTTTTTGTATTCCTCCAGTTGTCAATGTCCAGCGGGTTACAATGGTCCAAGGTGTCAGCAGACAGCGAGAAGCTTCAGAGGGAACGGTTGGGCCTGGTATCCAGCGCTGGAAATGTGCGACAACAGTCATTTGAGCTTCGAGTTTATAACTCGAAAAGCCGATGGTCTCTTGTTGTACAACGGACCTATCGTCCCTCCAGAGCCTGATGAAATAATGGTTTCGGGTGAGAACTTTGACCTCGTTTCGTCGTTTGATATTACGCGTTATTTCACAATGACCGTGCCTTAAAAATATTATAACGATGACTCGACAGACTTCATATCGGTGGAGCTCGATCGTGGTATACCGAGATTGCTCATAGACTTTGGATCTGGAACACTCGAGCTCAAGGTCAAAACTAAACAACCTCTCGACGATGGTGAATGGCACAGGCTCGATATTTTCTGGACCACCGAGGTTCGTGGACTTTCCCTTTCCTTATTTCTGACTCGGGGGTTATGCTCTACTTTCACTTTTTTGTTATGGAAAAGATTTTTTCTATAATTGAAATTTGTTCATGATGTTATTTCAGACTGTAAAGCTGATTGTGGATTATTGCAAGTCCGCTGAGGTTTCCGAGCTCGAGGATGGAACGCCACCGGAATTCAATGATTCGACTTGTCAGGCGCAGGGTACGGTGCCACCGTTCAACGAATATCTAAACGTTAATGCGCCTCTGCAAATAGGTGGCTTTTACTTCAAGCAATTCGATCCAAGCAACTACAGATGGAAATCGATGCCATTTGCAAAGGGTTTCGACGGTTGCATCAAGAATCTCTTTCACAACAGTAAATTGTACGATCTGGCGCATCCGGGCTTGTCGCGACACAGCGTTGCTGGTTGCCCGCAAACCGATGAAATTTGCAACAATCAAGAAACCACGTTTAGATGTTGGGAACATGGTACCTGCGTCGGTAGTTTTACCGAGGCGCGATGTCAGTGCAATCCTGGCTGGACAGGACCAGGCTGCATGACACCAACTGTACCTACGACCTTCAAAGATCACAGTTACGTTAAATACGCATTGTCGTTCGAGCCCGACAAGTATTCAACCCAGATACAGCTGCGCTTCAGGACGAGAGAGAATCGGGGTGAATTGTTCAGGGTCAGCGATCAACATAACAGGGAATATGCGATACTGGAGGTTCGTAGGTTTCTAATTGAACTTAAAAGAAGCGATTAAACATGGATGTGTAACAATTTTCGTCCGTTCAGATCACAGACAGCAGGTTACAATTCCGTTACAATCTAAACAGTCTACGAACTGAGGAAAAGGACATTTGGCTCTCGGCTATTTCTGTGGACGATGGTCAATGGCATACAGTTAGGGTATCGAGGTATGGATCAGCCGCGACTCTGGAATTGGACGGTGGCGAGGGACGACGTTTCAACGAAACTTTTTCGTTCGAGGGACATCAGTGGCTTTTAGTTGATAAGCAGGAAGGTGTTTACGCCGGTGGCAAAGCAGAGTACACCGGCGTACGAACGTTCGAGGTTTACGCAGATTATCAGAAAGGTCAGAATAATAACGATGAAAATAATTATCAAGGAATTGTAACTGACTCACCGGTCCGCTTGTTCTTCATATTTGCAGGTTGTCTCGATGATATAAGACTCGAGGGCAAGCATCTTCCACTACCACCGGCGATGAACGGTACTCAATGGGGCCAAGCCACCATGGCGAGAAATCTTGAGAGAAATTGTCCATCGAATAAACCGTGTCTCAATGTAATATGTCCTGAACCGTTCGAATGCATTGATCTCTGGAACGAGCATGAGTGCACGTGAGTCAAAAATATTAAGCAGGATTTCGTTGATCGAGCGAAATATTTAACGAGGCTGAAAAAATCATGGCTGTAAATCAATATTTACAGATGCGGAGAGGGAAGAATACGATCGCCCGATGGCAAGAACTGTATGGACAAAAATGAATGTATCGATTATCCTTGTCTCAATGGTGGTCGTTGTATCAATCAGGATCCTCGATTGCGCTATAGGTGTATATGTCTCGATGGTTTTTGGGGTGAAAATTGCGAACTCGTTCAAGAAGGTCAAACGTTAAAATTGAGCATGGGAGCGCTGGCTGCTATATTAGTTTGTCTTCTGATGATTCTCGGTAAGAATTCATTTTCTAAATAAATAATAATATGTAATGTTGGAACATTTAATATATTCTAAACGATAAGTCAGAGTCACGTCTAGCGCATCACTAGTAAATATAATATCAATTTCGTAGACACGAAAGTAATCTAAGAGTTTTATTGTTTTATAATTTCACGACAGTTATCTCAAATCTATTCACTCGCGCACTTATATATCTCGTAGCTTATTCCAGCCACCCTCTCTATCTCGCTCTTTATCTTTTCCCTCTAATTTTAGGTCTTATCGTTTCAACGTATCTCTGACTACTAAACTCTTTTCTATTTTTCCGTTACCATGCCTCGACTCGCGTTTCTACTACGCATATATTTTCCGTGATTTTCATATATCGGTATAGCGACGGTTTCTCTTGCTCTAACAGTAAAATGAAAATTCTACCCTGACGACATAATTCACCTGTTATTTTTGTCCACAGTGCTGGTACTCGTGTTTGTCGTTTATAATAGAAGAAGAGAATCTCATATAAAGTATCCCGGACCTGATGACGACGTTCGGGAAAATATAATAAACTACGACGACGAGGGAGGTGGCGAGGACGATATGACAGCTTTCGACATAACCCCACTTCAAATTCCAATCGGTGGCCCGCTGCCCGAGATGGGAGGAAAAATGACAGCATGTAATGTAAAATTGGGCTGTAAGTGTCTCACATACTCTTATCTTTCACTATTCGCAGTGCTTCACAGGTATTAACGAAACCTCGCGATATTTTCACTTCGCAGATCCGATAGGAGCAGAGCCAAACGTAGGAATGTTTATCGAAGATCACAAGAAGAGAGCCGACAATGACCCGAACGCGCCGCCTTTCGACGATTTGCGGAACTACGCGTACGAGGGCGGTGGAAGTACGGCAGGTTCCCTCTCGTCGTTAGCTTCGGGTAAATTATATTTCGAAAAACTATAAAATACTAGTAAAACCCTGAATATTACTAGAATTGATCATATTATGTTAGAAATTCTCATATAGCCTTAGCCCTGGTCATATAACCTTAGAGGTGCCTATAGAATCCTAGAATTATATATATACATAATTGTTATCTTAAAACTAAGCTTGAAACACCAATTCCTAATGAAATTCCGATATTATGAAGAAACAAACTGTCAGAAGTATATTTTACGTCGTTTATATGTTTTTTCGATAGGAACCGACGACGAGCAACACGAGTACGAGTATCTTGGTGCATGGGGTCCGAGATTCGACAAACTCGCTGACATGTACGGTCCTACGGAGGAGAGCGAAGAGGAGGAATAAGATGAGGAAAGCTCTCGTTGATTATACGGAGAGTCCTCATCAAGGGTAGGTGCTCTAAAAAAAAAACGACTTGCTCGAGCCTCGAGCCTTCCCAAAGTCGGAAAACGTTGCAATGCCTGAGTGCTCGCGCGACGATACTTCCCCCTCCGTTGGCCCACAGTGGCGCGGTCACAAAGCTCATTCCCAACCTCACCCTACGAGACACGAACTCTTATTAACACAAACGAGATCTCTCTGTGGCAAGCTCCTCGCGGCTCTAGTCTCACGCACGCGACAAAGAATGAAAAAAAAAAACATGGAATAACTCGAGCTAAGCCTAAGAAAATTCACCATCGACTAATTTAAAATTACCTGCGAATACGCGCGAAAGTATACATACGAAGAGACGACTAATTTAATAACTAGTGAATGTACGTTTATAAATTTAAAGAGAAAAACAAAAAAGGAATATAGAGGCGCTGCAATCGGCTAGTACATAATTATATATGTTCGTAATAATTGTCGCGTCGAAGAAAGAAAGGAAGAAAGAAACAAAAAAAGAAACACAAGAAGGCCCGTTGCAGCAGCTCTTAATGTTTAATAACCTTGCCCCATGAAAATGGCATTGACATTTTGTATAAATTTTCGTCATGTATTCGTTTATTTATTCGACCTAAACAGCGACACATTCGATATTAGGATTAATAACTTTCTTTCCTTTATTTTATCGTTCATCGATCGTCCTTGCGTGCATTGTTCGTCCGCACCGACGATATTTTACACCTACGTAGTTAATGTTTTTACCGGATAAAGGAGAAAACCAAAGAGATATTGACAAAGAAGGAGAGAGAGAGAATGAAACGTTGGCGAGGACTGGTGAAATATACGAGAGCCGACGAGGGCAGCATCGAGCGCGACGAGCAAACAAGTTCGTTCGATCGACGCGAGAGGGTGACCCTTCGCGGCACAGCCATAAATACAAACGCGACTGTTCCATTGTACTATACGTATATATAGTCACGGGAAACGCGCGGAAATATGAAGAAAAAACGAAAGCCGCGAAATATTCACGGTGCGAAGATTTTAAACTCGCTCAACGTCATCGACATTCTCATTCATTGCAAGTATTATTATATGATTATCGATATAATATATACGTATATAGTATATATGGATATATAAATATATATATATGTGTATATATACATATATACATATATATATAAAGCACGAGTATAAATTTGTAGAATCAAGCAGGTGGAAGGGAGTGGCGCGTATATCTGAGAGAATATGACGAATCGAGCGTCGGAAAGTGCGTAATATTTAATTATCGATTAATTTTCGTACACATATAGATATACATAAACATACATATTTTTTTTGTATTATTATTATTTTTTTTTTCGTCGCAATATCAAGGCCATACGCGTCTTCGAGGACGAACGACCCAAACGACGAGGGGGGTGGGGGAGGGGCGAGCTTGATGGAACGGACGGTCGAAGGGAGGGGGTTGAGAAAATAGTCAGCGAAAAAAAAAAAAAAAAAGGAAAGACAACGGTCCGAAAGTGCAATGGGGTTGAAAGGGAAGGCTTCGAGGGACGAAGTTTTTTTCTCCATCGTCGATCGTGACGCGCGAGAGACGGGATCGCTCTCGAATACGTGCGATATACTCGAACAAAAAAAGAAATAACGGAAGAAAAAAAAAACAAAAAAACAAAATAACGACTGAAGCTGTAAAATTCTCAACGGAATATTCATAGTCAATTTACCGATAAGGGTTTCTCGCGATTATTATCCGTAAAAAACGAAAACGAAAAACACGAGAAGAACAAAAAAAAACCACTAATACAAAAAAACGATACGAAAAAAAGGAAAATAAAAAATCGCAAAGAAAACCACTAAGATAGAGAAATAAAATTAAAAGAGAAACAAAAAAACTGTGCATTCGTGCACCGATCGATGTACGAGTGTGTGTAATTATTGAATGGCGTGCAATGCGATGGGGGCGAGGGCGGCGGAGAGGGAGAGAGGGAGGGGGATGAACCAACCGACGCCCCCGCGTTCGCGTTATACGTAAGTTTAACAAAACAAAGACAGAGATAACGAAATAAAAATTTTAAAAAACACGAACACAAATAGATGAATTAAAAAATGGCAAAAAAAACACACACACACACACACAAGATAAAGAAATCGCGAAAGAAGAGAATAAAGATTATATCGAATAGAGAGAAAAGAGAACGGGGGGTGTACGGCGATGAGGGCGCGGTATCGTAAATTCACATACGACTAATCTTTTTCATCATTGTATGATTAAATCATCGTCATCGTTAATTATCGTCATTATCGTCATTTATCTCTTGTCCCCTTCCCTCTTCCCCCGCATTTTGTTCCGTTCGATCGTCTTCGTAATTTAAGGAAAAAAAAAAAAAAAAAAAACCGTATCGTTGTTTTTCTCTTTGTTGCGATTTGTGATATTAATTTGCGTAAGTGTGACGAGGCAACAAAATAAAAACGAAAAATGAAGATCGAGAGGAAGATGATGAAAGGAAAAAAAAAAAAAATTGAAACGAAGAAGAAGAAAAAGGCTCACTGCGCTCCCCGATTACCCAAAAATCCAAAATAAAAACAAATTTCCTAGTCTATACTTAAGCTTAAAAGTCTATAAGTGTAAACACTATATAGAGGTCGGTCTCGTATAGCGAAGCTCCGCGCTCGTATTATTATTACAACGCCGACGTGCGTCGTGATTAAGTGAAAAGAAACCAAAAAAAAAACCGTGTGTGTGAGAGAGAGAGAGAGAGAGAGAGAGAAAGAGAGAAGAAAGCGAAGGAAAGCGACGTAAGAAAGATAACAAAAACCAAAAACCACAAAAAAAATATACAAAAAAAAAGCAACAAACCTCTTCCTATCTCATTCCTACCTCTCCGTAATTAATCGTCGTCGTCGTCGTCATTGAAACGAGAGAGATCGAAGTAAAAAAAAAACGAAAATGAATAATAATAATAATAATAATAATAATAATAAAACAACAAACGAAAAAGAAAAGAAGAAAAATAACTAAAATAAGACAAAAAAGAAAATAGCAAATCGATAAATCGACGTCATGAAACACGATTTTTGTAATCGATTATAATTTTTATCGCTCGTTAAAAACGAAATTCATTGTTCCACCTCGTACGTCCCTCCTCCTACTCCTCCTCCGCCTCTTCCTCGTCCAACCCTCGACCTTCTCTGACCTCCCACAGCCTGGAAATCACCTGAGACTATAATAATTATGAAAAAATGAAAAATATTATTATCATTATGGTATTGCGTACGGTAGTCCCTTCCTCCGCACGACCTATAATACCGTCCTCCCTTGAGAAGAAAAAGCATTATATATATATATACATACATATATATATATATATATATATATATAGATAGAGTCTTAAGCATCCCGGGGGAGCGAGACAGTATTTCACAGGACTGGCATTAGCTCACTCATACACACACACATAAACACATACACACACACACAGAGACACACGATTACAATAACACGAGAGAAAAATAAATGAGATGCATGAAATAATAATAAATAATAAATAATGAGACAAAAAAGATAATTGATGAAGAAATGAAAAAAAAAACAGCAGAATTAAAGACGAAAAAAGAGGAAAAAGAATAAAAAAAACCAAAAAAAAAGAACAATTTATCGTTGAATCTGAGTTTTTGCGCCCCGTGCGTGTGTGCAGTGGCATTAAAAAAAAGAACAAAACGAAGAAAAAATTGACAAAGATTATTAAAAAATAGGTAGAACGATCACTGTTGTGTATGTACAATTTAACGAAATCGTTAAAACGAGACAGGACGAAGAAAAACAAAAAGTAAAAAAAAAAAAAATGCAAAAGAGTAAAAACTTTTATCGTTTATTTCACCGAGAGAGATCGCTCGACCCTGACGACGGAGATATGAAAATGTTCAAGTGAACACAAAAATGGCAAAGTTTTGAAAAAAAACGCGACCCCGCCGAAAAAATAGAAGATAAACGATCTTCCCCTCCGCGCCCCGCGGTAATTCTTCTTTTCGTTATCGCAATTTTTTCACGCGTGAAGCACGAAACAATGTATATAATGTATCAATTATCAAGTGAATGAACGGAAGTACGAGAGAACGAGAAAGAGTGTAAGAGAGAGAGAGAGAGAGGAAGAGAATGAGAGAGAGAGAAAGTGGGCGAAATTGTGTTTAAAAAAAAAAGAGTGAAAAAACGTGTGAAAAAACGAAAGAATGCCAAAAAACAAGAGAGAGAAAGAGAGAGAATACGAGAGGGGGGGGGAGAGGGATATAAAGCGAAAGAGAGAGAGAGAGAGCGAGAGAGATCTTTTTTTTGCCGAATATAGGTGGTCGATGCTCACGATAACTCAGGGTGGTCGTTAAACATTTTTCTATTCCTTTTTTTTTTCGTAATTCAGCTGTTTTGTTTTTCAAATCTTTTAGACGAATTTCTGTCTCTTTTTTGTTTACATTTTCTCTTGTCGACGAGGCAAATCGTCTGATCTCCCGATTGTAATTATTAAAATAAATTCTCATCCTTAAGGGTTAATTTGTCGACGCGAAAAAACAACAACAAAAACGAGTCTGCTTCGACCCACGACGAGACGTTTTTTTTCTCTTCTTCGTTTTTGAATCGGTGATAAATCGATCTTGGGTAAAAAAAAAAATATATATGTCTAGTCTATCGAACGACGAAAAACGAGGAGAAAATTCGAAATACAAAAAAAAACGAAAAAACGCTCATCCAACATATCCGTAACGTTTTATGCACTGCCTAATTAATCGATCGATTAGTTCGAACGATTGTGTACTTGTGAACGAGGGCCAATGGGAGGGGGAGAAGGGATCGTTGACAAGGGGGGGGGGGTGAACGAAAGGGCCGAGCGTAATCTCCCGCAGTAGTGTGTAATGTTTTATCCCCATAGACTTCATTGAAAAGAAACAACAAAAAAACACACACACAGAGAAAAAGTAACAGAAAGAAAGAAAGAAAGAGAGAGAGAGAGAGAGAGAGAGAAAGCACGTGAGAGAACAGTAAAAATAAAAAATCCACCGTAATGTGTATATATATGCTGCCACTGAACACATCTCATGAGTACAATTACCATATACATATTAAATAAACAATCTACAGTACTATAATCGACATATGTATGATTAATTAATTGATATTAATTAACGATTAATTATATTATTACCACTATTATCTATACCATTTGTACGTTATACTTCAGTTCGGACGAAATAAATGCCTTCTTTTTAATAAAAAAAACAATATATATATATATGTGTGTGTATATATATATATGGGTATGTATGTGTATATATATATGTATGCGTATGTATATACGTATAATCTGAAAATTGACGATGTTTTTCACGATATTTTTTTATCGAGTTTTTCTTCGTTGTTTTTTCTCTTTAGTTTCGTTCATTTGGAACTTTTACGACGTCCCTTGTTGCGTTTCTTTCTTCGACATCTGCAAGTAGAATTCTGCGGTGAACTTATCTTTGGCAATTCTTTCACGATCCTTCGATAGAGACGTTCTTTCGCGTCATCGAGAAATACCTCCCAGCCACATTCGCTGCGATGAATAATTATTTTTTTTTTTTTAATGGATTTGTCTTCATTTTATTACTGTTACTGTTATTATTATTATTATTATTATTATTCGGTGTCGATGGAGTTTTTACCAGGACTTACATTAACAGCTCGTAATCCAGTGATCTCGTTACGTGTAATGACAGAGCGAGGAATAGGAAAGCGAGGAGACTACTCACGATCGCCATCGGGGTACGAGTGATCGTTAACATTGTTGCAGCTTCGTTCAAATTCATCCCTGTTAGAATCTACCACGTAAGAATCGTTTTGTTCATCGTCACTATATAAAATCGCTGAAATTTTGTCTTTTTTTTTAAATTAGAAAAAAGTTATAAATTAACAAAAATTATCGTCAACGTATCGACGTCGTTACGTTACGTTGCAAAGCATTTTTGGCAAAATCGTGAGGACGAGAACGTCGATCGGTGTCCAGACGCAGGCGATCGAAAATTCGAGGAAAAAAGCCGTAGCGAAAAACTGAAAAGAAAAACGAAATTTTCGAAAAACTTTCGAAAAACATTTGAAATGATTGAGAATAATTTTTTTTTTTTAAATATTTAAGAACCAACCTCGTAAATACAGAGTACGCAAGCATTTGGCCTGCGAAAAGATGTGGGAAACAACGAGGTGCTCAGGATCATCGTGTAAATGCCGGATGCGAAAAAAAACGACGATATCGGAGGTCCCGTCATTAACGCTTCGCCCTGCTCGTCCTCCATCGCGTTCGCGAAACACGTGCGAAATATGGAAATTCCGAGGGTATTAAGGATCAAAGCCCAGATCGTACAGAGCAATTTTGTCATCGGGGAAAGGAGTCAGCGTTCTCCCGTCAAACGTCAGTTTTCAGCGTCGATCGTTTACATCGCGTGAAGTTTATCAACGAAGATCGTCAATTATTTTTCATTTCTTTTCGTTTATTTTGTCTTTTCTTAAAAATTAATTTATTTATCAAATACAACGATCGTCGCGTTACGATTGTGTAAAATTTGACGATACGATTATACGTCGATACAGGGACAACGTTACAGGACGATAGTGACGAGATCGATCGATCGATCTTTACTTTGACGATAAATTTCAATCGTTGGTCCAAGAATCGAGAATAGCGTCGAGAGATTCCGTCGCGTCGAGCATCCAAAAGAAGGATAGAAGGGACAGACAAAAAGCCATGTGGACCGCGGCTGATTCGGTTTCCAGGTAAGAGGCGAAATTCATCAGGAAGGAATAATCGTCGAGGCCTATCGTCGAATTGAACCACGTGAGCTGCGATACGAAGACAACATTTTCGTCGATCGAATTTACGTTTTTTTCATACGAAATAAAAATGTTGTTTACTTGTCTTACGCACCCATTTACAAGATTCTTGCGTCAGGCACCATATCCCGTTCATTATTGGTATCCAAATTGCTTGATTACCGAGATTGGTTACGAGTGCCGAGACGAGCATCTGCGAAAAGAAAAAAATCGGTCGATCGGTTGATAACGTTTTTTAGCGATAATGGGAACAATTTTTACTTTTTATATATTTTTATTCATTTTATATATTATTATTTAACTATTAATCGATTCGTTAATTATATCCTTTCTGTATTTATTCATTTTTCGAAAGAAAAAATCAATTTAACGAAATTTGTAATTAATTAATTAAATTTTTTTAATTTTACTTTTTTTATTATTATTTCATTTACCTCGTAGATACATAAAAGTTGAATCGGTGGTTCCTTGAGTGAGCTCGGCCAGAGTTTGTACTCGGCGACGAGGCATAGTACGGAAAACATAAAAATCAAGGACGCGTAAGAAGGATCGAAGGGTAGAGCGGTTTCTTCCTCGAAACACAAACCGATGACGCATATTTGTCGCAAATGCATGTACATTCCGGTTGCAACGACGATTATCCAATGAACGTTGATAGACTCGATATAATCCTTGATCACGTCCATCGTACCTCGATTAACCTCGTATCGTCCTTCGACGAAGACGTTCCTATTTTCCTTTCGATCCCGCCAAAGTCACTTTTCACGTTGAAACTCATGCAAGTTTCTCGAAGGATCTTCCTTCTCGAGGAATCTGTTCTTTTTTTTACTTCGATTTTCTAACGATTTTCTTCCCCTCTTTTCGAATTTTTTCAACCCCCTTAAGCCAAGAACGAGGCTTCCTCGGGACAAATACGAAGAGACGACATTAGCGAGTCGTTGACTTCGTCACGTTCAAGCACCATCGATTTACGAAGTAAAAGTAACAACCGACGGAAAGAAAAAGATCTCGTCCTGGCCCGCATAAAAATCGGCCAGACCGATTTTCAAACTCTCAATTTGTCGTCATTCGTGGAAAAAAAAAGAAAAAGAAAACAGTTTTGTGACGATTACTCGAAGCTGTCGCGATAAGGACATTCGCGAATTTAGCAACCGATCGAGCCGACTCGATCTTTGTCAGACGAGATTAGGGGGAAATCAACAACGCTCGACAAAAGTTGAAACGTCGAGAGTTGGTTCTGCGACATCTGAGCGGCTAAACGGTGAACTATTTTGCATCCACGTGAAGATGGCAGCAAGCTATCGTAGTTATATTCATATATAGCGAAGGGACTCCTCGTCCCGATCCGATAAAGTCTAGAAAATTAATTACGAATGTCGACCATCGCCACTCTCGGTGGCTAAAAATTTTGTTTCCTCCAAAAAGGCTTCAAATGGAGGTTATGGAATCGGAAATTTCCCGCGTAATACGAATATCGCCATTAGAATCTCGATATATTGCAATTTACGGAAATATTCAATATTTCGAGTTTTTTGGAAATTTTGAAACGTTCAAAAATCGAGTTTTCGCGATGCTGTATCTCCGTTCTCGTTCGTCCGACAGAAAATTGCACGAGTAACTTTTTGAAGAGCTCGCCAAGATCTCAAGAAGGCGCCGAGGACCATCCCGACAGCTCAATTTGTGTGGCCGTGACGACACTTCGAAAATCGCGATTTTCAGAACCATAAGGAAAAAAAAAAGTTAAGGGGATGGGGTCAAATTTTGTTTTCTTCCAAAAAAAACCCTTTATTTCATCATATTCGTATTATCCGGGAAATTTCCGATTCCGTAACCTCCAATTGAAGTCTTTTTGGCGGAAAACCAAATTTGAGTCCTCGACAAGTGCCGAAAGTTGACATTCGTAATTTCTCTTTCGACTTTGGTTATTCGGGGTGGATATTCCCTTCGCCATATATAGGACTACGATAGTTTGCGGCCAACTGAACGTGGGTGCAAAATAGTTCACCCTTTGGCCGCTCAGATGTCGCAGAATCAACTCTCGAATTTTCAATTTTTGTCGATCGTTGCAGATCTCCCTCCTAATCTCTTTTTCCGTCTCTCTTGTAACGATCGTGACACGTGATAAATCATGGATATATTCGTGTCGTAGATTATAATTGTTCATTTTTTTTAAGAAAGTTCAAATTTAAAATTTCTCTCCCTCGATCGAGCGAAAAATCGTCCAAGAGTAAACAACAAAAATCGTTAAACGCTCCTTTCGTTTATTCCTGTTGCATCGTGACGATGACGCCATTTTTAAAAAAAGGTCGAGTTAATGGAATTTCCTTGTATCTAGTTATCCTTAGAACTCGCCGAGAGCTTCGATTTTTCGCCCTCCTCGCAACACTTTTCCGTTCGAGTGTACGATCGAACGATCCTTCAGCGTCCAGAAAATGAATTTTTCCCACCTTCTCGCGTCTCGCGACCTACATAACGTCATTCGACGAAGCGTGTTCACTCTTAGAGCGAGCGCCATTTTCTTTCTTTTTTCTTTTTTTCTTTATCTATCGAACGAAACGTTCCTTCGACTTCTTGACACGGTGAAAGTGGCCGAGTGTTAAGGGCGCTGGACGATGAATCTTACGGGGCTACTCGGGCTTTATCGGGTAAGGAGCATGAGAATACGACGAGGGTTGTAAGGCGAGGGTCGTACCGTCGAGGATACATTGCTACATCCGCTGTGCTTCTTATGCATTATGCATCGCATTTGCCGATAACTTTTGTCGGTCGAGAGAAAAGAAAATGCCACGGAATTTTCTCGCGAGGTTCTCAAGTTCGTCCCTCTTTCTTTTTTTCGCGTCGTTAAACGTACACGAGGGGTCGGAACGATAGAATTCATTAGAAGATCATTATTTTAGCGTTCGCTGGATTTATCGTCTCGCATAAAATTTCTATCATCGAGTTCTGCTATTTTTTATATCGTGTCTTATATTTATATTTCTCTATTTTTATCGTATTTTATAATTTTATTTTCACATTATATATTATAATTTTATATTATATCTTATATTTTTATCGTTAACAATAAATTTCAAGATATTTTAATTTTCATATCATAATTTATATTTTTATATTAAATCTCATATTTTTATTTTTATATCATATTCATATATTTTCGTACGATAAATTAAATATTCTTATCGTTTA
The DNA here is from genome assembly GCA_951802705.1 of Netelia virgata. Classification (NCBI taxonomy): domain Eukaryota; kingdom Metazoa; phylum Arthropoda; class Insecta; order Hymenoptera; family Ichneumonidae; genus Netelia; species Netelia virgata. Next base: position 6,928,525 of record OX637864.1, on the reverse strand, counting down.
TTAAAAAGATAGATAACTCGTTAGTTACGAACGGAAATTCCAAAATAAAATTATTACATCATAGTGAAGATTGCGTTTTGACAAGGGTGCCTTTCTCGTGTGGTCACGTGTCGCAGATTCTCACAATGGGAATGATAGGAACGAAGCCGAGTCGTTAACACAGCGAGAAATGGAGAAGCAACGATCCGTACGACGACAGGAAATTACCCTTTGATTTACCACTCCCTCAACCCCTTCAACCCTGCATTGTACTTCAAGCTAAAACAGAGTCCTCTCTCTCTCTCTTTCTCTCTCTCTCTCTCTCTCTCTCTCTCTCCTCTTTCTCCCTATATATATATATTAATCTAACAAGATTTCTAACTCCAAGTCACCCTTTGACTAACGGTCCGTTTACGTATGTCTCCTCCAAAGGGTCGCAGGGTTTGAAATCAAACGACGAAATTTCTCGAGACGACAAAGAAGGGTACGCATAGACGAATTTCCGTCCCGTCATCGCGTCACGATGATGAAAAAAAAATTGAAAAAAAAAACAATAATTGAAATAATTGTAACGATAAAAATCACGACACCGTTTTGTCCCGATCTTACGAATCGATGAGATTGGTCCTGAGAAAATACTTGCGGTTATTTTCTCCAGCGAAGGCTTTCGTAGTCATGGAAACGGCACACAATCTTGTCGAGGCAAAAAGAATTCTCCGGTTCTTTCGAGCTTTAGAAAATGTAGCGAAAGGATGAGAGAGAAAGGATGAGAGTGAAAGGATGAGAGAGAAAGGATGAGAGAGAGAGAGAGAGAGAGAGAGAGAGAGAGAGAGAGAGAGAGAGAGAGAGAGAGAGAGAAGAGAGTGGCAAAGTCTTCTTACCGTGGCACGATGGAAGGGGCGCGAAGTGCTCACCCTCGCGATGAAATAAAGTAGAAGCGAGTTCTCGGGCTCTCCGCTTCAATTTTCTCTCGTGCGCGTTACGCTACGCCCCGGAACTCTTTCTTTTGCGTCACGACGTAGGAATCAAGCTACCCACACGCGCTAAGCTCGTGAACGAGCGCCGCTTAAGTCTTTCTACGGAATAAAAAGTCCGGTAAAAGACGTAACTAAAACGTTGAAATGATCGAATATTATTTCGAGTTCGAAAGGTCGAAGGTAACGAGAAAGAAATTTGTTTTTCTTTATATCTCAACAATTTACAAAATTCATTGGCAAGAACAAAATTGATCGCTAATTTATAAACGAAGTAGGGCTAAAATCGATAAATCAAATTTGGTAAAAAGGCCAAAGATATATCAAAAGTTGAAGCGAAGAGTGAAAAATTATCGCAATCTTTTCAAATAATTTCTAATAAATTATTTATAATTATTCTCATCGTTGATAAATATCGTCAATGTTATCGGGTCTTTTTTATTTTCTTAAAAAACTGCTCCGAATTCGGATAAAAATAGTCCGCGAACGATTTATGTCCTCGTATCTCGAAGTTAGCCACCTCGTTAAATTTCCTCCAGCTGTTTCGATCGAAATTCCGATTACGATCTTATTTTTACATAAAATTTCGTTGATCCAAAAATCGTGAAATTTCCACGGCGTGTTCATGATATATATATACGTTTAATAAGCACACACGCACACATACACACATATATATATACATATATGTATATATATATATATATATATATATATATATCTGTAGACACAATGATTATATTACACGTGTGACGTATCATAATTGAGGCAATTGAAACGAGACCCATCGATTATATCGACGTTCGACAGTTGCTTATTCAGCAACGCAACAAGCAAAATGTATACCCGGAGTTTCTTCTCTCCGCGAGTCTCTCTCTCGTTTAAAAGGAAATAAAAAAAAAAATTATAATAAAAACATGTCGATCTCGAGATTTCCTCGTAGCACCGTGAAGATTTTATATTCGAATTATTCTCTCTCTCTCTCTCTCTCTTTCTCTCTCTCGATAAAGTCTACGATTCATAGAATATGTCGCTTTAAATAATTCTTGCAAGTGGGAGAATATTTTATTAGTCATGAACCGATGAAAGGGTGAAAATGAAGCGTATACGAAGTTTTCGTACCGTCTGAAAAAAATCTCGCGCCTTAATACTCCATTTTCGTACACATTGTATATATAGCTATATATAGGTATTCACATCGACGTCTGCAATCAAAGGAGAGCTTTGACTCGATTAAGCACGTCAATTGCCGTAGATCTTCCGAGTAGTACGTAACGCAATTACTCGTGCTTCTCGTCGACTCACCCCCCATCCCTGTCGCTCGCTATTCCCCCCACCTTCCCATCGTCACTATCTTTCTCTCTCTCTCTCTCTCTCTCTCTCTCTCTCTCTCTCTCTCTCTCTCTCGCTCTCTCTCTCTCTCTCTATCACACTCTTTCAATATCTCAGGCAATTCAAACTTATATAGCATCAATTTCGTCTTCGTCTCTAGTCTCAAAGTTCAACAACTCTCCTAGTGCTGCAACTATATTTATATATATATATATATATCTTAGGTTCGTCGCGAAGACTATCGACGCAACTGTGACTAACGAAGTTTTACCGTGTCGTTTTCGCGACGATAAGGTAAATAGCGAGAAAGACACGTGCCTGACGAGAAGAAGTTCGTATACGTAATAGAGTAGAAACAATGACGTGCCGAGTGTGCGAAGGAGACGATCGGGGAAACTAGTTGCGCTCTCGTTAAAAGTCACGGAACTGCGAGAAATCGATGATGCTCGTTAGTCACGTCGGGACTTCCATCGGGGGGAAAAAAAAGATCGCGTTATTCTTGATGCCGTTCGCGATCGGACCTGAAAGAAATACCATTTTTTCATATTTCCTGAAAATTGAGAAAAAATGATAAAAATCTTTTCTTTTTTTTTTTCAAATCGAAAAAATAAAAAATTGTCGCGTCGTGTCGTATCTTATCAATTTTACAAAATTATTCTATCACGGTTGAAAAAAAATACAATTTTTTGTACACTTTGGTAAAAAAAATTGATTTTGTTCGTTAGCTTTTTTTTTTTAGTTCGGGAGGAAATTCGAAATTTCGAACGGCCAATCGCGAGTCATCGGAGGTATCGATAATCATCCGAGGAAGGAGGGAGAATAGTTTTGAACGGAAGATCGACGATATATAACGTAGAAACTTAACAATGTACGAAAATATTTCTTATCACGATACGACTATCAATTTACGTGGGTAAAATCGGCGCAGAATCCCGCGTGAACGAAACCCGGCCCGAGGCAAGAAGTCGCGGTGTGTAGATAAACGCTGAGGCACGATGTGGTGGGAGAACGACATAAAACGTGGCGTCGCGTCGAGACTCGCGGCACTGGCATTTCGACCATCGACGGGCCAGCACGCGGTTGTTGTTTTTCTTTCACACTTCACCGATCGTCTCGCGTTGTGACGTTAATAATTTATCGTCGAATATAAAAAAAAAACACGCGCTATTTATCGAAACTCGAGGATTCTCGACGAGTCGCACGAGCAAACGACCGATTAACCAGCGAAGGCGCAACAGATCTTTCGTTGAATATTCAACGTTACGGTGAGTCGAACACTCGCGAGCTATTCGGGAAAAATAACGAATTTCGAACGAACGATTCGATCGTCGATCGATCGGTTGATTTGGTAAATTTGATTTGCTTTTTTTTTGTTCTCGTCGAGCGTTACGTCGAAACTGATCGGTAATGAATTTTTAATGACGATTAACGATATAATTACGAACTTAATGAAAATCGAATGGTTATACAAATAATAATTTAATTATAAAATAAATCAAAATCGAATCGTGAAATAAATCAAATTTTATTTACGATATAAACAAAAAAAACACGTGAAGATTTAATTAAAATATAAATAAAAATCGAATTACAAAAATTTAAATAAAAGTCTAATTGGGAAAAGAATAAAAAAGAAATCAGTTTGATTCCGAAGCGCGTGAAATCGGCAGAGATAGAGTGAGGTAATATCAGCTTTGTAACTATTATTGTCCGGCGTATCTTTGACATCGACCTATCGTGGCTGTTTTTTTAGCGTACGAAACGGAACTTGGTTATATCGAAATGATAAGAGATTATAAAAGCGATTCGCGTCAGCCCGTGAACTTTCCGAGGATAGATCCTGGTTTATCCGATCCCTTTCACCGACACGCGTATGTCTACACAAGGATACGCGGTGGACCAATGTCAAAACCTGATTTGCTTTATTGACGTTTGAACGCTCGAGTCAATATCGGTAAAGATCGGTTCGATCGCCTTTACACCCTGGCCGAGTTGTGTCGACCTAAAAAAAGAACAAATTAAAAAAAAAGATCCTTCCGGAAATAATTAATTTTTTCGAAAAATTATTGTTTAAATTAACGAAATTTGAAATCTCGATCGGTGTACCGATTTTTTGCAAACAAATTCGCCATCTCGTCCGAGAAATTCTGTGGATCGTTGCATAATTGATAGAAAATTCGTGCGAAGGAAAGAAGAAAAAAAAATCACAAACATACAAATAAGAAAATTGAGCAACGCGCGAAAAATCGAGAGCAACAGGTTGCACAGCGTTAAGAAGGCCCGCGGGCTGTGAATTCCCAACGCGAGTAAAAAGAATTCTATCGCGATGAATCGAACATTGACGAAACGAGTGCGTTGCGAGAAAAACTTCGTCGTTCGCGTCGTAACGATCGCTAAATCTTTGTCGATTGCGTTTTTCTTTTCGAAAAAACCGCGAAAAAAATCAATAAAAGTAATGTAAAAACTTCGAGCAAACGTTTTTCCGTTCGCTCGATCGTCGACTTTGACTTTTACTTTTAACCAACGATCACGTACTCCTCGCGCAATCGGTACTTTGCGCAATCGCTGTTTCTTCTTTCCACGTGCCGATCGCGCTCCTTTGGCACAAGAATGTAAAAAAAAATTAAAGAAAAATTCATAAAAATTTGTTTTCTTTTTAAATTACGAAGATAAAAAAATCGAACTCGAAATAAATAAATGTGCCATTCTCTCGGGATTTCGTACTTTGACGTTTCTGCTTGGTTTCACGATGACGCCGATGTGATCCTCGGGAATACCGGGATTTCCTGCGCCGGTATGCGGAGAAAGCCGACCGTACGAATTTCTTGGCCACATCCTCGGGGAATTCCCGGATAATAAACTACTTTTCCGCGTTGACGTTCGCGTCGTATCGCGACTACCGATCTTTCGTTCCCCAACGAGTAACAATTAACTCGACGTCAAAATACAGATGACGTTGCGAAGACAAACGCGAATAACCAAAATCAAAAATTTAATAACATAATTAACAAAACATACAATTTTTTATCACGCTCGTTAAAAGTAAAAAATAATTTTTCATAAAATATAAAATACACAAAAGCTAATTTACAAAACTGAATTCTTCGATTAATTGATCAAACGAATTAAATTTTTGCGCGATTGTTAAAAACTAAATTATAAGAAATTAATCAACGAACGATTCTTCAATGAATTAATTAATAAAATTGAATTTTCGTTTTTCTTTTATTAATTAAAAATAATAATAAAAGAATATTATCATTGTTCGTACGAGAAAAGAAAGAGAGAGAGAGAGAGAGAGAGAGAAAGAGATATAATTCTTGACGAAAAGGCCATCGGTACTGGAGCGAGATAACGCAACGATAGAAAGACGAAGACGGTGAAACAAAACGTGACGGCATACAAGAGCGCGTGCGCAAGAGCGCGCGCGAAATCCGCTCGGTTCGGACTTATATGAGTCATGGTCATTGCTCTTTCCCTCCTGCCGAGTGAACAGAGACTCGATCCTCTTACTTTTTTTCTTTTTTACTTCTTTTTTTATTCTCCGTACGACGCGTCGTAGGAAACTCCCGGGAGCTCCGATCGTACGGCAAGGCACGCATTGCCAATCCGTCCGAGCCGCAACTCTCGCTCTCGCTCACGACATCGCGCGTTCCCTCGACGTCTCGACATCGTCGACCGACCCCCCTCCTCCTTTTTCCCCCTTTCCCATTTACCGAACGCCCACATTCGCAACTTTTCGCTATTCCTCGCGTTGTTCAACAACGCGAGAACGATCGCTCACAACCTTGCCTTCCACGACTTTGCACAATTGCGAAGTATTAATTGCCCCCCCTCCTCCTCCTCCTCCTCCTTATCCCGCGGCCTAACACTCTCTCGACCGCCAGCCCTCGCGACACATCAATTAGCACACGCTAGTTTTCATGATATACCCACTTTTTTAACTAGCATTTTTGTTTAATTATTTCTATACTTTGTGAAACGATTTTTTAATTAATCGTTTTTTTTATTCGAAAAAAACGACGCAATTTTGTTTTTTGTTGGCAAAGTGAATTTATTATTTTTTTATTAATGCGTTGGAAGAACGTTATAGGTTTAATTTTTGAATTGTGATAACGATAATGACAGTGAGACGATAAGAAATTGTATGGAATAATCGTATTATTTTTTATTAGGAAAAAACGCATTTTTTGTTGACAAAAGTGAGTTTTTTTTATTAATCAGTTGAAAGATTGGTATAGCTTTATTTTTTTAATAATGATAACGATAATGACAGTGCGATGATAAAAAATTGTGTAGAATAATCGAATATTTTTTATCAAGAAAAAAACGTAATTACTTTTTGGCTTCAAATTTTTTCTATATTTTTCAGCAGTTTATCGAAAAAACTTTATGGTTTTCTTTTCTAAATAATGATAACAATTTATATTAGATTTTGTATTAGGAAAACAAAAACTCATTACGTTTTGGTCCACCGGAAAATTTTGATTTCTTTATGATTTTTGAATACTTGCTCGAAAAAAATTTTCGCGATTCCTCGTCATTTCTCTCGAAACCAAAAGAATCAAATTGTACGAAGAGCCAAAACGTTTTCTTTCTTTTTTCGATTATCTTTCATTTATTTTTTTAATAATCGATCACGCATGATCGCTTTAATGATCGCCGGAGCGTACACATATGCACGATGTTGAAATCGAGTCGGGGCGTTAGACGACATGAATTTAGACGCGATAGAGAGATACAAGGTTATTTTTCTGAAACACGCGCCGTCCCGAATTTCGTAAGAAGCAACAATTTTTACGAGAAATGCGCGTCGCGTATATAGTTTTGGCCTCTTGTCGGCCATTTTGTTACACAACGATACGAATCATATGAAATAGAACGATTTAGAATATTGAATCGCGCAGTGGGTCGATTATCAAGACCCCCCCCCCCCTTCTCATTCCTTGACATTTCACTCGACTAGTAAAAGATTTTTGATAGATTTTTTTTTCCATTTTCAGATATCAATCAAGATGGATCCCGATGGTTTTAAGGATTTCGCTAAGGAGATGTCGGAGTTCATCGTTAATTATCTCGAGAACATTCGCGATCGGTGAGTTCTCGATTCTTTTTTTTTTGTCTCTCGTTATTATTCGCGCGATGAATTTCGTTTGTTTTTCTTGATTTTATTTGATTTTTTTTCATCTTATTAACGTCGAAGTAGAATACCGGATCAAGGTTTCTCGGGTGAACGACGGAATCGCACCTGAGGCGATAAAAAAATTAATCGAAATAATAATAACGCGTTTGTTGGTTAATCTTTGTTGAATCGTCGTTCGACGAGTTGCCTTAAGGTACGTCCTCGGCCAAGAAAACGTAACGATCCGTCGACGTTAATTGGGAGAATTGCAATGCGAGCAAAAAAAAGAAGAAAAAAAAAGAACGCGCGGTGAGACGCGCGAGAACAAATAATCGGGACGCGCAACGATTCTCGATTTCGCACGAAAGTTAGATTTTTCGCGAGAACGTGACGAATTTGCACCTGTTTCGACGAGAGAGAGAGAAAGATTATATCGCGCGATGTGTAACTTCCTCTCTTCTGAAACAATGAGAGCGCGCGAGTTGGACGAAAATAATTTTTTTTTTCTTTGTAAATTTTTGAATTCTTGATTATAATACCGATTATAATTGCAGGAGAGTTCTGCCGACCGTCGAGCCTGGATATATGAAACCCCTTCTACCGTCCGAAGCACCTCAGGCGCCGGAAAAATGGGAGGACGTTATGGCCGATATCGAGAGAGTGATAATGCCCGGTGTAAGTGATAGCCTGAATTTTAATCGATTTCGATAAATCGATACGCTGATATAATTATTATTTAAATTATTAATTATTAATTATTACTGCGATATTCAATTAATAACATGAAAATATTATTATTATTGTCGTTACTATTGTTAATTATCGATTAATAATAATAATGATGATAATGAATAATAAAAGAAATGTTTATTGATAATAATTCTATAATAAATAAAAAAATAAATATTATTATCAATTAAAAAAGAATAAAAGTATTTCATTTTTTATCGATAATCAATCAAATTAGATTAAAATGAATTTTCGCGCAAACGTTAATAATGAAAAAAAAAAAAATTTACAGGTCACTCATTGGCACAGCCCGAAATTTCACGCTTACTTCCCAACCGCCCAGTCTTATCCGGCGATCGTCGCCGACATGCTGAGTGGAGCGATCGCCTGCATCGGTTTTACTTGGGTAAAATTGAGATTTAAAAACAAATAATTTCTTCGTATAATAACGCACGAATTTGTGTCGTTAATCGATTAATACGGATGCGAGGGAGATCGATCGAAATGTTTAATGTACATTCGCGTCACAGATGGCGAGTCCCGCTTGCACAGAGCTCGAGGTCCTGATGCTCGATTGGCTCGGCAAAATGTTGGATCTTCCGCAAGAATTTTTGGCTTGCAGCGGGGGACGTGGCGGTGGTGTCATTCAGGTGACTTTTCTCACGATTGTTTAATCTCGTTGCGTAATTCGTCGTAAATCGACGTTTCGCACGTCATTTTTATCTTATCTTTATTTTTGATTTCATTTTCATTAAAATTTTTCATTAAAATTTTTCATTTAAACTTTTCATTTAAATTTTTCATTTAAACTTTTCATTTAAATTTTTCATTTAAATTTTTCCTTACAAATTTGTATTTAAATGTTTTATTTAAATTTTTCATTTTTATTTTTATTTTCATTTCATAATTTATCTATATTTTTCATTTTTATTTTTGTATCAGGGAACGGCGAGCGAGGCAACCCTCGTCGCGCTCCTCGGCGCAAAAGCGAAGAAGATTCGTCAAGTCAAAGAGGAACATCCCGAATGGAAGGACCACGAGATCATCGAAAAATTAGTCGCTTATGGCTCGTGTAAGTTTTTTTTTTTGTTTTTTCATCTTCTCATTCGCGCAAGAAAAAATTTCTTCAATAATGATTTTTTTTCCGTCCATTATAAATTCTCTCTCTTTCTTCATATTCGTCCTGTAATTATCGCGAGCTTTATTCACGGGAGACGGGGCAAGGGGGGGGGGGGAGCTACGCGTTGCACGCGTCAAACGCCACTCGAGGTCCTCTCTGTTAAAACGTCACAGGATCATAGACTAGGGGGGGTGAGGAGGTCGAAAGGAGGGTGAGTTTCTACAGGGGTGTCGTTGGTCGCGTCGAGCACTTCATCAAGCCCAGCACTTTATCGTCATGGCAACGCGGTAATAACCACTCGAGTTGTCCGAGCTTTGTTCGTAACAGCCGCTTCACCCTCTGTCACAAACCGATACGCGACCGTCGACGTGTCCCACGAGGCCCGAGTAACAAAAGTTACCAGAGTCTGGACGGAAATGAATGCAGATTTTTTATTGAAAAAAAAAACTTGTTTTTTTGTTATTCAGGAATTGGAAGAGACGAGAGACAATACGAGTATTCCATCTCGATTTATCGAGCACTTTGATAAACAATCGACGAATCTCTATGGAAAAACTCTCTTTTTTCGATTTTTGTTTGTCCGGATTTTTGTTTCATTTTTCGTTGTATTTCTGTGATTTATCCCAGGAAATGAGTAAACAAAATCTTAAGCTTTGTTGAGAGACACCCTCTGTCACAAACCGATACGCGACCATCGACGTGTCCCACGAGGCCCGAGTAACAAAAGTTACCAGAGTCTGGACGGAAATGAATGCAGATTTTTTATTGAAAAACAAAACTTGTTTTTTTTTGTTTTTGAGGAATTGGAAGAGACGAGAGACAATACGAGTATTCCATCTCGATTTATCGAGCACTTTGATAAACAATCGACGAATCTCTATGGAAAAACTCTTTTTTTCGATTTTTGTTTGTCCGGATTTTTGTTACATTTTTCGTTATATTTCTGTGATTTATCCCAGGAAATGAGTAAACAAAATCTTAAGCTTTGTTGAGAGGCACACTCTGTCACAAACCGATACGCGACCGTCGACGTGTCCCACGAGGCCCGAGTAACAAAAGTTACCAGAGTCTGGACGGAAATGAATGCAGATTTTTTATTGAAAAAAAAAACTTGTTTTTTTTGTTTTTGAGGAATTGGAAGAGACGAGAGACAATTCGAGTATTCCATCTCGATTTATCGAGCACTTTGATAAATAATTAACGAATCTCTATGGAAAAACTCTCTTTTTTCGATTTTTGTTTGTCCGGATTTTTGTTACATTTTTCGTTGTATTTCTGTGATTTATCCCAGGAAATGAGTAAACAAAATCTTAAGCTTTGTTGAAAGACGCGCAGTGATGACTCGAAACTCGTTAATACATCGCAAAATATAATTCGAGATCGAAAAATTTATTTTTTCTTATATTAAAAAAAAAACATTTGATTAAAAATTAATTACGGTTAATTAACGAAAAAAGCTTAATCGATCGGATGATCGAAAATATGAATTTTTAGGTCAGGCACACAGTTCGGTGGAGCGCGCCGGTCTTCTCGGGGGCGTGAGATTTCGGCTTCTTCAAGTCGACACGAAGTACAAACTTCGTGGTGACACATTGGCCGAAGCGATTCGCGAGGATAGGGAAAAGGGCCTGATACCGTTTTACGTAAGTTACATACAATCTTGTCTCATAATCTGCTCGAACAGAATCGAATCGAGTGGTTTAATTAGATTTAGGAGCCGTTAGTTACCAACGGTCGGTAAAAATGGTAAATGAATTTTTTTATTGTTTTCTTTTTGAAAATTTTTTTGGACGTAATTTAATTCAAACGCAGGCCGTCGCTACACTGGGGACGACTTGCTCCTGCGCTTTCGATCGTCTTGACGAGATGGGACCCGTGGCGAATCGCGAAAACGTTTGGCTTCACGTGGACGCCGCTTATGCCGGCTCGGCGTTTATCTGCCCGGAATTTCGTTACCTGATGAAAGGTGTCGAGAAAGCCGACTCGTTCAATTTCAACCCCCACAAGTGGATGCTCGTCAATTTCGATTGCTCCGCGATGTGGCTCAAGGATCCCACTTACGTTATCAACGCGTTCAACGTCGATCCTCTCTATCTCAAGCACGATATGCAGGGATCCGCGCCCGATTATCGGGTAAGTCGTTGATCTTTGAAGAAAAACAAAAACAAAAAGCAACTATTTTTAAAAACATTTTTGACTGAAGAATAAAATAAACACGAACGATAATTAAATAAGAATCAATATAAACAAGTAAAAATAAAGCAAAAGAAAAATAAACAAACAAAAAATCAAATAAAAATCAATTAAAATAATTTAAGATTAAAATTGACATAAAATAAAAACAATTTTTTGTTCGTATTAAAATTAGATTAATCAAAAACAAAAATTAAAAATCTTTCTCAGCATTGGCAAATCCCTCTCGGACGTCGTTTCCGCGCACTGAAGCTCTGGTTCGTTCTTCGATTGTACGGTGTCGAGAAACTCCAGGATTTCATAAGAGGCCACGTTGCCCAGGCTCGCGAATTCGAGGCCCTTGTGCGGTCGGACTCGCGTTTCGAAATCGTCGCCGAAGTTATCCTCGGTCTCGTTTGCTTCCGGCTCAAGGTGAGTTAGATTTGTTTTTTCTTCTAATTTTTTCCAAAATTTTGAAATTTTTATCTCTCGCATTAAATTTTACGTTGAATTTTTATGATAAAAAAAAAAGAAAAAAAAACACGTAAAATTTGAATATTTCAGGCATCGAACGACGTGAACGAGGCATTGTTGAAGAAGATCAACGGTGCTGGTAACATTCATCTCGTACCGTCGAAAATCGATGACACGTATTTCCTTCGGGTCGCGATATGCTCGCGTTTCAGCGAGAGCAAGGACATTCGTAGCTCCTGGCAGGAAATCAAGCTACGCGCCGACGAACTCCTCGAGGAACAATCCATTCCCAAGTGATGGCGCGCTCAAATAACCCGTGGCTGCAGGGCACTCGCCCCAGCTACATGTCATCAATCCTAAAAAAAAAAAACGAAAAGAAAACAACAACAAAAACCGCCCCTATTTTCGCACCCCCTCTCTCGTCGTCAACCCCTCGAATCGAGGGACGACTTTTGTCGCGAATCGGATCTGCAGATTTTATTCCCCCCCCCCCTCTCGCGACTCTGACGCTTGCATCCCAATCGCGAAATTCAATAAGCGAGAAAAAAATTGAAATTTTTTTAGCGTTCGCTAACTCACGAGCGAAAAGAAAAGAAAAAACGTTGACCGCGCGAATGTCCCGAAAAATCTGACGTTAGTAGACAATTTTTAGGATGTATATAAGTGTATCGTATTGTATTATATTGTTAGGAGTCGGAAGAAAGTAGGAGTAAAGAGCGATCGATCGTAACACGAGAACAAAAAAAAGTAACTAAACAAAAACACGAAAAATCATCGAGCTCTCGTTACTTAGGGTAATATTTATTTATGTTATTAATCATGAAAGTATGACCTCGATTTATTGAACACGTGCTCGCGTTTTAGCTGCAGTCAGGACAATAATTCTCATATGTACGCGAAAACGATATATATATGTATATATCTATATATATATATATATATATATATATATATCACACTATTAACCACAAGATTCATATTACACCGACTTGTCGATGTCGTTCTCGATGGGGCCAACGACCATGAGCTATAAACGAAATCTGTGTACGTTACAAAAAATAAATTGTTTATTAAAAATAACGAAAGAAAAAAAACAAGAAAAAAAACAAAATAATAATACTAAAATAACAAAAAGAGGAAAATGTTTCAGCAGTTCGACACTGCGTGAAAAAAACGTTCGTATCTTTCCGATAGTTGTGTAAAACAAGTGAATCGTCGTTAATAAATGTATATTGTTATAAGAATTATAATAAAATCGTCGTGTCTGCCTGTAAATTAATTATCGACATCGTACAAATTTTCTTCCTCCTCGGCAAAATACAACGAATAATAATAATTATAATTTTCGATAATCAAAAGATAATCAAAAACTGTTTGTGTGTGTGTGTGTTTTATATGAAAGAGGATCGGACGATACACGTTTTCGTGAAGTTTTAGTAGCAAAATAAGGTCATTCAAGAGGGAGGACACGGCTTGCAGGATGGTTCCTTTATCGTTTTCGGTGGTCCGCCGAATCTTTTCGTCAGTTGTATTATTCTCTCGGCCTCGCGAATTCCGCTCAGTCTCGCACCGTGTACCGTACTGTAATGACCCGGTATCGTTGCTTCACCGGCGAATAATAAAATCGGGGCTACGGGCTCGCACGATCCTGTTATCATCGAATTTGATTTTTTGTAAAATAGATTTTCTTTTCAATAATAAAAAAAATAATTATTTATTTTTATTATTTTTTTTTTTTTATAATTATTGTATTATTATTATTATGATTACTTCTATTATTATTATTATTATTATTCATTATTGTTATTATTATCAATCGATGTTCGAAAAAAGCAAAAAATTAATCCTCGATGAGTTTTTACCTGGCAAAGGACTGGCAAGGTCGCATTGATGACCGACGGTACTGTCCATGGCCATGTAACTGTACGATCCTGCGAAATGTTGATCCATGCACCATTTGCTGCGAAGAAGATTAGCCGGATACGGCAATGTCGGATCGCCGGTAAATTGACGAAGCAACTTCGTTATCGACTCGACGACCTCCTCGTCCGAGCACAATTCCATCTCGGCAGCCTCGCGACCGCAGATCCAAGCGCACAGAACGTGCTGCGAGCCCGGCAATTCTTCGATACACGATACACCTGGCGTTAAAAATTTCCAGAGAAAAAGAATTAAATTTTCATTTTTTTGACGTCGAAAAAAAAAATTGTTTTTTGTTTTGCTGTGATCGTTCACCCTTGAGCCAATCGGTTCGATCGGCAAGTTCGTCGGGCGACCACGCGAATCTAATGTCGCCCTCGTGCCAAACCCAGAAAGGTCTCGCGTATTCGAGGAAAATTTTATTGACGAATCCGTAACCGATTTTGCAAATCGCTTCGACTTTCTCGGCCGGTAACGCAGGACAGAAGAGCTTGTCGTGCTGATGCTTGAGGACACCGAGGGGTACGCTCACGATGACGTAATCGGCGGGAAATTCTTCACCGTCGCAACATTTGACGACGGCGCGTGGACAAGAATCGCCAACGGCGCCCCATCTTACGCAGCTTACAGGTTTGCAATATCGCAATGAACAATTCGGCAGATCACGTAGTAATGGTGCGAGGACACCCACGTAACCGAGGGGTACTCGGACGTTTCCACCCGGGATCTCGATGTAACTGCCGAACTGATCGGCCGATACCATCGACAGGTCCTCGCCGCAACGACAACGCACGCAATTGCTCAGACCGTACATGACTCGTGCCGCGTCGTATCTAACGTCGAATTAATATGGATGATAATAATTCACGTTATGATTAAATAGAAATAATTTTAGCAAATTTATCGACGATCTTTAACGATTGGTTCATTTTTTTGTTGTGGGGTTTGAATTACCGATCGAATAATAATTACTAAATTTTGCTCCGGTTTTATCTGGGGTAACGAGACATTTATCCATGTTTTGTTTTCAGGGAAAATATTTTTATATTATATCATAAAATTGGGTAATAAAAAGATGTATTTTATCAAATGTATCGACGATCGTTATTAATGACCGGTTCTTTTTTTACTTTTTATCGTCGTGTTCGAATTAGCGATCGAATAATAATTACTGAATTTAACTCCGGGTTTATCTGGGCTCACGAGAAATTGACCCAAAATTTGTTTTCGTGATAAATCTTTTTCTATAATATCATAAATTTGAGTAATTATTATTTTAAGAATTGTTCGAACATAGGAATAAAAATGAATTTGTTAATCTATAAATTTTGTTTAAGAGCTACATTCGTTTTAGTTAACGATTAATTAGCTTAATTAATAAATTATTATTTGAACGATTATTCGAATATAAATAATCGAAAAAAATGAATTAATCAACATCGATAAAAATTAAGGTTAACAAATGTTAGAGTAATTGAAATTATTTGATGAATTAAATTAATATTAATAATTTCGAGCCAATACCGTTGATCTTCGGGGAAATTGTGCAATTCTTGCTGAATCCTGACGCCGATAAAATTGAGAAGGGAGCCATGCGCGCGTCCGCAGCCGAGGGTGAAGAGACTCGCTGCTTGTTGTTCGATCTGACGAAAGGTATGATAGGCCGTGATGCTGACCGGTAGATCGATCGCACGACCGTCGCTCGTGCAGAAAAGTCCCTTGCCGGGTTCTCGTCTACTGAGCGGTGCCTTCAAGAGCCCCTCTTGCGCCGCGAGGTTGAAGACAGGATTCGCGACGCAGCCACCCTCGATCCAGGTCGCTCCCATCTCGGCAACGATGTCGCCCAACCAACACGAGTGAATTCTGCCGCCTGGCCTGAAAATCATCTTTCTCTAGTTGTTGTTTCCAATTTTTTCACAAGAAACATTTTCATCTTATTTAATTCTAATTTTTAATTAAATTTTCCATTTTATATAATTTAGATTTTCCTATTTAATTTTAATTTTTTTAATTAATTGTGATTTATTAAATGTTATTTGAATTTATTCATTTTTTATTCGATCGTTAATATTTTTTATTATTAATTTCGTGACATTTCTACCTGTCCGTTGCTTCGAGTATCGTAAAATTTTGCAGACCGCACTGTACCAAACGATGAGCCGCCGAGAGACCGGCCATTCCCGCCCCAATAATAACGACAGTCGGCTCGATTTTGCAAGGATCTATCATGCAAGGATCTAACTGGCACGTTTCCATCTTTGCCACCCTCGTGCATGACGACGAAGCTGCGCCAGCGGCGCCCCCGGCTTTCGGATCTTTAGCCCCTCCGCCGCACTTGTCCGTGGAAAATAATCTGAGAGACATTTTTTTTTATTTAATTTCGTTCTTTTTTTTAATGGTTATAACGAGGATAATGGTGAAACTTTTTATTCGTACGATATAAACAAAAATCGTACCTCAAAAAGCAACGTTGAATTCCCCATCGTAATATCCGAAAGCTCCCGAGGGGCATCTCATCGAGGATGTACGATTTCTCGACTCACGAATTTTGTTTTTACCAATATCTCGCGTACTCATAACTTAAGAATTTTCATTTCAAAGAATATTTAACGCATTATTATTCTTGTTGGCGTAACGTTGCTAAGAGGAATCCTGTCAAAATTGACAAAGGACCTCAACCTTGTCGACCGTCGATTGTCGAACGCGCAGCGGTCAACGAATGAAAAATATCTCAGATTGGATCGTTCCTATGTATTTATGATTTCATTATAGATAAGGTATAAATATAACATCCTCGTTAATTCATTTTTGCCAAATTGTTGGTAAAAAATTAAGAATCAGAATTAAAAATACAGTTTTCACATATTTCGATTAAAAAATTTCAAAATATGACACACGGAATAAAATCAACAATGATAGCTAATTTATCATAATTTATTATAATTATTAACTATTATAATATTACTTTATTTCGTGAAACATTCATTGTCGTATTCGGTCAATTTGTAAAAATCCTCGATAGTCGGCATAGAAGAATCCTCGCATCGGTTGCAATGTTGATACTCAGAATGGCCGCTAGATGGCTACGCCGAGAATGTTTCCGCGCCGCCGTGTGGCGCCCAGCACGTACGGCGTTCGATACAGTAAACTCAATCTTAAGAAAGCATGCCCATCGGCAGACAAAGACGCGTACTCGTAACGTTCTCACCTCACAGGGTTTTATTCACATCGTCGACGCATAAACAATAACAAAAATCCGTGACTCGAGTGATGAGACAGTGTACCAGTGTACGTGTGAGTGGGTGTACTTATAACGAAGTTAAATCCTACGGACGTAAAGCTACGAATTAACTTAAAACATCGGCGGGAGTTGGCGCCAATTGTCACCGACAGCACAGAAGCGGAACGAGATAGGAATTTACGATATTTTTTGTGATTCGATCTTGCTTTCCTCGATCTTGAGACCTTCTATTCTCGCTGTAATAGCACCGGGAGTTTTCGCTATTATCTCGTCGCCAGATGGCTCGAGAAGCGTTCTCAGAGGTCTTGTTGACATTATAATCTCCTCTGCCTGACCCTTTATCTCGTTCCACGCATACTCGATGTCTTTCTGTTGACAGTATCGACTGCATATTACGAATCGTATGATCAGTTTTTCTCCAAAATTCGCCACGATCACGTAAATCCGTTTTCGCAACATCAGTCGATCGACGAGCCGTCGCGTGAGACTATTGTCACCCTGAAATATAATAATCACATTCGTCGCGTTATATAAACAAATCTGAAGATTCCAACGAGGAAAACAAAACGAACGACGAACCTTCATTCTGAAGCAAACGAGACCCATCGAGGCCTCTGTGACAGTCTCGAATCTTTCGTCATCCAGAACAAAAGCCTCGAAATTTTTCGCTAGCTGTATCGAGTGTCTTATGTGTTTTTGCAAGCCCTCGATTCCGTACAAACGCATCACGAACCACAGTTTCAACGATCGGAAACGGCGACCAAGAGGAATCTGCCAGTGCTGCGTAAAACAGTTATAAAAATAATAATCCGTCGATTATTTTCATCGAATATTCGAATCGTTTCTCGTTCGGCAATTTATCTTATTTCTCAACGAAAGAACGATCGCTGATTCGCGATGTATTTTAATTACCCTGTAGTCCGGTGCGAGCCCCTCGTGTTCGTGGGCCAAGTAAATTCTGTCGACGTTGAACGCGTCTATCAGCCATTTTGAATTTTTTACCCTGCGTGAATAAAGTCATTACTATCATTATTATTGCTATTAATATACATTTTCAATATCATCGAATTTATGAAAAATAATATTCGATGTAGAATAATTTATAAAATTACAAACCACAATGCCGAGCAATCGAAATTGACGAGAAGCCACTTGTGAGGATTGAAATTGTACGAATCGGCGTACTGAACTCCAGCCATGAGGTATCGATATTCAGGACACACGAAGGCCGCGCCTATCGTTCCGGAAGAAAAATATCGTTAATTATAAGATAAGATTTTAATGACACGAGACTCGTCGTGCGAGCGTCCTGCTTCTTCGGTATTTTTTTTCTGTTTTTTTCTTATCTTCATAAATCTAATATAATTTCGCATAATTCTCATACCGGCGTAGGCAGCGTCGACGTGAAGCCACAAATTATTCTCGTTGCATATCGGTCCGAGCTCGGTCAAATTGTCGAAGGCGCAAGTTCCCGTTGTTCCGAGTGTCGCTACTACGTAACAGGGTATGAGGCCGGCTTTCTCGTCCTTTTTAATGGCCTCGAGTAACGTCGAGCCTCGCAGACTGCACTTCTCATCCGTTGGCAATAATCTCATCGGCATCGAGCCCAACAGGCCGGCTTTCTCGACCGACGAATTCGATTGATCTGATCACGTTTTAATCGCGTTTAATAATTATTAATTATCTTTTTTGGTGTTTGAATAGAAAATTCGATTTTAGATCAATTTTAATCAATTCGAAAAAATTCGATCTCGAATTTTCATTCGAATGAAAACAAAATTGATTTTACGGTTGTTGGAATGTTTGAATTTGTATCGTCTTACCGGAAGTGTAAGCGACGAGTTTCGATTTTATAACTCCCTCGTCCATCTCGGGATGTAATTTCTTTATGCGACGGGTCATACGTTCCTTCGCCGCTAGTAGACCTACCAAGGTAGTTTCGCTCGCGGAACCCTAGAATCGACCGATATTATGTTTTTTTTGTGCTTTCTTGTTATTTACCTTTCTTTGTTTACTTCTCCGGTCCGGCATTTTCGACGATGAAAAAAAGTTGGCTCGTTGGTCTAGGGGTATGATTCTCGCTTCGGGTGCGAGAGGTCCCGGGTTCAAATCCCGGACGAGCCCAAGTCGTATACTTTTTTTTTTTTAATCGATCAATTATATTTTTTTCTTACCTGTATAACACCACCACCCGGACCTTCCTCGCAGTTTAAAAATTCCTTGGGTAGTCCAGTCATTTTTCCCAGCCAGTTCATCGTTATGACTTCGAGCTCCGTGCAAGCTGGCGACGCGATCCATGAAAATCCTACCGATCCTATCGCCGCTCCTATCAGCTCACCCACCAATGCTGGATACGAATTTCCGGTCGGAAAATAAGCATGAAATTGCGGCGAATTCCAATGGGTTACCTGATACAAAATTTATCAACGAAAATCAAAATTAACGTACAAACTATTGTACCGAAAAAAATTAATATTTTCACAAATTAAAATCAACTTAATACCAGTCATAAATTCATATCGACTCCATTAAATGTATTTTAATCAAACCGGAGATTTTTAAATCGACCAAATGTATTTGAATACACTGACATATTTTCAAATCAAATAAAGCCCAACAATTAAACAAAAATACAAAATTGAACATTCAAATATTTCAATACAGATATCAAAGCGAATATTTAAATATAAATTCTGAAATTAAATATTGCAAAATCGAAGAGAAATTATGATTTCGTCGAATTAAACAAAAAAAATAATAATTCGTTTTTTCTTCTCGTTTTCACTCACCCCTGGCATGATAACTCTCTCAACGTCCTTGAGCACTTCCTGCCAGGATTCTGGCTTCGACGGTGCCTCTTTGGGTACAAGTTCACTGAGATAACCAGGTTTCACGCTCGGTAGTACATCACGATCGCGAAGACCGTCGTTCAATTCAGCGATATAATCAATCGCTGCTTTGCCAAAATCCACGAACGCCTCGCTGTCCATCGTTTCTCTCGTACTCCTCGTCGGAGTCGCGTGACAAATTTTTTTCGAAAATTATCCCAATCGTGTACACAAAGAGCACTGAAGCTTATGGCACATAACCGGAATTCGTTTTTTCTCTTTCGTTCTCGGCTCTTCGCACTATAATAATTTCGATAAAACGATTATTTATCATGAAAAACAAATCGGATCGAACGATCGATCGATTGATTTTAACGTATTTCGTGCGTTATTTATTCTCGCGAACCGACGAACTTTCCACGACGATATGATAGCGCGGTACTAAGAAGCGTCTGCTCGCTCCACCAACATTTAACATCTCTCTCGAGCCGGCGAAAAACTTTCACTCGTTGGCTTTCTCCGCAATTATTCAAAATATTGAGCTAGGCCATCGTGTGTATCTCCCATGATGTCCGAACGACGCGCGACATCCATTTCTCGTTTCCCTTTCCCCGGTACGGCGAGAGTTCATCTCGGCGTTCTTTTTTTATAACGAATAAGTATCATTGCGATCTTTTGATTTATCGGGAAATCGCGATCGTTCGTTTTTTAACTCTCGCGGCCGATTTGTTCCGCGGTCTATATTTACATAAACATTAAATAAACAGAAATAAAAATGAATCAATCAATAATAATAATTTAAAATGTATATAGCAGTATCTTTTTTTTTATTAAATTTGCCAACAAGACTTACGAATAGAAGTAATTGAAAAAAAATTTATTGGGAGTAAAAAATTGATCTTGGAGTAAATACAAGTTAATCGCGTAATAAAAATAGCGAGCACTGGTCAAACTTTTTCCCGTATTCCGTCGAGCAATTGGCCGACACTTTGCTGTCAGCAGAACAACTGGACATGATCACGGTCGAGCGAACTCTCTCGGCTCATCCTTAACACAAATAAAATATTGCGCATATCGAGTGTCTCGTCGTCACGTGCTAGGGATATACAGAATGTGATTTCTCAAATATGTTCATCTTCTCATTCGATGAAAAATGTGCCAATGGTAATGTAGTGAAAGTTACGAGGGTACAAAAAATCGTGTTTACGTCCTGTTGTCATTATATCGTTAGTTATAACATCACGCTGATATCATTACAGCCATTAATATAATTCGTACGTAATTGTGGTCGAAAGTCGAAGGTAACAATTATCGAGAAAATACGGATACGATTAGTTTTTCATTTGATCGCCTGACTTTCACATACCTCGTAATTTCAGAATCCCACCTATTTTTTTTTATCGGGCACTTGAAGAAAATAACGTAAACGAAAAACTGTAGGTAGTAAAAAAAAAATTGTGAATTTTATGAACGAGACAAACGCAAGAATTGTTCGTTTTGAAAATAATTTTTCGTAGGTAAACTTTGTCGATGATGGACCGAATGATCTCACGTACACTGTGACTTCCTCCCGTCTAACCCTCTCCTTTATATATTCTCGTCCCTGGCACGACGGCGTTGGAGCACTACCGTTTTTCGTTCGCCCGATACAAGATGGCTGTGTGACCAACCGACCAATGTCCTTCGTTCTACATATCGGCACGAACGACAGATTATAGTCAATTTACAAATCCGTTCTGCATTTCGGCTCGATAATTTCTACGAAGGACTAAGAATGATAAGAGGTCGATAAGAAGAGAGAGAAGTGTTCAAATTCAATTTATTTAAAATTACCCCTTATTGCATAAAAGTTATGAAAGAGATTGAATACATGTTTTTTGTTAGATAAGACCTCTTTTATTTTTGTGTGCTTTAACAGCCATGTATGGTTGCTAAATTTTCAAATTTTGTTTCAGTATGTAGAAAGATTTTGTTTTCAAAACCAACTTTGAATATTAATTATACATTTGTTCGTGTAACGGAACATATTTTTTGTTGTCGCAAAGCAAAACAATTGAAAACACAAATTTTGTGCCATACTGAAAAAAAGAAGAAACTTTATCAGCCATATATGGATTTGGATGCGGTTAAAACGAATAATAATTGCGTGTACTGATAATTAATTAAACGTAGCTTTACATATTTTCACGATTGTGGAAAAAATAGATTTTATCGAGATATATTTCATAACAATACATTTTTTTTGCTTTATAAAATTGTCAAAGATAAAACTAAATACTTCATTAAAAAAATTAATTTTGTTTTTATTTCATAAAATGTTAGTAAAACATCTTAAGAATACGTCAGTAAAATTATAAAACTTAATGCAAAGTATTTCTCATGTTACAACGTGTGAACGTGAGCCTCCTACACTAACCGATCGCGCGCCGTCAGAACTTTAAACGCGTTTTTCTCAAAACTCTGTTTTTCAAATCGGTGGGGCAGATAACTCAAAAGGTTGTTCATCAATCACCCTAAAATTTTGAACACATCTTTTCTATGACATTACTTTCTATGTAAACCTGCTGATTTTCAACATTAAAAAAAATTAATAATTTTTTCGAGGCGGAAACCATTGGAAAATGTAGTAAAAATTGCAAGGTTTTTTTATAAAGTATCTCAATCCGCGAATTTTTCATTTTTTGTAGGTTCGCCGACTAATTCTAACATTAATAAGCAATCAGAATTTTGGTTTCGAATGAATACAAGAAGAACTAGAAGCCCCACCGATAAACAACTCGCGCTGCGTTCTTCCCTGAAGACTGCACAACACTTCGGTCATTTTTCATTAAAAAAAAAATTCTCGTAGCAGTTCAAAATATAAATAAACAATAGGCCAAATTTCAAAAACGTCGAAAAAGTTATTGGTTAAAAAAAATTCATGAAAATCGACTGAAATTCACGCGTCTATATGAGTCTCCTGTCTTAATGGATAAGATGGATATCAAATTAATTACAATGAATACATTATCGATACGTTCGAATATTTATTGATTACTTGAAAACCAAATTCGAGGAATAAACACAGTATTACGCCACTTTCTGACGAGTCCTGGTTACGATTATTCTCACTCGCTAACAAAAGGCACGTTAACTCCCCTGCCCCTTGTTCGCCCGTTCGATCCCACCCAGTTCGCGCTCACCGAGTTTTTTTCTTATATAACATCTATAACGCGCTTGTGGTAACCCCTTACCGGGTGTTTCGATTGTTTAATCAGCGGGAACGGCCTCGAACATAGCTAAATTTTCATCCCAACGAATCAGAGGTTTAGTAACGCGCAAAATTATTAGAAATAGTTTTAAACGATCGGTACAATAATCGCCGAGATTAATTATTCGGCACAATGTGACAAAAGAATTTGGTGTGTACAAAATTTGTGTGAAATTAACAATTTAATTTGAAAACAAGTAAAGTACCTATAGAGTATTTACTGCTCGATCGAGGAAACACCGCGGATTCGTGGGCCGGCGTAACGAGGACACTTTTTGCGAACTCGACGGACGGGCGAGACCTTTTTTTTGCGGTTGTCGTATCGTCGCGGAAGTGGAGACCATGGGTCAACGTACACTGTCATTGTCGAGGCTATTGTCAATAGCTGATCAGCTCGGTTTCCACGCGTGCGCACCTCATACTGTTTTTTTTTAGTCAAACATTACCAATTTGCGAAATATTTCACGTGAAAATAACAACGCGATCGAGAACAAAATTAATTTTTACACTTGGGCTCGTCCGGGATTTGAACCCGGGACCTCTCGCACCCGAAGCGAGAATCATACCCCTAGACCAACGAGCCGATTGGTCAAAGTTTTTTTTTCATCTCCTTTTAATAACCGATAAATAGGCAGGGCAAGGGAAAGTTGTAATAACTGTTAATTACTTAATCAAACTTTTGACATATGACATGAATTATCTCATGCGCGTCTGTGTCACGAATTTGATCGATTCAGGTCGATTACTGGACAGTCATCATTGTATTATTTAGTTTCTATTTATAAATGTAATAAAAAAAACCGTCAAACATGGGCCGCTTGCTGGTTTTTTTAAGTTTTTTTTTATTCTCAACTACAGATAATTGTTTATAAGTTGAAAAATTACAATAAAAAAAAACTTGAACTTTGCGATTGAGTGTGAGCAACAAAGTATTGTTTATAGTGTCTGGCTACCAAAGGTAGATCTCGACTCACACACACAAAGAACACTTATATTTACATATCTAGGTAGTTGAGATCATAAACATTTGGATGGCTAGCAAAAGTATTTTTATCTGAGATATGAAAACTATGGTGTTGTAGAAAACATCTATCATGATGGCCGCAGGGGGGGGGGGGTGTTATACATTTACATATATATATATATACACAGTGATATATTGAATATATCCTCGCTACTAGTTATGTTACTTCGAGGCTGGTTTGCCCTTCTTGATGGTCGGTTAGCCTCCTTGGTCCCATATAGTTCTTCGACGAATTTCATCGATGTGAATGACATCATTCTGTAGCCACCAGTAGTTTTTATGTTGAGTTATTGAACTCGTTATGGTTAATTTTTATGTTTTTATTTCTGCAGTGCCTACTTTTGTGATACAATATTGGCAGGTTGTACTCATTCTGTAATAGGCCTTTCCGATCGCAGAAGGTAAAGATTTCTGGCGGGCTATATACGGTTTGACAATAATTGACGCATGTGTCGTCATCAGGACATTTCAGTTTGTCCGTAATAGGATTATCGATTCTTAGGTAATTGGTGTAATAGTTCCGACATAGCTTCAAGTAAAAACAATCAATCCTGGTGACCTTTGCCAGGTTGTATATTTCCCTATTGCTGATGCGTTCACGGTATTCCGTCTCAGCTTTTTTGTACTTCCTGACGCATGATCTGAGGGCGAATCTTTCCAGTCAGCGATACTTTTCCATAATCGTGGGTCCCATGTTCAATAACATCGGGGCTCCGTAAGAGATCAGTGGACGGATTAGTAGCTGGTAGCAAATTACTTTTGCTTTTACGGAGAGATTTCTGGTGTAGAAAAATCGAGAATTGCTTTTGATGGCTGTTTTGGCTTTTTCCAGCTGGGCCTTGTGGTGCTTTGTCATGTGCAGAAGAAAATCGAATAATATTCCCAAATACTTGGCTGTTTTCTTGACCGGTATTACGGTGGCTTGTCCGTTTGGGTCTTCAACCATTATTTTTGCATCTTTTATTCAGTTGTACTGAGACACTTTTAGGTCGTTACAAGGTCGTCTACAAAAAATGTCGCCACTTTTGGATCCATATTACCGCGTCGATCTTCTTATCGGCTACGTAAATCATCCTGTCGTCGGCAAACGAGTTGGACATTACTCCATCACGCTCCAGGTCAGCTGCCTCATTGGTACCACTATCATAGATGTTGAAAACTATCGGAGATAGGACTCTTCCTTGCTGTAATCCCTCGGCTATCTTGAATCGGTCATTTGATAGTGTCAGACCATCTCATGTGTGAAAATAATTCCCCAGAAGCATGTCAGAAATAAGGAGTATCAGGCCCATTGGGAGTTTGCGTGTAACCATGATGTAGATCAATCCATTAATC
This sequence comes from Netelia virgata, assembly GCA_951802705.1. Taxonomy (NCBI): domain Eukaryota; kingdom Metazoa; phylum Arthropoda; class Insecta; order Hymenoptera; family Ichneumonidae; genus Netelia; species Netelia virgata. The sequence continues at coordinate 6,903,025 of OX637864.1, read as the reverse complement.
CAGACGGAATCAAAAGCTTTCTCCTGCGTTTTCTTACTTCATTTCATTTCTTTTTGTTTGTTTCTTTAGATAATATTTTGAGCGCCGAGCAACCCATGTAATAGGCAGGGTGTCCATTCTCATTACAGTTAATGCACTTGAGCTTGCTCTTATCTTCTGTTTTTTTGGAAGGAACACTGCTTTGACTCTTGGTCCCCCGCACACTTGACACAGACCGGGGTTAATTGACAATTCGAGCTGGAGTGCCCCGATTTTTGGCGTCTCTTGCACATAAATATAGTTGGTTTTCTCAACTGTTCCCATCTGATAGGCTGGGCGAGAAGACTTTTGGTGCGCGTGAGTAATGCGGTTTTAGAATCGTGACAGACCGTTACTAGGAAATGATACAGGTGTGGTTTAGCTCTGTTAAATGTGAATTTGCTGACTTGCAATTTATACGTCTGCTAGGTTGAGCTCGTTCAGGGCGTCATTGACGTCGTTTTCGTCGTAACCACCTCTCACCCTTTTGAGTACAATTGTTTTGACTTTCAGATGCCTCGGAGTATACGTGAAGTATTGCAATTTCTTGTCCTTCAAAGCTGCAATCATGGTATAGTAAATGTCCATGTTGCCTACATATATTCTAGTAAAGGTATTGTCAAATTCTCGGATTGTGAAATCTGTGATTTTTAATCCATTTGCGCATATGAAGTTAGTTATGGCGTTGAGCCCGCCGATTTGGGCGAAAATTGGCGGGGGTCGGAGTTTTCGGAGTAGACTTATGTGGAGCTTGGTTGTTATTTATGTGTTCTTCTGTGGCGATTCCTTTGCCTTTGTTATTGTGCGCGGTGGGCACTTCATAATCGGTTGGGGCGCCATCTTGTAACTTGGCGAATCGGTTCCTAGTTGGTATTTTTGTCTTGTCTCGAATTTTTCGAATTTTCGCGGGCTTACTTGGCGCTACGAATCCTGACTCCGTCTGCATAGTGTCGCTCTCTAGCGTATCGCAGTCTGACTCGGACGAGGTGCGGCTTCTCGCATGTTTTAGGTTAGGTTTGATATTGGTAACTTTTTTGTTGTTATTTAAGATTTCACGAGCTATTATACCTACATCTTTGTAGGTGTTAAGAATCATGTTGTTCCACAGTTTTTTGGTGCAGGTTACTTTATTTTGGCTGGTGGACTCATCCGGGTCTGCCGCTGAACTTGCATGAGCTGAAGGCCCGTTTTTGAGGTTATCTGTGTGCTCTTGTTCGACTTGAATATTTAACCATTATCAATGTACACAGATACAAATTTCATTGTTTAGTTTAATCACAATGATTTGGCGATGTCTGACGATCAAGATTCACACTAGCAGCTTTTTCACTTGACGATTTATATAGAGAATTACTACACACAGTGCGCAGCGATCTTTCTCGTACCGCGTGCGGATTGAGACTGTGTGCGGCTCGTTGGCTTTTTTTTGGAAAGATATTTTATTTACCGAACACATCTAATACATAATAAGTCCACAACTTTCTTGCAAAGGACTTTGGCTTGGTTGTTACAACTAGTTATTACTCAATACTGGTTGGGTAAAATTGTGTTACATCTCGCCAGTAATCTTAATAAGATCCAGTGTTTGATTTTGGTGGCAATTGTGTAATGCCTAGGCGAGCACATTTTATTGTGCTCGAGATTCTATAGTTAAATCTAGCAATGGTGAAAACCTCGATGTAGGAAAAATCCATCTATCGAAATTGCGTTTTGTTAAATTGGGGGATATGTGGGGCTGGGAGCCAGGATTATTTACATATTCACATATGTCCACGTATATACAGGGTGGCGTTTCCTCTCCGCCTATTGGCCTGTGCTGGATGCCTGGTTCTATTCTAAACGGCTCTTATAGAGCGAATAGCAGTAAGGTTCTCCTGCTTGCGCCTCTGAGTTTTTATACTGCATCTCACTATCTAAACCGAGCTTTTCTTCTGAGCTCCTCTCTGAGTATCGCGTCATCTTGGAGCCACCAGTAGTCGGGGGCGAGTCTGTTTAGATCCTGCTTGTCACAATTTAATAGTCCTGCTTGTCACAACACTCGAACACCTTTGAGGAGCGCTGACTTTGGTTTCATGTGTCTTGGCGTGTAGGTGTAGAATTCTACCTTTGCGTTTTTCAGCGTATCAATTGCGTTGCTATATATATCTAAATTTGACGCAACCACTCTTATAGTGTTTTCGTTGTGGTTATTGACAAGGAACATGTCCCTTGGGATATTATTCGTCGTTGGCAACGTAATGACTTCTTTAAGTTTTAGCCCCGTAGCGTATATGGGCGGCGGTTTTATATTTTGTCTTTTTGTACTCGCGTTTGCCTTCTTTGCCTCCGCGTCCCCCGTGCCTCGAACCGTAGCGCTCTCCCTTGTCGGGGCACTCTCCTCATCCTCGTCTACGACGCTCATGGTGTCGGAGAAGCATTCGTATCGATTGGACACCGGGGCCCCTTCTTTATCGATTTTCCTTCTGAGCTTGATCGGTCGCTTCGGTTTTCGGAAAGATGACGCTGCTTCTGCCTCCACGTGACTCTCCCCTTGTTATTGTGATCCATCTTCAGAACCGCTCGATGACGTACTGCGTCGTCTAGCTGTTTTTGTGTTCGGCACCGGTGCTTTGTTACCGAGACGTATATATACGTTGGTAGATAAGCACTACTCAACATGTGACATAAGAGTGTGCTTGCCAGCGCAATCGGGAGACGAGTAACGATTTTCTCCATCCTGCTCACGTCTTTATAATACCGGTGGGCGACGGGTGCACTTGCGAGAAAGCGCGCGGCCATGCGCCACCTGCTGGCCGTGAGCGAAGCTACACGCTCATTTTTCTGTCGTACTTATGGCTTATATCTATGTCGTCTCTTTCTATATATCTATATATATGAAGTTAACAAACAATCTTTTGATTTACCTGCTTCCATACGCGAATAAAACCAAAGAAGACTATGTCTATATCTAATCATATATGAATCCATATAAAGATATATATGTACAATTATTATGTATTTCAAAATAAAATAAAAGTACTCATATACAGTCGCATACAATTTTATATACCGTAAATAAAATTTGTATATAACTTAACTTAACATTTTTGTACAACCTAGTGTTTACCGAACTAGAAATTTGTTTAAATAACTTTGCAAATATTGTGTGCTCTGTAATAACTGCTGCCTTGATGAATCCCGTTTGGGCCCTTTATCATTTACCTCGCTACGACCTTTTTTGAACAAATAATCCAATCCTGTCGGGGCCTAGCCCGATTGTGTTGTGGAAATCCCTAGTAGGGAATCCATATTCAAACCCTCATGGGCCCCGAATTTTGTTATAGCTGTCCTCCTAATTTCTTTCACGGGAAGATGGGTGACGTGACGGTGCCCTGTTGTAGCCCTTCTGTAACCGAATATGTTGCGCTGGAGAGATTTTTTCCATCCCACGTGACAACAATTTGTCTTTGTATCATATCCATGATGAGGAGTGTTAGACCGATCGGAAATTTGTATAATTTTAGTTTGTGGATAAGTCCTTTGTTCCATACGGAGTCAAAGGCCTTCTCCAGGTCTATCAGCACCGCCCCTATTATCAGATCATTATGGAGGTAGACGTTTAAATCCGATGCGGACTTGTTTATGGCGTGTGTCGTTGAATGATGTTCTTTAAAGCCAAATTGGTTCGCCGGGATTATTCTATTGTTTGTGGCGTGAGTATTCAGCATCGTTTTAATAAGCTTCTCGAAGACTTTGCTGATATTTATTGTCAAGCTTATTGGCCTATAGCTCCGTGGGGCTTCTGGATTTTTTCCCTTTTTTAAGATTGGTAAAACTTTTGCTGCTTTCCATCTGACCGGATAATAAAAATTGTTTAGTGTGTTGTTGAATATTGCGGCGTATTCGATGATAATGTTGAGCGGTAGATGTTTGATCGCTATTGTCGGTATGTTGTATAGTCCCGTCGATGTTTTATTTTTTAGCTTCATGATTAGTGATGCTATTTCCATGTATGTGAATACAAATTTTAGGGTCCCTCCTTCTGATTTGGGGAAATGTGCTGGGTTCTCTGCGGAGAACACTGTGAACGTGCTTCTCGAACTTCTAAGGTGTTTTTTCCAAGCGACTCGTTGGTTTTTTTTTTTTTTTCAAAAGATAGTTTATTTACCGAAAATACAGATTACATAATAAGTCCTAAACTATCTTACTAAGGACTTTGGCAAGGTTGTTATACTTAATTATAACTTTATACTGAATAGGTAAAATTATATTACGTCTCGTCAGTACTCTAAATAATATGTCTTTTTGGTCTTTGGTGGCTTTTCTTTATTGCCTAGACGAGCACCGTTTAATGTGCTCGAGTTATTAAGGTTATTATGGAAATGGTAAAAACCTCGGTTTAGGAAAAATCCATTTAACAACTTTTTGTTTTGGTTAGGTCAGGGGAAATGAGGGATTGTGGGGTAGGGGTAGGAGTATTTACATATTTACATTTGGTGGCGTTACAGTTTCGCCCGTTGGCCTGCGCCGGCTGACTATTTTATTTTAACATTTCTTATAAATCTATAGCAATAGGGTTCTCGTGCTTGCGCTTCTGAGATTTGGTGTTGTAGCTCCTTAACTGAACCGGGCTCTTCTTCTGAGTTCTTCTCTGAGTCTCGCGTCATCTTGGAGCCACCAGTAGTCGAAGGAGAGTCGGCTTAGGTCCTGTTTGTCGCACTTTGAGAGCGCTCTGTCATACGTCAGTCTTTCGTATGCGTAGTCCCGGGGGTCTGGTGAGATGCTTTTGTTGCAACAGTTTCGCATCTTGTGGTATAGTACCGGTACATTATTTATGTCCTGCACTATGCCAAGTCTGTCGCAGTATGCGAATAGCTGCGGTGGGATATATCCAGAGACCATCATGTCGATTCGATCTGCCGGAGTTTCGCCTATCCTCATAAAGTCGTCAATGATGTTGTTATCAACTTTCGTAATTTTGGCAAAGTAGTTACGGCAAAGCTTCATCATAAAGCAGTCTATCCTTGGAATGTCGGCCCTGTTGTAGACGTCGATGTTCTTAGTGCGCCGGGTGAATCCTGACGCCTGCGTTCTGTGGAACCTCAAGCATGCTCTGAGGATCAATCTCTCCATTCTTCTGTACTTTTCCATAACGGTTGGTCCTACGTTCCATGTTATAGGGGCGGCATATGTCATGATCGGTCTCACTAGCAGTTGATAGCAGATGATTTTCGCCTTGGTTTCGAGCTTGGTGTTATAAAAAATTCTTGAATTTATCCTGAGTGTTTTTGCTGCCTTTTCTATTTGTAGTTTATGGTGGATATTCATCCGCAGCAGGTGATCGAATGTTACTCCTAGGTATTTAACGGCCGATTTTGTCGGTACATCCGTTCGTGTCTCTGTTGTCGGATCAATAATTGATAGATTGAATTTTTTTATTTTTTTGTCGGTAGATGCTTTGAGGTGATTGACTGGGCGTCTAAACACAATCGTCTCGCATTTCTGCGGATTAATTTTTAGATTCCAGTCGAGGTAGTAATTGTTGATTTTGTTGAGTTTGTCTTGAAGAATACTGTGTATCTCGACTACGTCTGTGCCCGCTTTGTACACTATGAGGTCATCTGCATATGCGATGGCGTGGAGATGTTGTTCCGAGTTTAGACCAAACTCGTTTATGACCTCGCTGTTAAAAATATTGAATAAGATGGGTGACGTGACGGTGCCCTGTTGTAGCCCTTCCGTTACCGAATATGTTGCGCTGGAGAGATTTTTTCCATCCCACGTGACAAAATTTTTTCCTTGTATCATATCCATGATGAGGAGTGTTAGACCGATCGGGAATTTGTATAATTTTAGTTTGTGGATAAGTCCTTTGTTCCATACGGAGTCAAAGGCCTTCTCCAGGTCTATCAGCACCGCCCCTATTATCAGCTCATTATGGAGGTAGACGTTTAAATCCGATGCGAACTTATTTATGGCGTGTGTCGTAGAATGATGCTCTTTAAAGCCAAATTGGTTCGCCGGGATTATTCTATTGTTTTTGGCGTGAGTATTCAGCATCGTTTTAATAAGCTTCTCGAAGACTTTGCTGATATTTATTGTCAAGCTTATTGGCCTATAGCTCCTAGGGTCTTCTGGATTTTTTCCCTTTTTTAAGATTGGTAAAACTTTTGCTGCTTTCCATCTGGTCGGATAATAAAAATTGTTTAGTGCGTTGTTGAATATTGCGGCGTATTCGATGATAATGTTGAGCGGTAGATGTTTGATCGCTATTGTCGGTATGTTGTCTAGTCCCGTGGATGTTTTATTTTTTAGCTTCCTGATTATTGCTGTTATTTCCATGTATGTGAATACAAATTTTAGGGTCCCTCCTTCTGATTTGGGGAAATGTGCTGGGTTCTCTGCGGAGAACACTGTGAACGTGCTTCTCGAACTTCTAAGGTGTTTTTTCCAAGCGGCTCGTTGGTCTAGGGGTATGATTCTCGCTTAGGGTGCGAGAGGTCCCGGGTTCAAATCCCGGACGAGCCCAATTTTTTTTCATCGATCGCGCAAGAAACGTGACCTAGATTTATATGGTCAGCGATCGACGATCGGCCGGTTCGCGTGATCGTGAAAGTTTATACCGATCAGCTGGCTCGTTGGTCTAGGGGTATGATTCTCGCTTAGGGTGCGAGAGGTCCCGGGTTCAAATCCCGGACGAGCCCAATTTTTTGTCGCCGTTCATTTTTTCTTTCTTTTATTTTCGGACATAACCGGTTATAAAACTACGTGGCTTTCTTTTATAAAACGTGCGACTAGGCGAGCCTGCGTGCCTCGGCAAATCCGCATGATCTTTATTGTTAAATTGAGACAACTTTAGAATTTTATAATACTTGGTGACTTTCATTTTCTTTTTTCCTCAATTACATCGTGAACCAATACACGTTGAGCAAGTCGAGTGTATTCTCTCGGCGCGAGTAAATTACGTAATTACATGGTGTACGATAAAAAAAACGGAACTTGGCCGTGACGGTGACGATTTTCATGGTCAAACTCATACGGCGAGATATTTCCTTTCTATAAATTCTTATTGCCAACATTGGTTGATCTTGTTATCAGCATGCCAATTCATTCCAGCTATACGCTATGCTCGTTTGAATATAAACGACACGACGATCGGAATGTTTTTTATAACATTATAATTATCTCTCGGTATTCGTGCTATTACCATGCTATTTATCGCTTAAATGGTGCACAGTTACGATCATTCATTATACGCACAACAAAGTGGTGAATACCGACGTCTGTATTACGCAGACATCTTTTTTTATTCTTATGCATCGTTTTCAAACAATTTTTCAACCGGGGGCGTAGCTCAGATGGTAGAGCGCTCGCTTAGCATGCGAGAGGTACCGGGATCGATACCCGGCGCCTCCAAATTCATATTTTCCTTTTTTTTCTTTTTTTTTTTAATTTACCAAACGATCCTAAAAAGACTGATTCATTTGTGTATCTTACAATTAGTCTTTGCCGATTTCCTGCAGACCCTAAAAGCCTAATCTACGCCTGCAAAGCGTACATAAAGCATACACGTTCTTTGTACCTCCAAAATAGATTAGGTTTCTAGGTCTAATAGTGTATTATTTCTCAATTCCATTCCCGACGTCATTCGTTCGATTCCAATTACTAAAAATATCGACATAATTAATAAATTTAGCGGCAAACTGAATATCACTTATATGCCATTTATTATTCGCTTAAATATTGACTAGTCTACGTCTTAACATAACAAACCGATAATAGTTTTACGATGCGCATATCGGCGCCGTGGCTTAGTTGGTTAAAGCGCCTGTCTAGTAAACAGGAGATCGAGAGTTCGAATCTCTCCGGGGCCTATCGTGCCCACCACCTCTGTGCGGTGGTTGTGCGATTAATTTTTTTTTTCTTTTTTACTACATCTTACACTGATAACACGAAATGACATTATAATTAACATAAATAAATTGCATTTGCAACAATAGGACAAACTTTTTGTCACTGGGAAAGCATTACAAAGGTAAGAGGAACCTCGCTCGTAGAGACTTGACGATATAGACTCGGCTCGAACGTGCCGAGTCAGCAAGGAACAAATCGGTAATTCAAGCGGCATCGAGGAAACGAGACGGAGAAAATTGAAAATGTTCTCGTGTCCCGTGTCAGGATAGTTTTTATCGTCGCAGGCCGAAAGTATTAATTGAATAGATTCGACCTCTTTCTTCTGCTCTCGACTGGATCGCCGGACTCCGCACTATTCTTTGACGGCGACCAGAATTTTTATATCCGGTCATCGAATAAAAATGTTTATTCCCAGAAGAACGGCAAGAAAAAAAATTAAATCATCGTCTCGAAGGCGCGACTACGGAAAAACGAGGGAAAAAATATAGTAAAAAAATTGAAAAAAAGAACAAAACCGATATAAAAACGTAACTCGACGCGGTCTGTTCGCTCGAGCTAGTAAAGTTGTGACTCGATGTACAAGAATAACATAACGTGTACATCAGTCAACAAAGAATCCTATCGGGTGAAAGGACAGGAAGTTTTTAGTTTTCTTTTGGTTACGAAAGTATTAATTGAATAGATTGAACTTGTTTCTTCTGCTCTCGACTGGATCGCCGGACTCCGCACTATTCTTTGACGGCGACCAGAATTTTTATATCCGTTCATCGAATAAAAATGTTTATTCCCAGAAGAACGGTAAGAAAAAAAGAAAATTAAATCATCGTCTCGTAGGCGTGACTACAGAAAAAAACGTAGAAAAAAATATCGTAAAAAAATGGAAAAAAAAGAACAAAACCGATAAGAAGACGTAACTCGACGCGGTCTGCTCGCTCGAGCTAGTAAAGTTGTGGCTCGATGTACAAGAATAACATAACGTGTATATTAATCAACAAGGAGGCTTGTCGGGTGAAAGGACAGGAAGTTCTTAGTTACCTCTTGGTTACGCACGATCTCCGTACGAAGGCCATTTCAATCAATATACATGACGCTATAAAAATTGTAATACACGTGTCAATCTTCAACTACGTTTCGCAAAATTATATCTGTCGGTAACTGCAACTGGACAATTTCTCGATTCTCTTCGACCAGAGTTCAACGAACCAATTGAAAATTCTTCCGATATTTTGCGCTCTTTCTCGATTTTGGCAAAAAAAACCAACATTTAAAAATATTGTTTGTCAAAATGCTCGAACGTGACTGAAAACGTTGAAATTTTTGTCTTTTTGTAAAGTTCATCGACCCCACGAAAAAGATTCCTCGTTCCGATAATTCGTCACGCGCGATACGCGAAACAAAAAGAAGAAGAAAAACAAAAGAAGAGACAAGTATGATTTTACGTGATTTTAATCTCTCTCGTTAGTCGAGCGATCGTTATCACGATTCTCCGTTAGATCGTTCACGCCTTCGATATCGCGCCCGCGTGATATTTCGACCGTCATTTCTCGCGTATTCCCTGTGTGAATTTACGATCAGCGTCGACGGTTTTCCCATTGCTAATTCATTCGGTCGAGCACGAAGAGAGAATCGCTTACCTACACACGCCTCTCGCCATATCAAAACCGGCGCTCGTTCTCTCGAAACTCGAGCGGTGAAATATCCACGAGCGCGTCGACGGTGGAAATTAACTTTTCCGTTTGAAGTTGAGATTGGCTTTGATAAAACTTCGTCGACGTCTATCGCAAACTCCGATAACGCGAGTTACTCTCGCGCCCAAAACTTACAATTATAAAATAATAATTATACAACGTAATTGCTCCCGTATTCGTTACTTTCACGATCGCGACTCGTCGCATTTTTCTCCAGAAACTTTGTATCCCCGGAAATTAAAGAATTCGTAACTTCCGGGTTAGATCGTTAAACCGACAAATTCTTAATCAAACAAAATCCCAAAACGACCGTGAAACATCGCTCACGTTCGTCGAACTCGTCGCGCTTCGTCGCCTCTCGAACAAATCCAAAACAAAAAACAACAAAACCATCGACTTTTTACAAAATAAATTTCGCATGGACCAACGAAATATCAAAGAGAAACAAGAAACAAAGAAAAATTGTTGATTCTCCCACATTCTCTAGCTCGATTATGCGTAAGACTTCTTCGGTAAGTCCGTGTGCGAGACGAAGTACTCGAGTCTCGTCGCGAAAGCGGAAAAGTCCTGAGATAAATGAAAGACGAGAGAAGAGCAAATTCTCAAGGGGGGGGGGGGGTGATGCATAAGGGGTGAGTAGAAGAGACCATGAGGGAAGGAAAAAGGCATAGTTGAGTCGAGGAACGGTGGATTTTGCGATTGAAAAAAGGAAAGTCGATATACGAGGAGTGGAGGGGGGTAAGGGGGGTTGAAGTGCAGGTTCACATGTATGACTGTATAGTGCATTATTATATATCAACCCCCTCGGTATATACTACTACTAACCCCCTCCTCCCCCTGCTCTTCCTCCTCGCTCCCTCCCACCTATAAATATATACCCGGGGTAGTATATAGGAGGGGGTTGATGATGGGTTGGGGGTTCGTTTACCCCAGCAAAGAGAGGATCCTTCCCGCCCTTGCTCATCGATTCATCCCTTCTTCCTACTACTAGGTACGACCACTATTACTACAAACCTCGCTCGGTTATCCTCGCATCCCTTACTCGGTTGTTGGTGTTGGTGGTGGCGGTCCTCCGAGAGCGTTCGCCACCCACATGCCAAGCTCATCCACCACAGGGACGCGACGGTAGTACCGTAGTACGATGGGTCTCTCATCCTCGCGGGCACGATATCGCATGTACTACTGCGTGTACGTATCTATGGGGTGTCCGTTATTCGCTCTCTCTCTCTCTCTCTCTCTCTCTCTCTCTCTCTCTCTCTCTCTCTCTCTCTCTCTCTCTCTCTCTCTCTGCCTCTCTCTCTCTCTCTCTCTCGCTTGGTACACGAACCACCCCAAGAAATTTACTTTTGGACAAATAGTGTATGCGCATGTGTGTATGTGTGTGTGTGTGTGTGTGTGAGGGAAAGAGAGAGAGAACAAAAAACCTGGTACCGGAAAAATCAATGTCCCACGTCCATTGGACGGAATATTGCGGATCCTGCGGTGGGATTGGCTCGATAGTAGACCAGGGCGTGGCTTAAAGATGAGCTCTCGCTATGTCATCGCTTATATTGATCCTCCACCAACCCCTACGTTCTCTCTCTCCCTCTCTCTCCCTCTCGTTCACTCTCTCTCTCTCTCTCTCTCTCGTTCTTTCTCTCTCTCTCTTGGTCGCTCTCTCTGTCTCTCATCCACACATGAACGGAGACGCACACCTTCCCTAGAAATATTCACCCATGCATATATCCTTTCCAAATATCCACAACACAACCTGCAACGTATTATCTCACCTTTTTCCACCCCCTCTAACCTAGGTCGCTTTCTCTCGCTCTCTTTCATTCGCCGCACGCACTTTGCACCAAATATCCACCACTCATACCCACATACACACACATACATATATGAGAACGATAGCGTATAAGTGAGTCGAGAATTTCAGCCACGAAGTTAGCGTCGAGCATATTTTTCCATTATCAGGCCAAATAATATCGTAAAATTTGTGAAACCATGAGATAACCACGACTGGATTATTTCCGGGAATGCAATCAGGGAGAAGTGATAAGAAAAAGTTTGTTCGATCTTCGTACGTACGAGAGAATAGGTATGGCCCGGTGTGGTTCATCGTAGACGTTTCGCGGGTTACTCAACCGTGATCGAACCGCGCGATTAATAAGTTATTCGATTCATCGACGAGTACGTTGACACGAATTCCTACGTAAGTCGTAATATAAACGGGATTTGACAGTCGTTGATACGCCCAAGGCCGGATGTACGTACGACGTTTTGTGTAACGACGCACGCGTCGTTATCAAATTTCACGACCTCGCAGTCCGTATTTAATTCGATTTATATATCGGAAATTTCGTTATCGTCCAATGGTTCCTAAATTCACCAAGCGACGAGCGAAACCTTCTTTTTCTTTTTTTTACCACACGACGCGAATCAATAATTTAAATCAAAGACGATTAATCTCGTTTCGAATCGAACTTCAATCGCGTCGAGCTGCTCTTCGATACGATTTCGCTCGCGCGGTTTTTGCATATTTTCTTTTTTAAACGTTTTGTTTTTTTTTAAACAGACGGATAACAAATTTTACGAAAAGAATCGTCGCTCGAGAAAGGTCGTTCGAGAGTAATACTTTTTTTGTTCTTTTTTTATTTACGGATTCTTGATACCGCGCTATCAGAGTCACCGTCGCGTCAGTTTTGAAAAGTATATGGGCGCGTATGCGGGAACCCTTGATCAACGGGGGGTTTCCCCACTTTCTCGCAACGTCCCCGTGGAATAAGATTTATTTATTGACAGAAGGCGGGTGCCAGTGACTCGAGTGTGTTGGGCGCAATAAAAACTGTACGAGGCAGCGGCAACCCCCTCTCCCCCCTCCTTTCTGTCTCTCTTTCTCTTTTTCCGTCCACCCCGGCGGACCATTGTCGGAGTATTCTGTTTACATTGATTAATTGCACGATCTTTACGGTGATGCCTCGCAGGGAGAGCGCGGCGACCCCTGCGGGACAGTGCCCTACAATATTTTCTTTTTTTTTTATCTGTCCACCCACTGACGAGTTACATCGTTATTATTTGTATCGCGTGTATCTCAATCAATCTGCTTCCCATTTTTTTTCTCCACGGATTCGATACAACGCGGGAAACGTATTTTTGTATCGCCGGCACGAGAAGTATGAAAAAAAATGGAAAATCAATCGTTCGGGTTTCGAACCGTGTCGAGTGTGCGAAGGTTGACGCTTATACAGTGGCGCCATCTCGCGGTGAATTTGTTACTCTACGTTCTTTTGTCTTCGTTGACAACGCGCTGGTGTGTAATTTATGGGTTTAAATATTGTTCGATAAATTTTTAATTCATAATTTTATTTGAAAGCAGGAAAATTTAGAAATTTTGGAAATACTGGGTAACTTTTTTTTGTTGAGACAATACTATTTGTTTAGATAATAAATATCGATGGTTGGGTTAATGTATAAGCGCGTCGTAGGAAAGTTGCTTCCGTTGAACGAAAAGCCTTGCCATGTGGGCCTTAGTCACGCTTGCTCCGGCATATGGCAGAGTCATGAAGTCACTAGGTGGTCCGCAGTATATAACCGTACCTGTCGTCGGTTCTGCCGTCCCGTGCCGCGCCCTTTGACCCTCCTCCAACCCCATGCATAAAAACACACGCTATGGTCTCGAGGGCTTTATTTCTCTTCTGTTTTTTTTTCTTTTCGAATCATCCCCAACGACGACTATCGCCACTCATCCTTCCGACAAATTGTTATCACGACCGATCAAGGTTCTTTTTTTAGAAACGTCATCGACAACGATTCGTGACACTCGAAGCTTCAGACAGGGATTATATTTTTGATCGTGTTCAAATGTGGCTCGTTATCAGCGATAAGACCGATAAGTTGGCAAATAGAACGAGTTGAGAATAGACTACATCAGTAAAGGTATTCTTGTCGAATCTCAACTGGGGGTATAGCTCAGTGGTAGAGCATTCGACTGCAGATCGAGAGGTCCCCGGTTCAAACCCGGGTGCCCCCTCAGGATTTTTTTTTCTTTTGATATTCCTTTTTTCGGAACATGAGTACTCCGTATCGATGAAAAATGAAATTTGTTACCTTTCAAACACATAAAAATCCGCATTTTTGTAGGTTTAAACGTTACACGGAAATTCATTATTTGGCCATATTATCATCAATTCTTGTTTATTTTCTCCCATCTTGTTTTACACATATTTACAACTTACCTAGGAATATAATGAAAATAAAATATCAATTATATTTTAATTGCTTAAATCTGAAATACTAAATTGAAAATAAATGTATATAAACACGCGTTATACCTGCGGAACGATAACTGTACGTGTATAGATAAGGAAGTCGTGCTACTGCGATCGTCGGCTGCGTAAATTCACCCACGCATTCGTGATTGAAACGAACTCTCGAAACTCAGCATGACGTTGATTGCGCAACAGTAGAGGCTTCGCGCGACTGTAAAAATAAAGGATGAAAAGCGTCGAAGGCAGAGAGTCGAGAGTGAATGAGTAATCAATGAAATAGCATCGGGGTAACTTTGATGGATTGCAAAGCGTACATTTTCCATTTTCCTTTTTTTTATCCTTTTTTCTTTTTATATCGTACGAAAAATGGAGATAAAACTCTCTTTTAAAACCCGTTTATTATTGTCACAACAACAAAAAATGATAAAAAAAAAGTTCGAACTTAACGACTTACGTCACGACGCCGAAAGTTCAACATTCGTAAAGTACGAGGGATGATTTTGGTGGTACACCGCACATGAGGTTCGGAGAGATCTCTATCGAATATGGCGTTCACCACAACGAGGATAAATCACTCGGTTGTCAAGGGTGAGCACCTGCGTCTCCCGAAGCCCATGGAGCCACCTCCGCCAAACGTTAAGACCACCATAAGCCCCACTAAATATTCGGCAAATCCGTGAAATGTCTCGCGCGTTCTACGACTATATACATATTTATACGTACCACCCTACGTCGAACGGAATATGGTAGTCGATAGTGCCAATTGGCGGATCGCCAAATGGAATGTATAGCCACGACGATAAGTCCTTTTCATTGCACCCTGTGTGTGGCAACTACTCGTAGTATTTAGGGTGGCACACCCGGTACTTACCGCATATGTATAAATGCCTCTTTGGACCACGAGATTTCTCTCACAAGTGCTTCATGCCTATCTTGAGGAAATTTCTCGAACGAACCGCTCTTTCTCACTCTGTCGCCTTTGTTTCCTTAAATATTATTAAATATATTAATATTTAATTTCATCGATATAATTAAGAAATTTATTAATATTGAATATTTTGTATAAACATTTGAAAATAAAAAATAGATTTTTTGTTTGTTTTGCTTCGTAGAGGGGGTATAGAATAAGTCCGGGGGACATGACCATACGGGAGAAATGGCCAATTACAATATTTCAGAGAATACTCAATATATATATGGGTTGTTTTGGCTTAAAAACTACTAAATCTTAACTAATTGTTTTGTCTACTGCTAATATTTTCTAGAGGGCTGATATTCTATGTCTTGTTGATAAAGTTTTTAAGAAAAAACTTTCTATTTGTGCATTTTTCAACAGTCCCCGAACAGGGCTTTTTCATAACCTCAGAACTTTACATGCTCTGTATTTATTTGTTTTGTTTTTTATGTGTGGTCATCTCACCCGGAAGATTAGGAGAGCTGGACACCTTGAGTCAGGGTGTGATGGCCATATGGCCATCTTGAGCAGTGAAGACGGAGAACCTGTATTCTGTGATTTATTAAATGAGGATATGACCAAAGAAGATATCTGCTTTGGTTGTGGAGGAAATTATTACGTGACCAGTCCCATCCAAGACTAGTTTCAATGTATTGTATGTTAGCTCTGAGTACACTAAAATTGTTTTGAATTTGATTATATGTGTTCTAAATGCGGTCAGACGAAGGAAAGGGGATTGCAAACGAACGCATAGACCAAAAGAGGAAGCCAAAGATAGAAGTAAAGTGTGACCATCTCTTTTTTACTCATATGGCCATCGTACCCAGATACCCCGGGAGAAATGGCCAATCGCAATTTTGTTTTAATGTAGTTTTAACCATTTAAAGTTGATCGCGCTATAATCTGCTATTTTTTTGTTATCACCTTAAAAACAAATATTTAAAGTTTGATTATACACTAAAAGAAGTTTAGAATGGTTTTTATTTTTATTTTGACACAACTTTGAAAAAACTATGGCCATCTACTCCGGACTTACCCTATTATCAAAAATTAGTTGAATTTTTGACGAGATCCAGGAGAAAAACAAGGATTGATGACGGAATCGAACAACTGACTGCAGGCACGAACAATAAAAGCCGGATCTACTTTGCCATTGATAAAGCGAAGTAAGTCAGCGCGCCAGATGGCAGATGATGCCTGGTAATCCGCCATTACCGTTAGCAAAATGATCACGGGATCAGTCGTGAAGAGAGAAAGCAGTGACCGGGAGCGATCATTTCGATTCATGGGGCTTTTCCGGCAATGAGAGTTACACAGGGTGCAGATAACGCTCGGTGAAGGGGAAAACGGCTCTTTGGTCACATGTTAGAAATAGACATATATATATGTGGAGAGAGAGAGAGAGAGAGAGATTTGTAAAAGTTAGGAAGTTTTTGGAGGCCTGGTGCGTTGTTCCTCAACATCCCTTTTGTTCTTATCCGTGTAGTGAATTTCTCATGCTGATCTCGTCAAACGTTCTCTCACTGCCTTTCACCCTTTGTTTTTATTTGTTTGTGCCTCCGTAATATTCCTCTCCTTACTCCGTCAGTCCAATATTCATTGATATCAGGACCCTGGTGAGCAGCTCTTCCAATGATTAAACAAAGAGAACAATGGAACCACGGATTACACGTTGAATCTTTTTTTACACCTTAATTTGTCGACTATGAATAATATGTTGTTAGCCATTTCACCATCTTATCAGTTTATAAATTTTTCCATTTGACAATTTTGCCATTTTACCATATTTTAGAAATCAAAGTTAAACTATTTTTTTCATTTGTCGAATGAAAACAATTTTTCCTGTATTTTCTTATACCTTGTTTCGTTGATCTTATATAATTTTCATTAGAGTAAAAAACATTGAAAACAAAACAACGTAGAAAAATGTCCCCCTTTTATTTCCCGTCACTATGTCACCTACTGTTGATACGTGAATATATGTCTCATATCTATAACATAACGAATGGGGTAGAATGACATTTTACGAGAGTCGTGCCAGAGCCCAGCAGGGCAGGGGGACGATGGAAGGCGATCTAATTTAATTGACACCCTAATAGCGCGGAGGCCTTCGCTATGCCGTTCTACCGCGCAGCATACATTCGCCGCGAGAACTCTTCGAGAATAGGGGGGAGGACGGTAACGGATCGAACGAAAATACCAGCAGGGTGGTTTGGCCCACGAGGACGCATGGGGTGACGACAATTGAATTTCACGGGGGTTTGCCCGCTTAACCAACTAATTGGTTTGCTCTTGTTGCGCAAACCGTATCAGTTTTTAACCATCTTCTCTTTCGTACCCGCAGCCTCTTTTTGTTTTGTTTTTTGAGGGTGAGAATCACCCTCATCGAAGATTTTCCATCGTATCGAACGAAACAAAATAAAAACAAATTTATCACTTTTTTAAATCACTATTTTCTTTTCTATAAAATTATTTATATCACGAGAAGTAAAATTGAATAAAATTTTCAGTAAAATAATTCGTTTCGCGAAATGGAAGAAAATCAAATCTCGCGAGAGTTAAATTTAGAGAAAGAAAATAACAGTTAAATAATGCAAAAATAGTAATACCTCGACCAAAATTCAATGGAGTTCGGTCCATTCGCGAAGATTGATAATCTCGATAATGGCACTTTTGAAATCGTCGCGACGCGATTCATCTTTTATCGATATACAATCGTCATTACGAAAATTGCTACGTTACTATTTATAAAACCTCGCGCAATATTCAAATTACATAGGTATAAGCAATATCGTACTGTAATAATACCGTTAATTTTCAATCGGAAAATTGCGTTGATTTTTCGCGTCACCAATCCATTAATTACCCAAACCGTCTTCGTTGTATAACGAAAAGCTTCGAAAAAATGTTTTTTCTACAAAACCGCGAACTCGACGATCGCCGTGGCTTCCTTTCCCTCTGTAAACCGAAACTTTTACGACGCGAGGTTAAAAATTCTGAACTGCCGTTGGCTTTTTAAAAGTTCGGCTCCGAAGTACCGGACGGGGGCGAAAACGAGCGAGAAATAAGGGCGAATAAAAGGTTTCTCAAAGTTTTTCATCCCCCTACCCCCCGCCACGGTCGCGATATCAGCCGCAAGTATCCCATAGCCAGCACAAATTTTACACTCTTATATCTCATTAAACGAGTACCTCGTGCCGTACTTTTCATTAAAGATCCACTATCGCCCTCTTCATTTGCGCCAACCCTTTCGTTCTCGTTTTTATCACTCGTCTTCTCTCGCGGGGGATAAAAATAGTCGAACGATCGACAAATATTAATCGAGACCATGTACAATTTTATTCAATAATTACAACAAAAAAAGCTATTTCCTATATAATGACAAATTAATTATAAAATAATTATAGAAAAAAATCTATTTTTGAAAAAACAAAATAATAAAAATTTTTGATAAATTTAAGCTGTATAACGAATTATATGGGTCATGGAATATTTATCATTGATCTGTCGAAACAATGCTGATTTTAACGCGTTATCTCAATCCTCGACCGAGCACAGGAATCACGCACTGTTTTTTTTTTCTTCTCGAATCGCGCTCGATCGAGAACTTTATCTTCGTTCGCGTTGTTGTTTAACTCCGATTAGATAGCCGCGCCGAGTACGCCATCTCGCGGTTACTCTTTATTTGTTTATCACAAATAATACTTCGTATCTCTCGGCACGTGTCGTCGCGCAAAAAGAAATAAATCCCCCCTCCCCCTCTCCCAAAAACCCACAAAAACCGTCAATTTCTTTTAAATTTCTTTATTCAACGTTTTACTTTTTTATTTTCTCGTTCGTCGTAACGCGCGAATTGCTTTAAAAGATTGGAATTTTGAGTACGACCTTTTTTGAGACTCGGGAGGGCTGCTGATGCGCGTCTCGTGTGGATAAAAGTGCAAGCTCCGATAAGAACTTACGAGCGGGTGGTGTCGAGAGAGTGAGAGAGAAAGTTAAAAAAAAAAAGAAAAACATCGAGGTTGAAAGGGCATGATACGCTGACCATACGAGAAAATATACGCATACCGCGTGTGTGATGGTCGTCGTCGAGAGTCTGGCCTCTGTACAATAAACGAGCGAGGAAAAAGAAGGGAAAAAAACGAGAAAAAGCGAGAGAGAGAGAGAAAAGAAAAAGAGAGAGAAAACGTGAAAAAAAGAGAAAGAAAGAAGGGAAAAAAAGAATGAAAAGCGCAGCTCTCGGCAAGGGAGAAAAGTCAGGAGGAGAGCGAGGGTCGTAAATTCTCGCGAATATAACTCGCTGTGAAATACGGAGGTGGCTACATTCTGCATATGTCATTCCGTCTCTCCTCCTGCCGCGGCATTCTCTCTTTCGCACGTCGAGTCTAGCAAACTACGGTACCTATATAGCGATGCAAACACACGGTGACTGCACCCCGCTATAACTTTGCGCTGGCAAAAAAGAAGAAGGAAAAACAAAAAGGAAAAGAGACGAAAAAAAAAGAACAGAAATAAAAAACGAGAAAAAATACACACACGAAAAATGAAAGGGAAGAAAAATTTCCAAGAATTCTCTAGACAAATTGTTTCGCACTTTCGCTGTTTGATTTTCCAAGATATTACGTTCTTTTTTTTGTCTCGAAAATTAACAACTCAAATACACTAAAACGTAATTGTGTTTCGTTCACACGGTCGAAGGGACATTTATACGAAAAAACAATAATAAAAAAGCACGATCATCGTTTTTCTGATCGATCTAATCGAATAAAAAAACGTCAAAAGGGACAAATCGTGATTTTAACGTCGAGGTGTGAATTTATGATTATTTCCAGGGTTGATTAAAAGACCGAGGGGACGAAATCGGGAATAATTTTCGAATACAAACAAAAAAGTGAACAAAAAAAAAGTAATTATTAAGCGAATACGCGTGAATGCAAGATGGACGTACGAGGAAGGGGTGGCGCGTTATTTTTCTTCTTTTTTTTTTTCTTTTCGCTCTCTTCTTTACGAATCCACCGGAATATAAACGGCAACTGGATACGTTGGGGGGCGAGTGAGGGTTGGGAGGGCAAAAAGCTACGGTGAGAAAGCTCGGTCAGGCGCCTCGTGCGCTTGAAAAGCTCCGCAAAGCACCGCCACATAGTCGGGGGAAAGAGAGTGTCATGTTCCCATAGCAACTGCGGGGCTGACTCCGCCTCTCGTCGAGCTGTAGTCCCTTCGTTCGATATCGAGCAAAAGCGGACCTATGCTATCCACCCCTTCTTCACCCCTTGTGTCCTCTCCCCTCTTTTCTCTCTCTTTTTCACTCTTTTCCTCTTTCTCTTTTTTCCCTCTCTCTGTCTCTCTCTCTCTCTCTCTGTTTTCTCCTGTTCTTTCTCTCTCTCTTTCTTCTTCTCTCTCTCAGCCTATCGCTCTCTATCAATGTCCTCGACATTCCTTTTTTTTGCCTATTCTCTATTTTCCCTTTGCGCATCTTTTCGTGCAAACATCTTCGAGCTGCTCGTCTCTCTCTTTCATCGCGACTGTGCTTCTCATTATTCCTCGTCCTTCTCGCAATCTTCCACGGGACGATGGTTTTTATCCCTCGTTGCAAATCGACAAACATGAATTTATCGAATTTGAGGTAAATTTTCATTCGAATAAACAAATCGGTATGCAATTGTTTAAACGATGCGAGCGAAATTTATCAGCCGGATGAATCGATCTTCATCTCTTTTCGTGTGAACAAAATACAAATTCATTGGCTGGATAAATTTGGTATGAATATTTTTTAAAAAGAAAAAACAAAATTTTGTCGTTCGACAAAAACCCAGAATTTATTTTACGCGAACGAGGACGTTAGACAGAAATTTCTCGAGACGAGGAGTCTTGAGAATACTTTTTTTCCTTAGAAAACGTGTGTACGTTGGGTTGAAAAATATAGGTATATAGGCGCTTCATATAATAGAGAAAAAGAGAATGGAGAGAGAGAGAGAGAAAGAAAGCTCGATAAAATGGGCACCCGCGCAAACCTTACCAGCCCTCGCTTTAATTTCGTTGAGTGCAGCGCGCTAGGAGAGCGCAACGCGCACTTCATCGGAGATTATACATATATATATATATGTATATATATATATATATATATGCCCTCCAGCATTATACGCGTATATGGGGTTTGCGCTGAGGCAGTGGAGGATTGCCAGAACCGTCAACGCCACTGGCAAACAGCCGTGACGATCTTTCGTTCTCTGCACACGTTTTTACGATACTCGTCATAGCGCGATGAAAAAATAAAATAAAATATATATATGTATACACAACGATTTATTCGAATAAAAAAAATGAAATTTTCGATGGCGAGGGTAACGATCGTTACACGTTTTTACATTAAATTCTATTTGTCGCTAATGAATTTCGTAATTTTTGATCGATCGAACGTTTCATACGACGTACCGAAAGTAAAATAGAGAGTTGGCACGCACGAATAGCGAGCGATAACGCGAGCTGACCGAAGAGGCGAGCCATCGAGGGTCGAAAAAGGCGAGCACGGGGGCGTCGACCACCACCCCTGTACGGACGCCATCATTGAGAAGCGCTAAAGCTTCCTCGTCACTCACCGTCATGACCTCCCGGAGGCAATAAATAATATATATACGAGCACTCGTCTTCTTCGCGAGTTCTTCAAAATCGTATGTCGTATAAAATCGCAAAATACGGTACCAACCGTGTTTTTTTTCTCTGAAAATAATTAAATTTATACAATAGGATGAATTATTTTTATTTTCGGACCATAGTTATCGTTAACATTTGCTATTTTTGTTTATAAATAAGATCATTCATCGACGTCTCGTATTGCCAAAAATGAAATTCATTCGAAAATCGATTTCTATCGATATCGATTTTATTCTTACCGATTACTCTCGATTATTCAAAGACAACCCTTTCGATCATAAAGAAACAAATAATCGCGATATCGTCAAATCCAGAATTCCAATTTTTCCTCCCCGAACTACCCCTATGCACCCATACACCATTCACCCCCTAACCACCCCTACAATTAAGTCAAAACAATCTCAACCACTTCCCGTATTTTCACGAGTGTTGGTTCCCCGATGAAGAATTTGCCCCTAACGTGAATATCACGAGTAGAACTCGTCGACCGAAACTCGAGCCAAACGTAAACACAACGAGTCAGACTCGTGAAACGATGTTTCGACAGTAATAATCGTGGCTCACTTATTACCACGTCTATATATATTTGTTTTACGTGATACAAATGGATATATTACGCGTTGACCCGTTCCGCATTGGTCCGGATTTCGTCGCGCCAATTCGTCCAGGAAGGGTCTAAATTAATTCCCAAACCCCGAATTAACATTCCCCTATCGACAAAACCTTCCTACCCTCCCTGAAAAAAAATTCCTCCCTCAAAAATCAGATCCCTCTGCCAACTTTCCAAAACCTTCATCAACCCTTACAACCCGAGACATCCTCTTTCTAGCAAACCTACCAAAACACCTTATAATTAACAAATCCTCCTTTATTTTCACATTTCCTCTGAGACTCGGACATGCGTATGGCGATGGGAGAACGCGTGGCGCGAAAACCTCGGAATCGAGGGGGGGGGGGGGGGGAGAGAGTCAGAGAGAGTGAGAGACGTACCAAAGCTCGCGGGGGTGTTGGCGCGCGCGCAGGCGTGCGGCGAGCCTCTCCTTACAAACTAACCACCCCCCTCCCCATCTCCCCTCCGCGACCTCCCACCATCGACAACCCCCGTTCGTGTATCACCTACCCTAACTATCTATATACGCGCCATTCGTACATAGAGCAGAGGCGAGAGTGTTCGGTTGGTGCAGACAACCGAAGCAAACCTAGTAGGGGCGCACCCTGGCTCTCCCTCATTTCTCCCTCTCTCTCTCTCTCTCTCTCTCTCTCTCTCTCTCCCCTCCTCCTCCTCCTCCTCCTCATCTCCCCAGTCACGTCCACTACTCCGCGACTCCCTCTCGCGTTTCTCCATGTACTCAATATATAGCACGATTTCTCCCTCGTTCGCGGTATATCTCTTCGTTGGTGTACCCGCTACCGCCTCCACCACCTACGCCAACCAAACCCACCTCCCGTTTTGCTCTTCCTCTCTGTCTCTCTCTCTCTCTCTCTCTCGTTCTCTCTCTCCGGTTTTCTATCTCTGTTTCGAGTGAGAGAGAGAGATCCCGCGCGATCCTCTCATTCTCTGTCTCTCTCTCTCTGTCTCTCTCTCTCTCTCTCTGACCACCGATCGTCGCAGCGCTTCCGGATCCGAGATAGTCGCGAGAATCGCACAGCTAGCGCACACCGTGCATATCACAGGAGAGATCCATAGTCCGTACGCGATACGCGCGCGCTAATGAAATCGTCGCGCACCTTTCGTAAGATCAATTGGCGGTTCGGTAAAAACGTCGAGGTGGCGTATTAACGAAGATCGACGATTTTCTTTAATAATAATTGTTGTTGGTTGTTTGTTTGGTTTTTGTTTTTTGTTTGTTTTTTTTTAAGCGGAATAACGAACGTTTTGTCGTCAGTGAGTTGATTTTCTTTTTTTTCGATCTCGAGAGAGAGAGAGAGAGAGAGAGAGGATCATACGAGCGGTGGAAAAAAAACGTACGAATAAAAAATATTTCTCTGGGGATTATAATAAACTGAATAAAATCAAAAATATTTACGAAAGAAAACGAAAAGAAGATTGGATGATTAAATAAATTCGCGAGAAATTTATCGATTAATCGGTCGATAAATATATCGATCGTTAATATTGAAAAAGTGAGATACGAAAATTGACGCACGACGAGAACGAAATAAAGAAGAAAGAAGAAAGATATAGGAAAAAGTGTGTGCTTAGAAAGAAACGAAGAAAGAGGGACGGAGAGAAAAGGAAGAAAGTCCCTCGGTGTTTCGCGTCTTCTCGATTTGCGTCGATCGTTCGAGCTCTTCTCTCGCAGGAATCTCCGTAAGTGTTTCTTTCGCTCGTATCCCCGGGTGCACAGTTCCATAGCGGAGAAACGACCGAAACGCATTCTGGCAAGTCCTCGAGGACCGAGAGACGAAAGACGAAAAGACACGAGAGCGAGAGCGCGAGAGAGAGGGAGAGATTCGCGGTGCAAAGGACGATCCTCAAAAGGAGTGCCGCGCGAGACAGGACTAAAATCTTCTCGGACGAAAAGCGACGAGAGATAGAAAGCGAGAGAGATCGAGTGAGTGAGTGAGTGAGTGAGTGAATGAGAGAGAGAGAGAAAGAGAGAGAGACAGGCACGCCCGCGAAACTCGACTCGGCCGTGTCTCGAGGACCACCGGACTTTTTCCTCGCGCCCGCGACATATTTCCTTCTCTCTCTCTCCTCTTCTCTCTCCCTCTCTCTCTCTCGCCCCATTGCTCGACCAACGATTTACATCGGATTCGACGAAGGATAATTTACATTGTCACGCGTGTAAAAACTCATCGATCGCGAATCGGATGTTGCTGCTGAGAATGGGAACCGACGATACATAAAAATATATATATATATATGTATATGTATATGTATATATATATATATCACCGACTAGTCAGACATTATAGTCGATTCCCGATCCTTCGACGCTCCCGAACCATTGTCCAGTTCCTCGCGAGTCGTCCTGGAGGATAACGCGAGCGAAAAACTCGATCGTCGACGGCTCTCTCTCTCGTGCGACGAAAAATCGTCGAAAAATCAGGAGATTTATCACAGTGACCAGTCGATACTTATCGATAACGATCGTAATTCGATAAATAGAGACGATCGACGTTTTGAAACGAAACGCGAAGGAATAATACGAAAATGACGAAATATCGAAGATAACGATTTTGTTCGTTATAAAGAAAAGCGCGGGCGCGCGTTTCGTATTTAAATTTATTATTTCGATCGAAAGAAAGAGGAGGAGGAGGGAAGATTCAAAATCATTGACGATTTTTATAATTCACGTACGCGCCGCGAGTTCACAATCGCGTATTGCTCGCGAGATCATCTCTCGCGCTTGACCGCTCGCGACGCCAGGTCCCCGGTTTCGTTATTCCCGCGATCACACGCATTATATAGCCAAGGTTATGGTCGAGATAAAGACTCAACGGCGAGAAGTCCGATAAGCCGCCAAAACGCTCGCTAAAACTCACCCGTTATACATCATCTCTGTCTGTCTCTCTCTCTCTATATATATATATATATATATATATATATTTCATCGGCTGTCTTTGGTCATATATGGACACTTGGTCAAGCAACGAGAGACAGAGAGCGTCGAGAAGTTAAGACGCGCGGAAAGCGACGACTTTACGAGCCGAAACGTAATATCCGATGGATATATAAAGATACTTATTTACCGTGAGAAGAGAAATAAATCGATACTGAAAAAACAAAACGAAAAAGACACGAAAAATGGCGTCGGAACGATCGACGCGGTTAATAAAAAAAAACGTAAAGTGGGCGTTCGCGAGTTGAGTTATGCGGTGGTGCGTGTTGAAAGAAACCGGGGAGAGTTCGGTATTGCCCGAAAATCGACGCTCTCTCGTACGTCGACGATTTTTCAATCATAATTACGCGACGTGCTTGCTGAGAAAAAAGTCGTGCCGTCCGTCGCGACGGACGAATATCGTCCGTTGTCATCGATCTTTCCCGCACGAGCAACGACGTTATTGACGACGTTATTTTTGCCTCGCGAATCATCGTAACCGTTCGATGATAATCGCGCGAAGAAGATTGTGAAATAGACGGTGAGGAAAATTAACAGGGAATTAATCGAGAGTGGATACTTCGAGGTGCGTGCGACTCGAGAGTCTCGAAAATCGTCTCGAGAACCGGCGAACCAAGAGAGAGAGAGAGAAATCGCCGCTGGGAGAACGTGTGTCGTGCGTATTTACAAACACGTGCTCGCGCTTAACCAAGCGATCTACGCTTAACCGATAAATCGTTCTACGATTTCCACAACGTTCGTCAATTTAACATCCTCGTGAATAATTACTTAAACCACGGATGAAAATAATTCAGTGTTAAAAATCGTCGAAAAAGAAGAAAACAATAACGATTTTTCAAATTCGCGACGATGAACCCTAAATCGCGTCGTGGTCGCCAATTCATCGATTGAAACGCGATTTATTCGCCGAAAACTTCATCAAAACGTTCTCGTTTCGAATATTATTTTTTCTTATCTGATTAAAAATCGAGTTTTTCGTGTAAATTTGTTGTTTTTCTTTGTTTTAAACACAAAAAATCGAAACGCTCGATCGTTATACTGGAGCTGTATTTGCCGTACGCGCCGCTGCCGGGAGGCGGTGGTATCCTCCCGGCGGTGTCATCGAGCACAGGCGGTGGATGCAGGCCGGTTTTACTCGGCGGTGTCGATCTATCGATGTCCGCCGCTGTACATTCCGCTGTTCCAACGAGCGCCCCGTCGGGTTTGAACTCGCTGCATCTCGCTGCAGCGGCTGCGGCTGCTGCGGCTGCAGCCGCGGCGAATGGAAACGTCGCTTCCGGCGGTGACACGAGCACGTTGCACATATCACCCCGTGGACATCCTTCGAGCATCGCGAATCTACCTGGTGGTGCGACTTTACCCTCTACGCATCATCATCACGATCCCGGCGATCTTGGCGACGGTCCACCCGATCCCGACGTTCTTCGCGCGCTTCTCGCGAGAAACAAAAATCTCGAAGGTAAATAAACGATTTGATTATTATTCTTTGTTTTACTGGCGATTTCTTTTCTTTTTTTTTTGAAAATCTTAAGACGTATGGACATTTTTTCTGAATTTAATTGTTTTTTGTTTCGTCGACGACGGTTGTCGAATACAGGAATGACATGGGGGTTTTTTTTTTTAAATAAGCGACGAAATCGAATGCTGTTTTAATATCGAATCTAGTCCTGATAAGGCAGTGGGTATTGCGACTTTTTTTTCTTTTTTTCCTCGATCCGCGAAGGTCGAGCGTAAAAATTGTCGTACAATCCGTCCCGGCGGTTACATGACGTTTGATAAGGCGAATCTATTATCATTTTGCTATCGCTTTCGGGAGTTTGGTACGCACACACCTTTCTAGTAATCCGCGTATGTATTTACGCGAGAGGAAAATAAACGAGAGATATTAATTTTTGTCTGTATTATTATTATTTTTTATAGATTAATTCGAGATTTTTTTTTAGTGGAATTTTCTTGAAACGCTCTGTGTAAGGTAGATAAATGTTCTCGCTGTGCAAAATAATCGAGGGTGAGAAATATCTCGTGTGTACTTGTGTCAAGCGACCGTCAAAGACGCAAAGTGCCTCGAACACAAGTGCTAGAAAAAAGTGTTTCTCTGTCGTTTGGTTGATGTAACATAAAAGTACCGAAAGAGTAGGCGAGATACGCGCTCGTTTATGTACGTCACGTGGCTATTTCAGGCCAGTCATATTATCAAACGCTCATTTAGCCATTTTTTTGTTTATTAATTAATTTATTTACTTATTTATTTATTATTTATATCATTATTATTATTTCATTATTATATTTTAATTTATATTAGGCTGGCCAAAAAGCACGTGTTTATATGTTAAAAACGCAATTATTTTTTGGCCAGCTCTATATATGAATATATATATATATATAGCAAAAAGATAGATAGATAGAGAGAGAGAGAGAGAGAAAAGCACGGTTCAATGAGAACAAGCCGAAGCTGGTGTCTTCAAGAGCCTGCGAGCCTCACTTATTCATCGTTTCAATCTCGGTGAGTGGAGCAAGGTCGAAAGGAGCCTTAATTATGCACACGAGAGTTGCAGGAGACACGAGAATCGCGCCGAACACTTGCCCGCGCACACACACACAAACCGTCCTCACGGCTAACCGAATTAATAACATCCCGTAGTCACGAATTATCGAATGAATATTCAAGCGACGTACGACATAAAATCCTGAATAATAATCGGTAGTAGTAACACCCTAGCCTGGAAATGGCCCTATTGAAATTTCACTCGATCGACCCACTCGCGTTTCGCGACAATCACGACACTTTTCGACTCGAGATTCGACAAAAGCGCGCCTACGAAACTTTTCATCGTTTCACCACTCAAAAATTCATTAATTTTCCACGATTATTCGTAACTCGTAGAATCAATTATAAAAAATCAATCGTCAAATTTAATTTTCATCAATTACAATTTTTTTTATCAATTCTACTTAATTCGTATCGATAAATCAATATTTTCTCATCGATCGTTCAATATTTTCAAAGCCGATTCTCCGTTCGAACTTGAATAAAAATTTCGAATTAATTTCCTCGCCTCGATTCGTCGTTTTCTTAGCGAAGACAATTTTTCATTGGGGCAAAAAAGCGACGACGACGAGTTTTTGTTTTGTTATTGTCGTTACGAGTGGTCGAAGAAAAACAATTGAGTTAGAGGGTTATCGCGGTATAAAGAGGATAAAGAAAAGCGACGTGAAGAGGGAGAGAGAGGGGAAAGTCTTGTAGCGCCGTCGACGATGGCAAAGCTCGTTCACGGGGCTGTTTTCTGCCTCGGACTTGTCAAATCCCGTCGGATATTTTAATAAGGTAAGTGCTGCAAGGCCGCCTCGTGTGCTCGACCTCTCTCTCTCTCTGTCTCTCTCTCTCTCTCTCTCTCTCTCTCTCTCTCTCTCTCTCTCTCTCTCTCTCTCTCCCCCCTCTCTCGCTCTATCTATCTATCTCTCGTATATGGCTCGAAAGCGCTCGTTGGCCTGGTTTAATCATGTAATGTGTTCGAAGGCCTGGCCTCGTGGCTGTTCTTCGGGCTTTTTCTCGCTTCCATCCCTATTTCGCGATCGATACCGATATATCGCTCCACTGTCACGCTTAGAGAGAGCGACCGATGTTGGGCGCGGTATAACGGATGCGTTTAAGCCTACCTAGTACATGGAAGTTTACGCCTATATAACGACCCACGCACAATTCTATAAAGAGGAAAAAAAAGCGAATATTTACTTTTTTTCCGTACGCATAGAATTTTGTTGAATTTTGTTTTTTTGACGAAAATCTTTTACTCGAGAGTCGAACGATTTTATAAATTATAGAAGGTCATCGGTAATTGTACGATTTTCAAATAATTTTCGATCGTTTTAAATTATCGATGTCAAATTTATAAAATTTTGTTCGAATATTATTCGAATAGTTTGTTTTTGAATTTATAATCGTTTTGTTCATAATCTTGAAATCATTTTTTAATAATATTTCAATCATTTTTAATACATTTGTAACGATTGACAATTATTTTTGAATTAATGAAATAATTTGTTTTTTGGCTGAAAATTCCACTTGAAAATTCATTACTTCTTGTGGGTTAACCGCGATCCATTAATTCTTCGTGGGATTTCGTCGTTCGGTTCGTTGGGTAATACCTGTTGGGCGCGCACAAGTGCTCGAGAGGGAAGGGACACATAGGTGTGTACGTGAAGGGGCACGCGACCGACGAGCATTCCCAGCTCTCGTCGTTCCTACGTTTACTGTCCGGGTATCGAATAACAAACCGCGGAGGAGTTCGACGCGCGCACCACGCGCCTTCGCCCATTATCGTATTATCGTTGCTTCTGTTATATATATATATATATATATATATTTTCTTCTTCCTACCCGTGCGACGATCGAAGGGTTGGCTAAGTCGGTTCGACCCACTCGAGCCACTAAAAACACTCGTGTCAATAATTTGATCGATGAGACTTGTCTCATTTTTTGTTCATTTTTTTTTTACAACGTTATAAGCTCCGTCACGGATATTCGTGCGAGCCAAGAATGAAATTGAGCAAGATAGGCAAAAAGAAAAAAGAAATTTTTTAAAAATCGTCATAATTTTACGATTTTTTTCATTCGGGGAGAAAAAATATTTTCAAATTCGTGACTTCTCGTGTTAAAATTTAATTCTTCGCTGTTTCCGGTAAAAATCTATCGTTTTTCGATAAGATAATACGATAATCGTATGGAAAGTGACGTGATCGAAAATCGATGTCGATTGATACTCGCGAAACCTTAAGCGAGCGTGAATCATCGATAAAATTTTGTCGATCGAGTTTGAAAAAAAAATGAAAAGAAAAAAACAAACTTGTCAATAGGCGGACAATCTCTCGGTACAGTAAATTTGCCTTTTGTCAAGTTGGGTTCAGGGATAACAAGGTCACTCGGAAAGAGTCAGCGATAAAACAATAGTCATCGACGATTTTGCGTCTTTTGTGCTGCGTAGAATTATTATTGTTATCGGTTATTATTATTATCATTATTATCGCACGCCTCAGCAAGTCTCGTTTCACTTCGACCATGACTCCAGCTTGATCGCGACAATTCAATGCAGAATCACGACGGCGACGCAAAAAATGCGTGAATCGCGTCTCGAATCGTCAACAAACTCCCGTCTAGCGACTTTCGCAATTCCTCAAAAAATATTCAACGACGGTTAAAAATTTGCGAAATCAAACTTATATTTCGAAAAACAGTTTTTCTTTTCGTTAATTTCAGCAGCCGATTTCCCAAATATTAATTTTGTTTATTTCACTCGATCGCAGATTCGACCTTCATCAAAATTTCGATCAATCGTAAAATTCTTTAAATTGCCACGATAGTTACAACCACACCATTGATAAATTTTTTTTAAAAAAACTCAGCAACGCCGAAGTTTCGTGTTACGTCGAGAGACCAAATTTTCCTCTCTCGTCACGGGAATTCCCGTGGTAAATTTATATATACCTATATACATATATATTGTGTGTGGCGTAATCGGAAACGTTGACGAAAGAAGCGTGCGAGTTTTCATGCACGAGTTTTGACCACAGCGTGGGAACGCTTCTTATACATTGTATCGCGGAGAATTGCGCTGCCGCTGGGCTCCTATTTCTATCCCGACGTTAAACAGTTGTACTCGAACTTCATCCGATTTCGTTTACGCGACGAGGGTCGAGAGGGCGTTGTTTTTGCGGTTCACCGTACAAAAACGGTGTTCACTTTGATGCCACGTGGCCCGATCCACGCCCAGTTTTGTATTTTTCGTGTTTGCGTTGTATAATCGTGGCATGCGCGTGTAAATTACATGTGTAAATACTCCCTCGAATATTATACGGTGTACACACATATAAACCACCGGCCACGTGACACGATAATCAAAATTTTTTGAATTGTTCGCACAATTTGAAATTTTTTTGCAAATCTCGGGTTTGAGTAGTTAACCCTTGATTCAGACCCCTAAGAAATATTCTTGGACTAAACGATCTCTGATAGAACGTGTAAACTTTTTTTTGCATTTTTATTTATGTTTGTTTTGAAAGTTGTTGTTTACTTGTGTGTTTTTTTAGTAGTTGCTCCTTGCTTCAGACTCCTTCGAAG
Source organism: Netelia virgata (assembly GCA_951802705.1). Taxonomy (NCBI): domain Eukaryota; kingdom Metazoa; phylum Arthropoda; class Insecta; order Hymenoptera; family Ichneumonidae; genus Netelia; species Netelia virgata. Next base: position 6,871,892 of record OX637864.1, on the reverse strand, counting down.
CATTATTGAAGTAAATAAATCTCTGATAAAACGTGTGAATGTTTTGTTGTGCCCTGCTTATAATCAGAAACTATTGTTCAACGGTAACGCCTGGCAACAGATAGGAAAGCATGCAAAAATCATACGACAGAAGGTAATCGACAAAATCATACTGACGAGGTAATGCCCGAAGCAAGTGCGGGGGAGAAACTATGGCGAAATATCGGAGCCTCGACTAATAAGTCGAGACTTCAATTAGGCAGTCTCTTAGTAACATCGAGAGCAACAAGTCGCCGGACTAGAATCTAAGAGGGAAAGTCTAAAGGCTCAAAGTTTTCATTAATTGTAACCTTAATCTTTGCCTTATTTTTAATAAACCTATCCGTTCTCGATCCGTTCTCGATATTCTCGTTTTCATTGAACGAAAGTTGAGGGCACAACAGTTTTTTTTCTGTCTTTTTTCTTGATTTTGATTTTAAAAAAATAATTTTTTTATTTATTCTTTTATTTATTTTTTTAATGAAAAATATAGTCAACTTGACTTCGTTTCGGTCGCCAGTTGGTCGCATATTCTTGAATCGAGACGTTTCGGCGCTCGAAGTGCACCCGTGGCTCGCGAGTCGCGTTTCAAGCTGCGCGATACACAGGAGAGAGAGATATTATGCGTGTACGCTCGAGTATACTTGACGTTTCGAGTGGTCACGATGCGGGCAATTTTTGGGCCTTATCTTTTTTCACCGATCCGAAGGTTGTCATTGAGAATTTATGAGACGCGCGACGACCGTTACTACTTGTAATACTGCGAGGAATATTACGAAGGGTAGCGAGAAGACTTTTTCGAAAATTACGAACAAGGAAACGAGACGGTCAATATTTTTCGTTTTTTTTCTCACTGCAATGGCCAAAAGAACTCAAAATTATAAATTGTGTGATATTTTTGTGTATAGGTATAAATAAAAATACAATATTTAGTTTGAAAATTCATTGATAATTCATGATAAACGAGGCATTCTCTGTAAAATGGACAATATTTATTTCCAAAATTTCTCATATTTCTCACTTCTCCAGCATGTCACCCAGCTCGAAACTTTCTTCAGCCAATTCTACAATTTATTTCTCTCGAACATTTAATCGATAAAAAAAATATACAACTCCAAAATAGACGAACGAAAACAATTTTTTTAAATCAACGACAGATATTTCCGATTGTCGTACATAACTAAAAAATAACTGAAACGCATAAAAATGGTACAAGACAACAAGAAAAATAGTCGCGTCAACCTGAAACGTTGCGTACAACCATCGAATATTCATTATTTTTCCGTTCCCGATGCGAAGAATCGAAAAGCGCGATTACTCTTCGTAAACCACAATCGACGAGTCGAACATCAGGTTTGCCATTTGTCGAGCACGGCCGCGTTACAAGCTCTATAGGAAACTAATGTTTCGCGTACAATGACGCGAGGAGACGAAATCGTGAATTTGGAACGAGCGAACGAAAACACGCGACCTGCTGGGCGTTGGTTGTCCCAACGCCACGAGTCGACGTTCGTTCGAAGGCGGTCGCGCTCGTAAAATTTTTGGTCCCGAGGACACATGGTGCGCCGATGCTTTACGTAGCGCTACGAGTGCAAGGAGCGCTTTTCGAGCACCAGTTGTACACTCCCGCACACGCCGACACGTGCCGGACACGCGACCGCTGATGAGTGGATTGTTCATTCCACTGTTTCGACCAAATGCACCTCTCGCTCGCACGAGCGCTCGAGACCGCGCACGATTCTCTCGTCGACGCATCGCGCAGGATGGTTCGCCATTTTTTCTTTTTTTCTTTTCTTTTTTTTTCATAGTCATATTTCACACTCTTCCTGGTGTTCTTTTTCCACTTACGTCGAGAGCACTGTAAACTTGTATCGTTTTATTAACGAAACGACTCCATTTACGAATAATTGATTAAAAAAAATATATATATATATATATAGTTTATAATTAAAATACGACAAAATTATATGTTTTAATTATAATGAAGATAATAATGTAAGAAAATTACGTTATTAGTTATTTTTATGTCGAAAATTTGAATAACGCATCGATTCGTTTTACGAATACCTACCGTCAAAGAGGGCTGGTTTGACAGTTATTTGTATGTAATATCCTAAATTCCAACTTTTTTATGCTCCAATAGAATAATGTGTTCCTTAGCTATGAAATGTATAAGAAAGTCAAGCCCTCCTACCCTCCCAGTATTTTGTATATATTTTTTAAAAAGTGTCAAAGTAACCCCGGTATGGGGCTTCTTTGACTAGGCATTAAAATGCAATTTATATCGAAGATCCAAAGCGTAATGGTTACTTTTGACATTATTTTGATAACAAATTTAATATTTTATGCATTCTACATAAAATTAAATGAAAAACAACAATTTTTTATTACGAAATTGTCATCTTTAGGAAACATTTTACATACAAATATGAAGTAGGTACCTAGGGTGCTATTATAGCTACTTAATCAGTCTTATATATTATCGTTAACATCGAAAAACTGAATATTTACGTAAATTGCGATATATCGAGATTATAATGGCGATATTTGTGTTGCGCGGAAAATTTCCAATTGTACGGAATCGGAAATTTTCTGCTAAATACTTTCTATGGGGTTACAAACCCCCTAGAAAATCTTTTTGATCGAAAACAAAAATTCCCCCCTCCCCGAACCGTCAAAGTCTCGAAAGTAAATAACGAGCGTCGACTGTCAGCACCTGCCGAGGGTCAAAATTTGTTTCCTCCAAAAAGGCTTCAATTGGAGATTACAAAATCAGAAATTTTCCGCGCAACACTAATATCGCCACTATAATCTCGATATATTGCAATTTACGTAAATGGTCGACCTTTTCACCGCTGCAAAGCACATTTAACATATTCTGGCGCTTTGTCAAAATAGCCCGAAACACTGTCAAATTTACCCGCAATATGAAACTAGCCCTCTTTGACGGTATTTGATTTTTTGAAAAACGAAAAAAGGTTGTTTTAATTACAATAATAATAATAATATAAACGAAAATACAGTTATTAATTATATTTCGAAAATATAGATTTATTATTACTCTTGATATAAAATTTATTCGAGAAATAATTCAAAATCGATCGAATCATTTTTTGCTTAATTATCGAAACGTAAATCGATTCGTTTCATTTTTGTATTCGATGTAATTAACGCTCGTGCCGCACGAAAATCACCGTCGAGGTTCGTCGCGACGAAATACAATCGAGATCGTTTCGGCTGTGTATGGATTATTAATTGAAATGGTCGGCTCGTGGTTCGACGCTTTAACCGCGCCTTCCGTTCCACTTTTATTTTATGGCCATTTCTCCGCTAACTACGCGAACTACGGGCCGATAACTTTCGGTCCCCGGTGTCCACGAGAGACTCCATTAAAGATTATAACTATCGTCTCTCTTTACCCCTCGCAACTTTTTTTCTCCTTCTATATAGGCAACGTCCTACGTATTCGTGAAAGCCTCTCGGTCGTTTGTCTCGTCCGCCGTCTCCTTCCTCGCTCTCTATCTATTCACCACTTCGATTTATCACCCGGGGAACGCATCGAAGCGCGAGCTCGATCCACCGTGAAAAACGTCCGCGAGAATTCGACGCCTCGATTTTCCCCTCCTCAAAAATTTAAACGTGAATACAAAAAATCCTCGGAATAAAAAATTTATCGATTTTATTTAAAAAAAAAAAAAACAAAAATCTCTATTGGACAATTTTGTTTTCAAAATATTATTTCAACGATTATTCCTCTCGCAGGCGAGACGACGATATTAATTATTTAATCGCGACTCGTCTATGAGAATTAAAAAAATTAAAAAAAATGGCGATTTATCAATCGCGAAACGTCGTTTCTCGATTAATGAAAAATTTCTCAGGCTTCCCGAGGTTCGTGGAGCGATACAATAGTCCGGTAGAAAAGTTCACCTATAAGTCGGGGCGGGTACTCGACGTTATAGGACGTAATATACGCGATAATCTCGCGTACGAAGAAAGGAGGGATCGAACGTTGAACAAAAACGCGGCGTGTAGCCTAGGTATATTTTATACTTAGGATGCCAGGATGCTCTCGTGCGTGTATCTATATATGTACATAGTTCGCGTGCCCGGAAATCTCTATAATGGAAAAACATATCGTCCCCTAATAGCCCTCATTGGCAGTCCTTCCATTCGACTCTATTCTCTCTCTCTCTCTCTCTTCGTCTTTCTTTCTCTCTCTCTCTCTCTTTCTATATATATATATATATATATATATATATATATATATACATACATTTTATGCATACATGTATATCGTAGCATGTCCTCCGGCGCAGAAAGCAAAAGAGAGAGAGAAAGGAAGAATCCGAAAGCCGAGTCACCCCTGTTTTCATTTCAATTTGGACCCCTCGGTTGGTGGTGAGGGTGAGCCAACGTGAGCGGTGATCAGCGAACCCCTACAGCGCCCTCTCTCTCTCTCTCTCTCTCTTTCTCTCGGCGATGTTAACTCTCGTCTGGCCAGATGGCCGACGGACTCGTCGAATATTCGTCTCGTTCTAAGCCCTGCTATCACTATGCCTATACGCGTATATGTTTTACTGGTGCCACAACGGATCGCCTCTCTCGCTCTCTCTCGCTCTCTCTCTCTCTCTCATCCCCGTTATATATATACGTATCGACCATGATCGAGCATGTCAATGTTTGCTCAGGCTCATACTCGGATGTATCGCGAAGCGGTACTAACGTCCTTAACGAATCAGTTTATTTTGTCGGGTTTACCTCGCGTTACTCGAGGTTAGCGACTACCGATTCACTTTCCGTTTTCCCCTACGGCGATCGCTCGTTCAAATGGAAAGACGACAGATTTCGACGAGCAAATGACCAATCTCGTTGACTCTTCGAGACGATTATAAGACCGAAAGAAAATAATAATAAACTGTCGAAATTCTATTTTTTACGAAATTAACTTCGATGACGTAAACGCGACCGAGAATTTAATTAATCTAATTAATTATTGCGATGGCGTTTCTTCATTTTTGCGAATCGCATTAAAGACACTAGCTCGACTATTTAAATTTAGACCAGTCGAGCGATAAGAGATCGAACGCTGGTCGAAAGACGAACGATCGAAAACTTGTCTCGGTGATTCTGCGAGACGATTATAAAGAAGAAAATAATAATAAACCGCCAAATTTTGTTTTTTTCGAAATTAATTTCGATGACGTAACGCGACCGAGACTTTAATTAATCTAATTAATTATTGCGATCGCGTTTCTTCGTTTTCGCGAAACGACCTGAAGACAATAGTTCGAGATCGACTATTTAAATTTAGACCAGTCGAGCGATAAGAGATCGAACGCTGGTCGAAAGACGAACGACCGAAAACTTGTCTCGGTGATTCTTTGAGACGATTATAAGAAAAAAAAAATCATAATAAACCACGAAATTTTGTTTTTTCCGAAATTAATTTCGATGACGTAAACGCGATCGAGACTTTAATTAATCTAATTAATTATTGCGATCGCGTTTCTTTGTTTTCGCGAAACGACCTGAAGACAATAGCTCGAGATCAACTATTTAAATTTAGACCAGTCGAGCGATAAGAGATGGAACGCTGGTCGAAAGACGAACGACCGAAAACTTGTCTCGTTACTGCGCGTACCATGAAACGTACCTAAGGGAATTATTCTAGTGTCCAGTGCGAGACGCGATGTCCAACGTACACCGATATACATACGTTACCCCTGGCGCATTGCGGTTGGTTTTTCTCCCCCCGGAGTCTAAAATACTCCACCGATCCGTCGCCCGACCCCTGGCTCCTCGTTTTCGCCCCGAAATTCCCACATCGACTTCGAAATCCACACCGTCGTATCTCGACCGCACTCGCGCCACCTAATATTACCCGAGAAACAAATTGATCTCGCTAATCGATTCTTCGATATTCCATTTAATCAAACATTACGCTTATCTATATCCACCCTCGTCTCAAAGATAATCAAGATAATATATCGTTAAATCCCTAAATTACCCCGCGACCATTTTTCTTCTTCTCTCAATCGTAACAAATTTGAAACTCAAAATAAGAACAGTTTTCCAGAAAATAGAAAAACAAAGAGCTATTTTGCAACATACAACGATTGATGAGTAATCAAGCCATCTGCTCGTTCGAGATAACCACCTAGTCGAAACTTTCACGGAAACCTCGTAACGACCCACGGCAAACAGTTCAATTTTAGGCGCACTTATACTCGGGGTTATGATTTACAGCGAATAGCCTCGTGAATTATCCGAAAACCGGTTAGTTATATCGATACTTTAAACATCGAGGGGTTAGACTGCGAGGTTAAGGTGAGTCGCGGTTGAAGAAGGTGGGGGTTTGAGGTGCATCAGCGAAATCACGTCGAGACGTAATATCGTACAGGGCGAAAGAGCCGACCGCGCTTACGCGGATACTACGGAAGCCATAACGCTTTTCGAATGGGGATTGTTGTAACAGGGTGAGAGAAGAAGAAGAAGGTAGCGAGGGGGTTGGTAGTTTGAGGGCGGGGAGGTAATATCACGCGTTCGCTGAGGACGGCAGACCGGAGTGATTCACCAAAATACTCGTGCGGCAGATGCGCGATCGTGAAGATAGAGGACTCTCTCCGTACTCGGCATTTAACTTTCTCCAGCTCGTTCCAGAAAAGCCAACGGGAGCGTGTTTCCATTGTTCCATAAAAAAAAAAAAAAAAAAAAAAAACCCACGCGTCTCATTTTTTCTCTCACTTTTCATTCGTCTCCATTATTCAAAAGAATCTAAAACCATCGCGAGATATCCAATTTTCCGTCTCGAACGAATTTATTTCTCACATCATTGAATCAAATCCGACAAGCAAAAATTACAAAAATTACTTTTTACATGAAAAAAAATCAATTTTTTTTTTTAAATGACCGAATTTTATTTTGTTTTTTAAAAATAAATCTCTCGTAGAAAATTTGACATCGGAGTTTCTTATATTTGGCTAATAGTCGATCAAAGGATAAAGTACCGAGTGACAGAAGCCCCCCTCCCTCCTACCACATGCACCAGCTCGACGGTGACACGACGGAGCGTAGGACGTTGTTGCCGTCGAACCTTCCTACCGACTCTCGTGATATACGTATAATGGCACTACATATGCCAGGATCGAACAACCCCCCCCCCCCCCCATATCCCTCTGACCCTCCTCTTGGGTAAAAGCAGAAGCAGAAGTCGCATTCACCGCACACCCACGCACAATGCCCCGAGCCGGTCTTAATAGGTACACGCATTCGCTGATTGGAAACTGCCCGAGCGAGCGAAACGAGGGAGTGCGCGCTCGGTAGTCGGTGAAACGCGTACGAGAAGAGTAGAAAAGAAACGAGGGCCCCGGTATCGCCCCGTGACTTATGTACTTTTGTACACGCGAAGTACCGATGCCTCGTTCTGTACAATACGAGAAGCTGTCGTTAAACCGAGACCTTTTCTCGAACCCTCCGTGTTCTCTCTATCGTCGGTTCCCCGTTTTTCGTAAATTTCGTTTCAAAGCCACGAAAATAACGGACTCGTTCGTAAAATTATCACTTTCGAAGGTATTTTCAATATTTCTGAATACAAGTGGAAGAAAAATCTTGTCTTTTTTCTTGTTTAAAATCGATTGAAAGAAAATTGGGTTTTTGACGATTTTTGAAAAAAACAAATGCTTTTTTTGAGAGATGATACGACTTGAAAAATGTTCATGTTTATGTAAATATATATATGTGTGTGGTTTTTTTGTTTTTATCGTACAAACAGGAAAGAATGTCGAGTAGAGTCGCAGCGGTTCTTCCGCGTAGTTTCGTTTCCATTATTCTAAAAAACCGTACACGGCACACATATGCGACCGATGCTCCGTTCGCGTGTCTGATTCATTTATACGATAGGAGAACACGGGCAAACGCCACACCGCTGGTGTACCCAATCGATTCGGCTCTTATCCGATAACGCGACGAGCCTTCCTCTCGCGCGCATACGCGTATTATTAATATATATATTGCGCAACTTCAACTCCCTTTTGTACACGGCAGCGAGTGCCACGCCATACTCACGTGTAATTATAATAATGAGTAGTAATTTATGATTTATTGCTGTTTCGCGGGATGCATAGGTACACATATTTATCGTTGAATAAGCTTGTCTGTGTGTGTTTGTGTAGATAGTGACGGAAAGGGCCATTTTGTGTCTCGTGCGCGATAAGAACGCGTGACGCTCTCGTGCGCTTCTCTTTTTTTCTTTTTTTTTTGTGACTCGTCACGTGCCACACGTATCGGCCGGTTCGCGAGACAAATTGCAACGAACTCGTGAAAATTTCATGAGCGTTGATCGACTGGCGATTATCGCTGTCGCTGATGAAAAAAAACATCATATTTTCCTTCGAAGACATTGCTGTGCGAATATATATATTTTGTTTCTTTATCGGCGATCGGCCAATTAACCGATTTAACGCCCACGACATCCTCGACACAGTCGAGGTACTTAAAATTCTTCAAATATTTGCCACGCTTGACGTTATCGTTGGAAAATTTTAATTTTACCATTTTTCTCCGTCATTTTAGATGATTCGACTAGATTCACGGAAAAATTAGTCTTCAAGAGAAGCAAACAATGCAATACTCCGTGAATTTAACCAAACGATTAAAGTTAGTCGACTTTTCCACGAAAATTTAATTTTCTCCGTGACTTTAGCCAATTTACGAAATCAATTCTTTTTATAATTATTGTTCGACGTGATTTTAGGCGATTCGACTAAATTCACGAAAAACGAATTTTCTCGAGAAGAAAACAACGCAATACCCCGCGAATTTAACCAAACGATTAAAGTGATTCGATTTTTTCACAAAAATTGTATCTTTCCCGTGACTTTAGCCAATTTTCCGAAATCAATTCTTTCAATAATTGTTTAAACGGTTGGAGACGTTCCGCTTTATTTCTCGACGAGCCAAGGAGAAACATATCGTTTTCCTTATGCATAAAATCTCCGATGTATCGGCTCGGCAATAAAGTAGTCGCGTTTCTAATAGACGTACACGCGCATTACCCTATTAGAAAAAAAAACGCAATGTCTTTTGGCCAACCTAACAGGCTATTCCCGCATGCTGCCGGATTACACTCGTAGCGAACTGTAAATTCTCTCGGGACGTCATTAACGTCACCAATACTCGAACGTACGCGTAATGGCCAGCTTGCACAGCTCACGAAGGCATTACGCTTGATTACCCAACGCGAGCGCGCTACTCTCCTACCTCTTCCGTCCTACTGTTTCGCATCGAACTATCCAAACAGAGCCTCTCGTCATTCGTGTATTCCCAACTTTGCGTAAATCGTTCCCATCCGCAAGTTCGAATTTGCCTCGTAATTTCGTTCGAAAATCACTTCGTCGCGTTTTCAAACGATATTTTATCCATCGCGATCGATTTTTATGAAAAATTTCAAATTCGAATAAAAATAAAATTTCATATCGATCCTCGATGTATAAAATGTATTTATATCTTATTTACGAAATACTCGAGCTCGGATAAACGTCGATCTCCAATTTCTCACAGTATCGCGATACTTATCGTATTTTATTTCAATTTCCACGAGTATCGCCGATAACGATCTCTGTTACGGAACGAAATTTGGAGAGACAAATTTTTCCGTATCTTTCATCTCTTCGAGATACGCGTTCACGTGCCTGTCGGATAATACATCGATGGGAAAAAGGACGGAAGACCTGTTCTTCTCGATTCGCAGCATCCTCTCTCTCTCTCTCTCTCTCTCTCCCTCTCTCGCTCCCAATCCGAGTACCAAAATCGAGGGTCTGGTGATTCTCTCGAGGGATTCTCGTCGCAGCGCAAGGGAACGATACGGATTTCATCCGACTGTACGGTGACCGTTTTCACCCAAGGGAAAACCGCGCACGCCCGTGGTTTCTCCCTTAATTACCGTCGACTTGTCGTGCCTTCGTACAAGGCTTATTTTTCCTTCTTTTTTGTTTTGTATTCATTGATTCCCACATGAAATTCGTGCCCTTGCCGCTTGTACATATATTTGCTTTTCATATTCGACGTTGCTCTCCTCGCTCCGTCAACGTCGTGAATGCAACGCAAATACTCGAATCCCCTTGCTAAACACGCAGGAGTCTCGTCGTCGAGCACATCGCGTAGGACGTATCCGCGAATTATTTACGTGACTTCGAGTTAAATTTCGGGATTTATTTTCACGGAGTGCCACGAGACGATCGTAATCTTTCTCGTTGCGCACGTGCGTTGGATCGTAAACGCGACCCTCTTATCTTCGCGAGGCTCATTTTACGATTTATTCAACGAAATAATTAATCCATACTTCGTAATTAAGAATTTATCGTCGATAATTAGCCAATGCCCGATTAATCATCCAAATCCAATTAGCCAATTTAAAATAATAAAATAAATAAAAATACGTCTATGTAAATGTGCGATTTTTTTTTTTTTTTTTTCGACGTTGTTGCTCTTCTCGATTTTGATAAGCGCAGCAGAGAATACGGGAGGAGGAGTGTCGGATGGAGGAAACCCCGCATCGAAGCGTGCGCTCGACGGTGACCCGACTCTATTCCGCGGATCTATCGGTACACGTGCGAGTACGTACGGCCTAAACGCGCACGCACACTACAAACCACGACGTCGACTGCTGTTCCTCCCTGATTTCCCTCGAGATTCCTCGGTGGCTGTGAGCTCGTGGCAGCGAGCCACAACGTGTGCCTACACGTCGACCGAGTCTGCCTTGAAAATTGCTCTAGTACAATATATATATATATATATATGGGTGTGTGTTTGTGTGTGTGGATGCATCTACATTTATATACGTCTATTCGCACTCTACCACTCCCACTCACGTGCTCCCGTCTAATGCCTCACTTTTTCACTCGCGTTGCAAAAAACCCAACGCGCCCTCCTCCACCTCGTCCCCACATCGTCTCTGCGTTTCGATCGGGGAGTTCATAAAAAAATATCCATCCTTAAAACGTCGATGTTAAAAAAAAATCGATCACGTTGTCACTTTTTCATTCGTGGTGCGAAAAACGCAACGCTATTTCGACCTTGTCGTCTTTGCACTTCGATCGAAATGTTCGTGAAAATAATTGGACCCTGAAACGTCGATTTTTAAATCGATATATGGAACGAAAATCGATCATGTTATGAAGGTTTCGATATTCAACTCGAGGGATGTGAATTAGGGAGGTTAAATTTGTATTATTGTCAAAATTGCTCGCTACCGTCAAACGGGACTAGTTTGAACAGGTTTTGGTAGTTATTTGTACGTAACTTTTTTGTAACATCCTAAATTTCAAATTTTGTTGCTCCAATAGAACAATGTGTTCTTTGACTATGAAATGTGTAAGAAAGTCAAGCACTCCCACCCTCCTCCCCGCCCCGCTATTTTTTTATGTATTTTTTAAACAGTGTCAAAGTAACCCCGGTATGGAACTTCTTTGACAAGGCATTAAAATGCAATTTATATCGAAGATCCAAAGCGTAATGGTTACTTTTGACGTCATTTTGATAACAAATTTAATATTTTATGCATTCTACATAAAATTAAATGAAAAACAACAATTTATTATTATGAAATTGTCATCTTTAGGAAACATTTTACATACAAATATCAAGTAGGTACCTAGGGTGCTATTATAGGCACTTAATCAGTCTTATATATTATCGTTAACATCGAAAAACTTAATATTTACGTAAATTGCAATATATCGAGATTATAGAGATTATAGAAAAAGTCTTTTTTGGGTCGAAAATGAAAATCCCCCCGAACCCTCAAAGTCGCGGAAGTAAATAACGAACGTCGACTGTCAGCACCTACCGAGGGTCAAAATTTGTTTCCTCCAAAAAGGCTTCAATTGGAGATTACAAAATCAGAAATTTTCCGCGCAACCCGAATATCGCTATTATAATCTCGATATATCGCAATTTACGTAAATAGTCGACCTTTTCCCCGCTGCGAGCACATTTAACATATTTTGGCGCTTTGTCAAATTTACCCGCAATATCAAAGTAGCCCTCTTTGTCGTTAGGTATTTATCATCATCGAAAACAATTTTACGTACAAAACAAATACCAATACGATATTCCTCCTTTTTTATCGATTCGCTCGTAAAAAAATAAACTGGACAAAATTCCGGAAAAATTGGCAATATATCTATGAAATTGTCACAGAAATTCGCGGTACGCCGCAAATTTTATTCCCGCGCAGTACCTCTCGTCATCGTCGACCACAACGTACAAAACGTTGCTCGATGCGTTTTGTTCCGCGGTAAGGTCGACACCGGCAAATCGAGTTCTCACATTATATCAGTGAACGAGAAATCCCACCGGGACGTGTTGGGACGAAAGGGCAAAAGTGTATGTCGCGGGCGTATATTTATATACGTATATACGCGAGGGAATAATGGGAACGTTTCGTTCTCCGGGTTGCAAAAGTATATCTATATCTCTCTATATATATAATACGGTTACAGTGCCAGGAGTATCGAATGTACGTAGTGTAGCATATTGTGTCGAACGGCCCATGGGGTTCAGCGCCGTGTGAGAAGTCGGCCCAATGGCCCTTGCCAGGGTGGCTCGGTACCTACACCCACCCATGCGACCTCGCGTCGAATAAAAATTCTCTCTATTCTCCCTCGAGTCCCCGTGTATTTCTCCTCGTATCTTCCTACGAAAACTCCCTTTTCTTTTCTCTTTTTGCTTCGTTTCGTCGCTTCCCTCCCCGCGAAAGGGACAACGCGAGTTGCAAACGTTTCACGGGACATTGTGCCACGAGACGAGAACTTCGACGTTTACGCTTCACCCTGAAACGCATCGACTCACACACATACACACGGGGATGTCAGTAACAGTGGCAAAAGAAAGTTCTGCCAGGGAACGAGACAGATACTCGTTGCACACACTTGCTGCTTTTTCGATGGGACCCTTGGGTCAACTTTTCGTAGAACGGACGAGACATTCTCGATGAATATATTCCCAGGCTGCCGTTAGCGTATGCCTGCCGTGGGAGCGTGTAAATGAGAGAGTGTGTGAGAGAGAGAGAGCGATTTAAATGTACTTCAATTATTCTTTCATTTCATAAAAAAAAAATATACATGACAGTGGAAATGAATTTTTAATTCGTTAGTAATAAATTAGCTTCCGTGCAATTTTCATTCGTTAGCCATTTCGAACGATCTCTCGCGCCTGAAAAAATAAAGCTCGAGAGATGCTTCGAACGAAGGATTTGATCTCGTGGTTGAGAAGCTGTACGTCCAGCTCGAGAGGAAAAGAAAAGAAAACGAGTACGGTTTCGGGGCGTCCGGCTGTCGATCGTACGAGGCGTTCGTCGAACCCGCTACAACCCCACGCGAGATCCCTTTACAGGATCCTGTACGCGCAAGGTTTCCACCAGCTGCTCCAGCTTCGATATCCCTTTCCTTTACAGAGTCATCGCTCTTTGAAATCCACACTACCCTCGGGCCTGGCGCGTGTACGACGTGGCCTCTTCACACGCGATAAGAAACATTTATCTCTTACATTAGAAATTGAATTTTCAGCAGAAAAAAAATTGTCTCCGTGACTTTAGCCGATTGTCTAAAGTCACTTTGGACAAAAGTAAAATTTGTTAAGAGGAAATAAAGTCACGGAGAAATTGAATTTTTTTGCATGGGATGTGATATTTTTCTCCGTGATTTTGGCGATTTGGCTAAGATCACGGAAAAGTAAAATTTATTAAGAAGAAATAAATTCAACTCCGTGACTTTAGCCGATTGGCTAAAGATTCTAGAATACAAAAAAAGTCTGTGGATCTCGACATTTTCCTAGATTCGTGCTAAAGCCACGGAGTCCCTAGAACCACGTCGTCGCTACAGCGACACACTGGGCACGCAGCGGCTATAATCACGGAGTGCCCGAAGCACGACCTTATTATACGCGTAATATCTTCACCGGTGCAGCAACTCGAATCATAACGAGCAGCTGGTGCGCTCGTTCGACCGAGAGAAACAAAATATATAAAACTGTATCAATCGCACCATGGTTTCCCGGACTCTGGACGTTCGAGTCATTCGATTTCCGGCACGACGTAAAACACGACGAGCGAAACACCGTTGCCGGAAGTGAATTCGGCCGGTATCCAAGACCCGTGACTCTTCGGGTCACTTGGCTCGATCGACCTTAGCACGTGGTGATTTTTTAATTAACGACCCAACGAAGAAAAATAATCATACCGCAAAAGCCTGTCTATTCCACAATTGCACCGCCAGGGCACGCAGCTGTCCGTCCATATCGCTTCGACATTTTTAATAAAAAAACTAAAATAAAAATGAAGATAAAAAAAAATTCTTTCAACGATGAAAACACATTCGATGAATCTCGGAGTCGTAACATTTCACTCGTTCGGAGTGGTGACTTTCCTCGCTTTTCGACTGATGAAGATATACGCGAACGAGCAACTGGTACATTTTGAGATACTTTTGAGGGTTCACAAAACGAGAAGCTACTGTGTAATACGTACCAGAAGAGTAGCGAGAGAATGAATTTGTGTATGTGTGTGTGTGTATGAGAGAGAGACAAAGCGAGAGAGCGGCGCGCCAAAGCGAGAGAAAGAGAGGAGCATGCAGCACAAGTGCTTATATCCTCGAAACGAGGGTATAACAAGAAGCCACTTGGCGAACAGAGCGGTAATAGATTAAAGCCATCCTTCCACCCTATACGTACCGGGCATATATTGTCCCCTTAACACCCCCATTCGAGTAGTTCGCTTTAGTTCATTTGACCCCACTTGTCTCGCACTACGTGTCGACTATATATCTATACGTTGCTGGTACCATTTTGTATACGAAATTCTCCAAGTACGTTCCGCTCCTGTACTAAAATCCTTTTCTATATCCTCGCAGCATCCCTACTGTCTGCTCCTCCATCCTTTCATCCCTATCGAAATTACCTTCCGTCCCAAAATATATAAATTTTGTAGACGAATGTCATCGATGAATTTTTATGATTAGACTTTATGTAAGTTTTAGATATTTTAGTGTATGAAATTTCATTCAATTTTTTAACGATATGCATTCTGCAAGTTATAAATATATCGCCCTTATGGAATATATTCTTTTTCCACCACTTTATTCCCATAAAAAATACTTTTTGTCCCAAAATATCGAAATTTTTGACACGAATGTCATCGATCATTTTTAATGGATAAAATTTATTCAATTTTATACCAGGAAAAATTCCGCATTATAATTATATCACAGGTATGAATTTTCTTCGTACAGTTTCTAATATTCTCGTATCCGTCCTATGAATACTATAGAAACGAAAATAATGACTTTCACCATCATCCTCTTTCACATTCTATGTACATTTATATATATAACAGCAGGTATTTTACGGCTTGACAAATTTACTAAACATACTTCACTTACGCTAATCCATATGCGGTACACGCGTGTCGTCACTATGTCGAGTACATACGCGATTATCGGACGTAATACCTTACGTACGTGCAGAAAGAGAGAGAGAGAGAAAGTGAGAGAGAGCCACGTTATACATAAAGAAGAGAGAGAGAGAGAGAGAGAGAAAGCACCCCTCGAGTGACAGATCGAGCAGGGGGTGGCCATTTAAGCGAGTCCACGCAATTTCCTTAATGTACTCGCTAAATGCCCTCGGTCTCACATGCGAAACGAACGTGACGTACTATAAGCCTAGACACGTGGAGAATTCCGCGTATTATCGCGTTCTACCCCCAACGATAATTCGTCTACGCGATAATAATAGCTCGTCCTCGATACTAAAACGATGTTACAGCTACGATCTCACTTTTCTCATTATTTTCAAATGTTTCATGGAATTTGAGACCTTACCATGAGATTTTAACGTTTATTCATACGATTTCGAAATTCTAAGGGTTATTTTTTTCAGTCATCCCGTTCGAGCTCGTCCTCGATGCTAAAACGATGTTACAGCTACGATCCTACTTTTCTCACTATTTTCAAATGTTTTATCAAATTTGAGACATTCCCGTAACATTTTAACGTTTAATCATACGATTTCGAAATTCTAAGGGTTATTTTTTTAGTCACCCCATTCGAGCTCGTCTTCGACTCTAAAACGATGTTACATCTACGATCCTACTTTTCTCACTATTTTCAAATATTTCATGAAATTTGAGACATTTCCGTGAGATTTTAATGTTTATTCATACGATTTCGAAATTCTAATAGTGATGTTTTTTCAGTCACCCCGTTTGAGCTCGTTTTTGTTTTGTTTTCAAGGAAGCGATAGTCATTGCTAGTAAAATAGCTAATGGGGTAAGTTGAGCGATCGACGTAGCCGTATGTGATAAAATAGGGTCCGTTCATCCGTCCGTCCGTCCGACTACCGAGCCACTCGGTCATTCTCAATCGACACTCACGAGCAAACACGTTATGGGCGGTACGATTGCATAATCCTACGATCGAGCCCCCCCCCCCCCCGCTAAGTTCGATACACCATCATCGTTATTCATCCCCCTCGTCCGTTGCAAATTTGTCCCTACCCCCATTTTATCAATTCATGACTTTAAAAAACCAACCTCATAAAAAACTTGACTAAATAAAACTATTAACTTTATGAAAAAAATTAAAATAGACAAAAATTCTCAAAATCCAAATTCGAAAATTCATAATATTTTTCAACCGTCGAAAAATTTCACTAGTAAAATCATAGAAATAAAATCGTATCCTTTATTTCTGTTACGACCATATATGTATATATATATGTATATATGTATATATATATATATATATATATATAGTCTTAGTTGATAAAACGATACGACGAAGAATAGTCCAGGATGTACAAGAGGGCGAGAAAGGAGTGAAGCGCGGCGAAAGCGCGAAGGGGATGAACGCGCACCAGCGGCCATCGGGAGGGGGTGAAAGAGGGGGCGATGCTCCCTCGGATCAGCTATATATATATATATATACAAGTATATCCGCCGGTCGTATCCTCCCCTATAAGCACCGACCAGCCGTTCCCGTATTAGTCAGTTCCGCGGGCACATTGTCCCCATTTCATACTTATTTGCACAATTTCCACTTGATTTTTCGTAACACACTGTATATACACGCGTAGATCATACGAGCATAAATCGTAATACCTTACCGCGCAAGCAAAAAGCCCGAGCCAAATGTTTTTCGTTCGCCCTTCGGACAAAAAGAAAAAAAAAAGCAAAAAGAAAAACAGCCTCACCACTCGGTAACCGAGACCCTATCTACATCGCCTCGTTGGCGTTTTATTGAACGGAAGATATTCGATTTTATTAATGTTATTGGCTGTGGAGGGGCGGTGGGGGGGGGGGGGGTGGATTTATTTTTATGCCGAACCAGGGGGGGGGAGGACGACGACGAGTCGAATGCAACGCTGGAAATATTATTATTCTTTTGATTAATCAATGAAATTAATCAATTTACGTTATATCGATTTTTGTTTTGTATTTCATTATTTTTTTGTTAATTTATGGAAAATTTGGTTATTTAATTAATACGTGAGAATACGTGATAAACGTTGAACGATGATAAACTATGTAGTTACCTTCGCTCGAGGGTGAAAAATAGGGGATGAAAAAAAAAAGAAAAAGATGAAAGACGTCGTTTTGTGAAATATACGACGCGCTTAGCCGGTAGACACGGATGACCGAGGGTTGACCGAGAGAGCGAGAGAAAAGGGGAGGGAGTTGACAATCAGTAGAACCTGTCGTCGGCCGTCGTCGTCGTGTCGTCGTCGTTGTCGTCGTCGTGCGTCCGCTTCGGCATTGTGTGCACACTGCTGAGTTTCACTGGTACCGATGCTCTCGGGGTGTTGACGCAGATTTAGCAAGGGGTTTGTGTGCGGATGTTGACTGAAGTCGCGGCACGATGAAGGGCCGAGCACGTATTTGAGTCAGCATCCAGCAACGTACCGACTCTTCTCTCTATTCATTGTTATTTCTCTCTCTCTCTCTCTCTCTCTCTCTCTCTCTCTCTCTCTCTCAGTCTCACTCGAGCTATTCACAGCGATCTTCATCCCTCTGTCTCTCTCTCACTCGACAAAAGGAACGAGAAACTCGTCGGTCTCTCGGCCGTTTCTACTTTGCGATTTATCGTAGCGTAACTCGTCACGCTCCGCTCTACTCCCACGCCCGTTCATAGATTTCGCCCCGTTAGCAAATGCACAAAAGCACGAGCTTTTACGAACAGTCTGCGATTCGTTGTTAACACTCGAACACTTTTTATGACAACGGTTTTTAGTATTATGTCGTTATTCGGTGATTTTTTAAATTATTTTTAGTAAATGAATTTATAAATTTTATTATTACGGCGCGTTGTATTATAATAGCCAATTATTAATTGTGATATTAACAAGTTGACGCGTGTCGTTAGCTACCGGACAAAAAAATCTAATTACTGTTGGGTCAAAATCATATATTATTACATTATTATTATTATATTATGTATTATAATCATTATACAATTATAGTACATAAGATAATTATCATGGATCATAATTTATAATTAGTATGATAGTTATATAATAATTATAATCAATTATTTATTAATTACTAATTATAAATTTGTATCATTAATTATAATATATGATTACACTGTTAATATTATAGTATAACCATAATACATAATATATTATTAATAGAGTAATAATATATTGTAATTAATTATCATTGTATAATATTTGTAATACAATATTATAATGAATAATTATAAAGAATTAAAGAATTCGTAACAAAAGAGAATTTAAAAAAGATATTACTTTTCTATTTATTTTCCAATCGAAACTTTCCAATTCGATATGAATTGAAAAAAATTCATGGGGTTCGTACATGTAACCTGCCGAATGACATGTCGAGACGATTTATATCGAGTTTACAATACTAATGTATTATCAGGTATGGCAACTTTGCAACGGGACATCTGCAGCAGCGCTCGTATTTGCCTAAATCGCATTTATCAGAATAAAGAAACGCGGTATCGTTTCCGATACGACCCGTGCATGCATTATTATACCGCACGTCGCGTTTGACATTCATGGACTACCCTATGCGAGATCCAGATATCCAGACCTTTTTTCCTGACTTTTGGTCCGCTTCTACGGCCAACTGTCGAGCCTTATATGACGGTCGTACATTAACCAGATTCGGGATCCTCCGCTGGATTATTACGACCGATATATCGTTTATATATATATATATATATATATATATATATATATATATATATATATATATATATATATATGTATATATATGTATATGGAACAAGGGGTGGATTCTCGATACGCGTTTTATTATTGCCCCTTTCGAAGGCTCGGCCTGGATCGTATCAAGGGCCCTCTCTCCTGGCGCCTAACGGCCCACTATTATCCACCATATGCATATATACGCGATGTGAGATTCGCGCCACCTCGACCACTCGTACGAATGTATTTAGCGCGACTGCGAGGGGTTGATTTATCGCTAGTTCTTATTTTCGATTTTTACTGTTTCCGATGCTATTTAAATTGTCGAAATGAAAATTGTTTTTTAAACAATAATCGATGTCAGTCGATATTTCGAAAATCAATCCCTAATGCTATTTTATTCGAAATCGACGATTTTGAAATAAATTAAAATCGATCAAAAATTTGCAAAATTGGGTAAAATTTAATTTTGTTTTTTTTTTCGTAATATATACGAGCAATTTTGTTTTTATTGAGGAAAATAAATGACACTCGTGATATATCGACCGTCGGGGTGGTGCGAACGTACTGAATAAAGCATTATGGTGCGGTAACGCTTGGCCGAAAATTTGCCTAGCAATCTGGATGATATATAAATATAATATATTTCTCGTTCGAGCAAGCTTGTTCTCTCTCTCCCTCCCTCTCTCTAGTGGGTCATAAAAACTCGCACAATTTCGGGAGAAAAGCCAGGCATCTGCATGATTTTTCCAGGCTATTTTTTCCCTCTCTCTCTTGGTTTCGTCTCGCGAGGATCGAACGCAATTCACGATCGTTGGTTTTTGTCACCCTTAACAGTCAGTAAAGCGTGTACGGGGCTCATATTGTATGCAGGGATCGGTTAACGCACCGTGAAGAAGCCACGATTTTCCACCTGACGATCACGAGCGCGTGCCAACTACTTTGCTGCTGTCGCGCATTCGAGGGATACCCTCCTCCTGTCGTCTGCATTTCTGCTTGCTCTTCGTAGGCTTTTATGTATATATATATATATATATGTGTGTGTGTGTGTGAGCACGAAAGGCGACAGATGGCTCGTCATTTTGCATATATAGGTGACACCTATTAACGCGTGGCACGTGCGCCCCTTTACCTCATAAAACTTCGCCTTATACGTAGTTCCTCGTAAAAATTATCGAGATCTCTTAATCACACTTTCTAATTAATACGACAATTAAGTGATATGCACAAATTTCAGAATTTCAAAACTTTGTGAAATATAAGCGACGAATTTTTAAGATTTGTTTCCAAACACGTGAATATTTTTTGCCAATGAATGACAGTGTCGAAAAAAGAGGAGAACAAATAATGTTTCGTGCAAATATTGGGCCGGTAATACGGCTCGACATTTTTCGAGGTAAAACAATTTTTCTATCGTGAAAAAATAATTCGAGCAATCGAGAGATGAAAATATTTTACGTTGTTGCAATTTTTCGCACTCGTACGGGACGACGAGTATCCTATTTGTTCACTGGTATAATAAATATGTCAGTCAATTCGTTTGTATAAAACTTGAAAATTTCGTATGATTAAAAAAACATAAGAAAATTTTAATCGTGATAAAAATTGATATATTTTCGCACAAACGTTTTTTTCCTACGAGAGACAATGTCAACGTAAAGAACAATAAAAATACAAAATCGTGCAAAATTTTAATCAATAATTCGCTCGACATTTTTCAATGGAAAAAAATCGTTTTATCATGATAAAAAAAATTAAATAATTTTCGATATCGAAGAATGAGAATATTTCACTACGTGGTAATTTTTCGGGTTCGTACGGTACGACGAGTACCCTATTTACTCATCGTGAAAAAAGGGAAGAAAACGGGGTCGCGTTCTACCTATAGACAAAAATATACCAGAGACCAGAGATGTAAGATTATAAAATGGCGTTTCTCAGTCGCGTCGGCCGATTTCGGTCCTCTCTTAATTCCGCGATGTTCCACGTTTTCTTTCATCTTTTTTTTTCACCACCGCCGTCGCAATTCCCACCGAGTTCTCGCTGTCACGACAACCCTACAAACATCCCTTACCTCGTTCGCTATCTTCGCTCCTCATTTCCTGGAAATATCGAGACGAGCTCGAATAAAATGAACAAAAATAAAAAATAAAAACATTTTAAAAAGTCTAAAAAAATACGAAAAATTTGAAAAATCAACTTTTTCCTCGAAACAACGCTACGTCCCGACTATCGATAATTTATTCGACGAATCAACGAAAGAACGATAAATCATCCGAAATCGTACGATTTTTATTCTATTTTTCGTTTTCTTTTTCATTCCTTAGTTTTTTTTTTTTTCCTTAATTTTTTTCCTCGTCAATTCGTCGTCTCCGTAACTCGTCGAGTCGGTACGTTTCGAAGGGTTGCTCCGCGCGATTATACGGTGTATATGCCGAGGAGGGGGGGTTGCAAACCCTCGCGCCATACTGGGGGCGGTCGATCCACCGACCAATCGTCACCCTCGCGGGGGTGGCAGAGGGTTGCGACCACACCCAGTCACCCCTTGACAGTCATCCCTCCCCTTCCCCATTTCTCTCTCTCTCTCTCTCTCTCTCCCTCTTTACCACCCCAGCCCCCGTTGCCACCCCTCTTATTTTCACTCCCCCGAGGGAATCACGTGCGCACGAGCACAACCGCAGTCAGCGCCAACAGTCGCGTGTGTGCTCTCGTACTGTCAACTCGATAACGATATTTTCTCAACCCCCGTTACACCCACGAACCTCATCGAGAAAAAAAACGCGTAGAAAATTCACAGTGACAATAATATCAAAATTTGTCTAGGATAAAAAAATTGACTTTTCTTTACTTAAAAATAAAAAAAAAAAAATAAATTACCGATCTCTCGCCGATCGGTAATTAATAGAAGAAAAATTCAATTTTTTATTTCTTCGAAAGATCGAGAGTGTAGGATGAAGATAATTGACCTTGTGACGTGCGCGAGTGACGTTTGTGATAATGGTGATAAGAAAAATAATCGACGATCGTAACGATAAATCGTTATCGACGAATTTCGCGAGATCGTTGCGACGTCTCGCGTAGTTTGCCGAACGTACTTACGGATAAGATACGGAAAAATTAAGAGGAAAAAAGAAAAGAAAAATAGGCGCGTTAACCGATTCGAGAATGCGAGGTGCTCGATAAGAGATAAGTTTCCGCGGGCGCTTCGCTACGTAACGTTGCGCAACAGAGGATAGCGAGAGATTCGATCGATATGATCGGTATCGAGATGTTGGGCTGCGATATCGGCCTCCCGCTCGATAGAATCATGTATCGCGATCGTGGCGAGGTTCTTACGCCGCCACAGAGCAGTCCCGAGTCCCATCACAACACCAACATCAATCCTTCGTCGCGACGATTTCATCCCCTGGATGATCATCCACTCGCCGAAATAACTCTGCCCCGTAATATTCCCGATGTTTTACTCTGTAAGTCGAAGCTAAACGAATCTAATACGTCGTGCGATAACGTCCCAAATTTTATCTTCGTTGTAGGAGAGATAATTTATTTTTTTATAGATTCTTTTCTCTCAATAATTTGAACGATTTAATTAATTAATTGTAAATAATTCGTTTACAATATTAAACAAATTATAAGAAATGATAAGATGGGTTTTTTCAATTTATGACATGGAAGCAAAAATTAGGAGGGAAATGTGAAAAATGATGAAAATCGGTTAATTATCCATCATTATTATTTACCGATCGTTCGATAAGAAATTCGAATTCATTTATTAAGAATAATAATATCAAAATATGTTACTATAATTATAAAACAAAACGTTACGTATATATATATATATCAAATTATTAATTTATATTTATTCGTTTGTTATCGCTGCTGGACGATGAATCAAAAATAACAACAGCGTCGATACCGAAATGTGGCGGATGTCTGAAAGCGATCCTGGACAGGTACGTCCTGAGGGTCCTGGAGAGATGCTGGCACGCTCGTTGTCTCACCTGTCGAGACTGCGGTACGAGATTGACCAACAAGTGTTTCGCGAGAAACGGTCATGTATTCTGCAAAGACGATTTTTTCAAGTAAGCATCAATTTCTACATTTTGTCTCTCTCTCTCTCTCTCTCTCGACATTTTAACGATATCGTCGAAGAACGAAATTTATTATCGTCGGGCGCGAGAATCGTAGACGCTCGAGGGTTGGCAGAGGGATGTAAAAAGTAAGGGGGGGTATTGCACGGGGATCAGTGGACTCTCTCGAAGAAAGACGAAGCCCGAGGGTCCTAGAGAGCGCGCACGAAAACTTTTCTCAAGAAAGCTTCACGCCTTCGAGCAACGCAGTATTGATTGTCGCTGGCAAGATACTACGCTATTCGTATATTTGCCCTTTTTTTCTCGTATTGCCAGCGACAACCGTCTTTCCACCCTCTCTCAATGACGTCGAGACGCCATATTTTTTCGTTCCTCTCGAACCCTCGATAAACGAGAGTGTCGTCGCTCGTACCAATAGATTTTCTTTTTCATTCAATAACATTATTAATTATCTTACCAACGATAACTTTCCCAATTATTCGTCTAGTTTTTCTAATTGTTGCGAATTTTCTTATCAGTCCTAAAAATATGATATTATACATTACAATATAATATTATTATATAAATTATATAAAAATATTATTTAGCATAAAAAATTCAATTTTGACGTAGTTAAAATATTTTTAAGACAATTAAAAACAACTCATTCTCGGTTCATGATGGATATATATATAAATATGTATGATGATATTATTTGTGAATGTAATATCAAATGTTGTGTGTTGTTGGTGTGGCAGGCGTTTCGGAACAAAATGTGCGGGCTGCGGCCAAGGATTGCCACCGTCGCAGGTTGTGAGAAGAGCGCAGGAGCTCGTGTATCATCTCACGTGTTTCTCTTGCGCCTTGTGCTCGCGACAGCTCGACACCGGTGATGAGTATTATCTGATGGAGGATCGTAAACTCGTTTGCAAGCCTGACTACGAGCAGGCAAAAGCGAAAGGTACAAGATTAATCTTTTGTTTTTCTATAAATCTTATTACTCGAACAAAAAATTGACTATCATTAAACGACCTTATATCAATGTCTTATCGCACGATTGATTGCAGAATTAGCCGACGGTGGAAGTATAGACGGTGAGCCACCTAACAAGAGGCCGAGAACGACGATAACGGCGAAACAACTCGAGACCCTCAAACTCGCTTACAACAATAGTCCAAAACCGGCGAGACACGTCAGAGAACAACTCTCGCAGGATACGGGTCTCGATATGCGTGTAGTACAAGTCTGGTTTCAAAATAGGTAAACGAAACAAAAAAGAAAATAAGGAATTTCGTTAAAAGAAATTTTTTTATAAAAGTAAATAAATTTTCCTTCTTACGTATTTTCGTATCGAGAGGTAATTTTTGTTCGATCGATTTTTCAGGAGGGCGAAAGAAAAGAGGCTGAAGAAGGACGCGGGAAGAACGCGATGGTCACAATATTTTCGTAATATGAAAGGAAGCGGTCCTGGTGGACATTCGCCAAGGCACGACAAGCTTCTCGACAAGGGCGAGCTCAAGATCGACCTAGATTCCTCCTTTGGCCATCACGGTAATTCGATTAAAACATATATCCGTTATTCCTCGTCAAATCTTCTCGATCGCGAAGACACACTTTCGCCATCGAAAATTTGGTCCATCGAGGGCGTGGAGAGAGGCGGACGTTACAAGTGCTCGAAGCTTCGAACAATGGGGATGAATTTTCCGTGGAGGGGTTTACGTCGTTGGGATAGGTGGGGTAGCGAAGCTCATCTCACCCTCGTCTTCTCGATCTCGCTCTCCCTACTTCTGTATATCCCGGTGAAAAAGCGACGTAGAGGTATCGCACTTGCGTATACTGTCATCAAATATTCAGGAGATTGCTCGGCTAACTGCCAGCCGGCGCAGGTCGAGATTTTACAAAGATTGCCGTCCGTGCAAACTCGACCCGAAACACACGGACCATCTCTTTCTCCGGACGTTTTATCAAGCTCGTGCCAGGGTGCAGTGATACGTAATCTTTCAAAAGAAAGAGAAGAAGAGATACAAGGTCTGGAGCGTAACAATTGCGTTAGGAAAACTCGATGAATTTATCAACGCTATTTATTCGCGCGTTTCGTATCACGCGGCTATTAATATTAATCGGGGAATGAAGATATAACTATAGGGGTGTGTTTGAAAATTGCTACGAAATAGGGTAGTTTTACGAGTAATTTTTATACCGAGTATAGGAAGAAGGATCGTTATCGTTGAAAAGGCAAAAGCCTTATCGAGAACGACGATCAGGAGTAATACGGGACGAGACACTGGCACGAGAATAAACGATAGAACAGACGGATAAAAGGGGGGTATCTTGTCTACGTATCATAGACAGATGATCAGGGCGTGTTTCGAACCGGGGGAGCTTCGTCACGCCGCATTAACAGTCGAATATATAATCTCGTCGCGATAATACTCTTCTTTCTTTTTAGGTGACTCTCGTAGGTGTAACGTATGTTCAACGTTTTACTTTTATTTTCAGACCTGAGCAACGATAGTTATGGCACGGTCGTGAATATGGGACTCGATGGCGAAGGAACGAGTCCCGGTGGGCATGGCAATGGTGGTAACGGTGGTCTTTCCGGTACTCCTGGCGGACAGGGTCATAGCTATCTCGACGCTGCGACACCACCTTATCTCTCGACTTCTCGATCGCCCTCGTTACCGCCTCAATTCCCTTATCCACCGGACACAGGACTTTCCGTCTATACGACCCTCGGTAAGTAAAGAATCGAATTTGTCATGAATTTTTCACCATTGTGTTCTTCACGTTTGTCGGTATTTATCCTGTTTATCATCATCTCTTTTGTAGAGGGAAATCTTATCGTCTCTTTTTTTCTGTCTTGATCAGGTGGTTCTGGTGGCATGGTAGCTGGACCAGCTTCGGATCTCAGTAATGAATCGAGCGGTGGCGGTGGACCCGCAGCAGTGAGCGCAGGAAGCGGTGGAGGCAGTGGTCGGGGTAGCGGTTATCCTGATTTTCCTCCCTCTCCAGATTCTTGGCTGGGCGAACCTGCACAGCATCCCCATCATCATCCTCATTACGCCACATAACCCGCCACATAGAACAAAAATATGAATATGAAATACTCCTCGTACGAATACCGTTAATATGGAATAACTCATCGGTACGATATCCTACTGACTCGGGATATCGAGTGAGACACCGACGTTATTGTTCTAAAGACCGTACTCGACTGTACCGTCCCTCCTGAAAAAAGAAAAAACGAAACAAAAGACAAAACACGAATAAAACCTCCATACCGTCACCCTCCGGCGATTAACGTCGACGATATTATTGCCACAGCTGACGCGGAGGCATTAAAACGGAGCTCTATTCCATCGTAGAGTCGCGTTGCACCAGCTGCGAAATAAACGCGTATGCGGTTACTGCGATAATGATTTAAGACACAAAGAGAAGAAAAAGAAAAAGAGAAAAGAAAATTCGTACCGAGCATAGTCCATAACGCATCGATATTACGATTTAATATAGATATATATTTATGTACAAGTTCCTCGTTTCCCGTTATCATAGACTTGAAACAAAATGCGATTCGTTAGGTGATAGTGTTGTCGCGTCGCGTCGTGCACGAGTTTTTTTTCCTCTACCTGGTCCCTTCTATCCATTCGACATTCCCGATCGGATCGTACAAAAACCGATCGTAGCCCTGTGTTGTATTTGCCGATTGATTCGTATTCGTAATAAATAATGAGGAAGGAAAAAGGGCGTCGTATCCGACGATCCTCGTGCACATCGCGATATCGTTGTCGTCGTAAACGACAATTCTGTCAGGCTAGATATATGAAGTGACATATTGTAAATAGTCGATATTAAGAATTTTATTGTATCTGCTGTATATTATATTTGCGAGTTGCGTGTCCGCGAATTTACGAAGAGGCAAGAAGAAAGGAAAAGAATCACACTGTACTATTATACGTAGTAGAAAAACAAAGCGTTCAAAGCGCTCCGTTAGCGTTTAGAAGGGTTGAGCCATTGAGCGAGAATTATATCACAAAAAACGATCGATCATTTATTATTTACGGCGGTTCGATTCTCTTCGAACTGTCGTCGACGACACGAGCAAAGCTTAAGAAGAGATTCCTAGATTCGTCACTCTGACGAGACTCGTTATAATCTTTTGAGTTGCAGATGCTGCTCGACGTTCTCTGACAACATACACACACACACAAACATGCCCAATTTTATCAAAGAAACAAAAAAGTCCAGAACTGAGCAAAACAAACGTGAGCTGAGAACTTGTTTGAATTAATTTTTTTAAATGGCTTGCCTGTCGCTCGGCATCGATTCGTACTACCATACCGTCGTATACTCGTATGGGAAACGAAAAGATTCGTACGTGACGCGTTGTCTTCGCAACTCAACAAAAGAAAATCAGTTATTATTACGAATCTTTATATTATTATCTAGTCATCAAGTGATAATAAAAATTTATCATAACCGATGTTGTATTTGTTCATTTTGATTTTTATTTTCTTTCGTAATCTTGTGCGAAGGAATCGGGGTGATGATCAGACGTCAAGTATCAATGGCACTTTATTCCTCCCGATCTATTTACAGATACTTCCGTCATGTGAGTTTATGCGATGATACGAAATCGTTAATAGTTGTCATGTTGCATTATAAGTAATACACACGTGTGAAGTAATCGTTGTGCGCGACAGTGGGTGTTTTTTTTCGCAAAAAAGAACACTCTCCATAAAGGTTTCTACAGCAAAAACCTTCGCATAATTTCTAGGTACCTTATCGAATAGCAAACTCTCTCGCGAAACGTGAATATAATATCCTCGTTTAGTGGTGTCTCAAAAATTGCCGCTCGTAAAATGAAAAGTTGCTTCGATGCTTACGATACTTGGGAAGAAATGAATCACGAAAAACGAAATTAAGATTATCGAACGACGAAGAATCGTTTTCTTCTTGCGTTCGTTACCTAAATATATGTATAGCTATATACAAATTTTTCAATGTACAATAGATACAACACCTCTGTATTTCGGACTTTCTCCGGCTTTCGAAAAGCTCCGTTCGCGTGTGAAAAAATATGTTTGTTTTTTTATTCGCAATACATTCGCGAGAACAATTATCATCGTAATCGTCGATATAAATATTTCAGTCGGTGGCTTTGATTGCAAAACGGGTACGGAAAACGAACACTCAGACGCAATATAAAAAAAAATAAAAATAAAGTAAACGCATAAGCATCGTTCGAGCTGTAGAGATAGATACGTTAAAAATTATATCTACCCATTACTCAAGATTAACAATCACGAGTCCCTCTTTTCTGTCCATTTATTGTCACTCGAGGAATTATATCAGTCACTTGTGTTCGCTTTTTTAACCATTCGAAAATCATCTCAATCGAAAGGTTCCTCGTACGTTCTCGTTTTCTTCAGTATACTTTTCGTCATCATCAACTGTTTCGTTATCGCCTTTTCCACGTTCTTCTTATTTTTGTTCGAAGCTGAGAGGTGTTGAAACGTGTCTTCGAGAGCTCGTCTCGTTTTCATCAGTCGCCTCTTTAACGCTTCGTTCTCTTGTTTCAATGCTTCGACTTCGTCCAGACCTAGAATAATGACCTCGTTAATTTTTCATTTCTAATAAACTAATAACTATAAGAAAAGTCGTCAATTACCTTCCAAATGAAGAGGACTGTCGCGATCCAAATCTCGTATTCCTCGATCCGTGTTCGAATTGTAATCCTCGTCGCTGAGTAAATTGGTCATAGATTCTGTGATCTTCAGGGTGTCTTGGAGCGGCCTCGTCGTTGAGACTGCGGCATCGCTCTCGATTCCCAGGTCGGGTGAACAACTCGACTTGCTACGTCCCGTCGATGTTGGATAATTTATTGGCAGCCAGTATTGAGAGCCCTGTAATAAATAACCTTAGAGTATGATCCGTCGTCGCGATTATTCCACAAAGTTTCGATGCTCGAATAACTTACGCTGTACGTTTGATATTCTTGGAGCAGATCGTCGCAGGGTTGTTTATGAATAGCGTCAGTAGGAATGGAAGAGACTCCGCTCGAGCTCGGTGCCGAGTCACTAGCTTCGCAAACGACCACGTGTCTTCGAAGTTCTTTGTTGGTAGCCTCGAGTTCCTCGAGTCGAGCACGATGCGAATCGTTCATCTGATTCAGATCCGTCACCTGTGCAAGAATCGCAGAGAGAAAATGAATTATAAATTCCCAAAATAAATTGTGACAATGAAAAATTATGAATAGTTTTACCTCCTTGTTGAATTTTTCCTGCAGAGAACGCACAGTCATGTCGTATTTGCCCTCGCTCTTACGCACTTCTTGCTCCAGTCTTAACTTATCGTTTGTGAGCTTTGTGTTTTCCACGAGGACTTGACTGTGCGACAGAGTCAGCTGATCGAGATCCTTGGAGAGTGTCGACACGCTCGTCTTTGTAACTTCGTTCTCTTCTTCCAAAAGCGCGATCCTCGAACGCAATATCTCGTTCTCCCTGTTCAGAGTGATCAACATTTCCGAAGCTTTTCTCTCGGTTTCCTCTTTGTAATGCAACAATTCGCTCTTTTTCTTCGCCATCTCGACCGCCATGATCTCAACGTCCGAAATTTTCTTTTCCAGTTGCGCTTTTCTCATGCTATTGTTCTTGCTTTCGTTCTTCACCGCGCTCCATTCCTGGATTCGTCTTTCCAAAGAGAATTGCAATCGTTCGTTTAATTTTTGCGACTTTTCCAAAGTCGCGATGATCGGTGCCATCTTATCGTCGATCGAATTCTCCAACGTTATTTTCGGCAAGATTTCTTCGCTCAGAGTTCTCAATTCCGTACTGAGAAGTCTGTTCGTCTCGAGGAGTTGTTGAATGTGCTGGCACGAATCCGATTCTACATTCACGTCGGTCTGGTAGACAGTCTTGTGGTAAGGTATGTAGTCAATGGAATCTTCCGAATCGCTGAAATTCTTCGAGTACTTCGAGACACGCGGTCTGTTGGTAGACTTGTGATTCTTCTGCGTCTCTTGAAGTCCAATTCTGGCCAGTGAAACTTTTCGATCAGGCTCGGAAAATGCTTCGGAATCTGATTGTGCCTCGGACATGGTGAGTTTTCTCTCACCGTCAGCCGGTACGAGTTCCGTCGATTGGCTTCGTCGCGCAAAAACACCCTCACCGCTGATCTCCTCCCACGGAAGAACAGGACCATCCTGAGCTTTGACGAAATCGTCGTAAAGCGTCTTGGAACTAAGAATAACGTCAAGCACGATGTTTCTGTGATCGTCGCCGATGCTATCCGGATGATGAGTAGTTTTAAGCATTTCCTTCATAAATTTGAAGAGATCCTTCACGTGGGTACGTAACATTTCGCAATATTTCTTGGCTCTCTCGTTCTCCGTAAAAGGACAGTATTCCAAGTCCTGAGTGGAGCCAACGTCCGGCTGAGCTACGAGCTTCAGCCATCTCAAATAATCGACTTCCCTCTCTAATTCTCTCTTCTGATTTACAAGCTTTTGCACATATTCCGCCATTGTCTTCATATCTATGGGCTCGTTGCCATTCACATGATTCAGTTCTACGACATCGCTGGTGAAACTGGCGTTTATTCCAATATCGTTTAATTGTTTGAGAAGCGCTGCAAGCTGACAATTCGCTCGTTCCTCCTGTTGCAGCGTTTCCGACTTCGTACCACGTGTCGCATCTTGTGCCTGAGACTGGTTCGCCGACATCGTTTGATTGTGCAATTTAGCGATCTCTTTGTTTTTGCTCCACAGCTCGGTATTCACCAATTTCTGAAGATTTTGCGTCTTTACCTGCAGATCCTTCGACAACAATTCGATTTTGCGATTCTTCTCCTCGATCTCGATATTTCGCAGTATTAATTCTTCCCTCAGTCTCTCCTGCTCGCCCGCCACGTCGTCGAACTCGAGTTTATCGATTCGTTCGGTCGCCTGATCGTAAACTTCCTTGAGACGATCCAGCTCTTGCATCGTCTCTCGTAATTCTTGTCGCATCGTATCTTTCTCCGTCTCGAGATGTTCTATGTGTTCCTCCTTGGCGTGAAGCTGGTCCTCGAGTATCTGCGACACGATCGGAAATATTTTCATGAACGTGCGAACGAGTAAATTTATGTTTACGCGACAACATTCTTGCGGTGGCAGCCGCGTCAAGCACATCGTGATCTTCGTAGTGCGAGACGATGGGATCGGCCCCGTTTCAAATATAAGCGAATACACGAACGCATAGACCCACTGCTTTTATGTCAACCTATTTATAAACACTCTCACGAAAACGCCCGAAGCAACGGATGCAACTCTCGCAGTTTCAAATGCACGAAAGATAGTTCGCGATGCAACGAGTAAGTATAACCATTACCGCCGCTCGACGTTGTTTTCCTCTGTCAAGCCCAAAGATACACGACTTACCTCAGAATCAGCCTGTGACTGTTTCTCCAGAAGACATTTTTCAGCCTTGACGCTTTCAATCTGTTCCCGCAGCTCGTTAATCTTGCACTCCATTTCCTCAAAACGTTGCTGAACACAAAAATAAATAAAACCAATGTTTCTCCCCGACAATGAAACTCCAGACCCCTCAGCATTTTCCGTGACTTTCTTTTTTATTCAAAAAATTGTCAAGTATGCGAGTACAGCTATATAGAAGAGACAAATTGGTCTAATTCATGCATCGCGTTGTAAAGTTAAACTCGTGGGATTCGTGCATCGCGGGAACTGGATATGCGGAACAGGAAGAGGGGATGGCGATTCGATCGAGGATTTAATTTTTCGTTTTCTTTAGCCAACGCCTCGGGGTCACGAGTGTCACGAGAGCGGGGCCCTAAAAAATAATATGCCAGTAGCTTAAACCAACGTTTCCGGGAGCAATGAACTCCTGTAACCGTCCCTCGGAAGTTCAACTTGATTTTTTATCGTGCAATGAATTTACCGTTTGGTGAGAAAAATGCGATAAAGCCAAAAATAAGGAAATTAAAGATCAGTGCGGAAAAAGATAGAGTCAGGCTGCGGAATTGTATTTGAGAAAAGTGTTACAAGCGTTACTGCTAGTACCTACCTCCATTCGCATCGAGCTACACAAGCAGGACAACATTGTGTTCTCGTCTGTCGTACGATATATCAACACTCGATACAAGTACTATCACAAAAATGGCACTGTCGAATATTTCAAATATATCGATTCGATCGATTTCTTTTTCGTTTCATTCACCAACTATCGATTTCTATTATTTCGATTTTTAACGACGAATATTTATTCGCGCGCGGTCGCGCGCTGTTTCTCATCGATATCATGAAATTGCGTCGATCGATAGTCCGTCGAGTTTTCTTGACATTATTTATTCGTGTCGTAGTGTTTATTTTATACTCGCAGATCTTTCGATCGGAACGAAGAAGCACGCGACCGCAGCTAACACGTCGAAATGAATTCACGTTTTGAGCACTACCCGAAACACGCTGTAGTGGGATCCAAGGCGCCGGAGGCATCGTTTTCTATTATTAGCCCCGAGGAAGGCGTCTTTTCTCGTCTAGATCACCGGGATTCCGTGGACCATGAGAGTTCGTTGTGCGGATCCATGGCAAAATGTTTTCTCGAGCACGAACGACTCGTGCGAGGAAAACTCGTAAATTGTACTCGCGGATAGTATTCCAAAATTAAAACGACGAAGATATTTCGCGTCTTTTACCAGACATCGCGTCACTGCCGGGATATCGAATTACACGCTTACCTGAATACCGTAGAGTCGGGGACGAACGGTCTCGAGGGTGGGTCTCATTGGTGCTTTATTGTCGAGAGTATAAGATAGCTAGAAATAAAGCAGTGGTAGCGAAGGACAAGCGAAGGATAAAACGATGAATGAGCTCACACTTTTTTACGATGTTTTCTGTATTTAATAGGAAAAAAGCAAGAGCGAGCGAACAAGCAATCAGGCAACGAGTGAAGAGTCACGTGAGAAAAGGCACGAGTCTTTGATTAAAAATAGCGTGCGTAGATGGAAATAAAATGTCTAGCAAGGAAAAAGAAAAGCGGCAATCCACGATAAAACTGGCACAAGTCATAGTTTTTGTCGTTCGTGTGACATTAATCGTCTCAAACTGACCTGATCCGTTTTATCACGTTCAGGATGATTCGTGTTTTCGGCACCAGGATCTCTTTTCACCGAGGAACTCTGGCTGCTTCTCTTCGATCTTGAGCCACCCGAACCTTTGTATATCCTTTCGAGTTCGAGCTCCAACTCCGTTATTTTACGTTCCTTCTTCATAATCTTGTCCTCGTTCTTTTGCTGCCGCGACATTAATTCTTGAATCAATTCCATCGCCTTCACTTGTTCCGTCTGTAATTTCTTGTGCTTCTCTTCCGTGACCTTGGCCGATTTTTTCACATTGCAGAGCTTCAGAATCAATTGCTTGTTCGCTTCCTCCTGCAATTTCATCTCGCGACCTCGTTCCTCAATTTCCTGTTGAATGAATTGGAATAATCGTTTTATGGCTCGTAAATTTATTATCTCAATTTCGTTTAAATTATCGATACGTTCGATACAGACCTTGTTCAAGGCAGCGACATCGATGTTGTTCGAAGAATTCGCTTCTCGATTCGCTAAATTGAGACTCAATGGTCTATCTTTGAGCGGTTCCCAGTCGAATGGACTGGCGATGCTCTTCGGCAAACTTTGGCTGCAACTCGAATGTTGACTGCTTTTTGGTGATCGAGCCGCGTTGTACGGTGTCGAAGTCACCGGACTGTTCGGTGCGGATGAACGCTTCGTGTAATTTTGTTCAAACTGCGAGAAAATCTTGAGTTACCACGAATAATAATATATGGCTGTACTCCCGGAAATTGATACAACGTAATCGTAATAACCTGATTGAGAAGCGATCGATGTTTGTTGTTAAGATCCGTGAGTGCATCGTCCCTCGATTTGATAGACAGCCTCAACTGCACAATCTGCTTTTTCCTTTTTTCCGCAACCGTGCTGACCTCCTCGCACGTACGACTCGTTTCCTCGAGCAATAAAACTTTTTCCTTCACCAAACGATCTTTCTCCGCTATTTCATTCTTCTGCTGTTGAACAATGCTCTCCCTCTTGAACGCCTCCTCCTCGAGTTCCTTTATACGTTCCCTCAATCCATCGATCTCGATGTCACGTTCCCCCGACAATTTTTCTCTCAGTCGCGTTTCCGCCTCGAGACGATCGCGGAACTGATCTCTCTCGATCTCTAATTCTTGTGCCCAGGTACGTTCCTCTTCCAAACTCGCCGTTATCTGCTTAACCTAAATAAACAACGAAAAATAGAAATATATTCATCGAACTCACGTTCGCATCGAAAATCCTCGACGTTTATTCAACGCTGTCTATGCTCAGGCCTGATCTCCCTCACTTATCAGCCTTGAACCCTCTTATCTTACGTACACATTACTAAGAATAACGTAACGCGGTACGCCTCGAGCCACACGACGAAGATTATGCTTATGGAACTCGGTATCTCGTCCGAGCGTCGTGCGACACGAGTCGACGAGTAAATAACGCTTGGCAAACGTCGATGCGCAGATTTTCTTAAACCCGCGCGAGTCCTCGTCAACAATATTTTATATCTACATCATGCCTCACCTCTGCCTCCAGAGACGCGACGACTTCTTCCAATTGATGTAATTTTTCCTGATGCTCGAGAGCTTTTTCGGGGGTAATGCCGAAAGTTTCTTGATAGTAAATCGACGTGTCTGTAAGCTTTCCTTTGTACTCCTCCAATTCTGCAATGTAAATCGTTCTGTAATCCGGTCGATACGTACACGACACGGAATGCACCGAAATAATTTATTCACCCGCTTCAAGGTCCGTTATTTTCTTTCGTTCCTTTTCCAAAGACTCTTCGTACTGAGCTTGATTCCGTAACGAAACGTCCTTCTGGTCCTCGTGCAATTCGAACGCTTTGGCCGCTTGACGGAGAAGTTCCTGCTTCTCGATAAGCTCCTTTCTCAGTGACTCGATTTCAACCTGAAATTTCGCAACGAGCAACGATTTCGATAAGAAAATAAATATAGGTACAATAAATCTTTATTCGGAGTATTTTCGAAACAAACCTTTAATTCAATATTCTTCTTAACAGCATCCTCGTCCGCGGAAGTAATGCCCATCCGCTCCTCCAGAAAATATATCCGCAATTTCAGATTGAAATTTTCCTTCTTCAGGGCCTCGAGGTGATCCTCGTACTCCTTCATCGTTCTTCCGCCTGTTCCAATCCCCGCGGCATTACCTGTAGAACCATTCGCCTGAGCTTTCGCAGGCACCCTCGCGTTTGTTCCTGCAAAATACAAAATAAAATCAAGCATTAGCACATTTCGCCTATGAAAATAAGAAAAATGTTCCCAACGATTCGCCGCCACATTCTTACTATGCATACTGCAGTGTACACCGTTTTCCCTACGTTCAAATGTGATTCTTTTTAATCTCGCGCTAACGTCATTGTCATTAGAAACGTGACTGACGTGAAAATTTCCAATCAGCAAGTAAATCCTCGAAGTCCTCGACGTCTCATGAATCGGGACGAATTATTGTCACTCGGTCGCGTCGTAAAAATACATTTTTCTTTTAAATTACACGAGAACTCGCGAATTTCGTCCCTCGAATCCCAACCCTACTGGCTCTGTCATCTCTGACTTTTGATTTTTTCTTTGTTTTCGTCGTTATGAACTCGCTTCAGATAGCGGACGGATATCGGTTTCGATCTCGCAGACTTTGCACCGAGGACCAAGTACAGCAGTGACACGTGCCAACTTCGCAGTGGCAGCGCGCGAAATCGGTATACAGAAAAAAAGATCCTTCGCGACGATGCTACTGCCAAGACCCCCTTGGCAAAGAACCAGTTCACTACGAGCGCGCTATAACGAAACTAGCGACGACGCCGACCTATTACCGTTTCGTCTCAATT
This sequence comes from Netelia virgata, assembly GCA_951802705.1. Lineage (NCBI taxonomy): Eukaryota > Metazoa > Arthropoda > Insecta > Hymenoptera > Ichneumonidae > Netelia > Netelia virgata. The sequence continues at coordinate 6,835,652 of OX637864.1, read as the reverse complement.
CCTTCCTTTTGCTTCTTTGCTATATTCCACACGATTTTCACCCCTTCGTGTCTCCTCGCACCTCGGACTATCGTCGGATCGTGAATCTTACAAACGATGAATAAGAAAAATCCTACCAAACATCACTTCGATTCTGATCGGTTCCTTGCTGTCTCCGGCTCGATCGACACCCGTTACAGAAACGTTCTCGGAGGTCGTAGAACCCGATGTCCTTGACCTACCACATCCCATAGCCCGTAGAATCGTTCAACGAGCCTCGAGAATATCCCGCGCGGTATTAGTCGCTCGTTTTCACGCCTACGAACGTCTCGACGTCTCGTGACAAAATCACCATTGTCCAAAAAATTATTAGATATTTGTGTCTACGTACACGACGGGTGAGCTACCGCTAGACTACTGAGCCAAAATTCCTGATGCACCGAGGCAAAGGAGCTTCGAACGTTCGCAGAGGTTGAGCTCGTAGTTAAAATTACGCCGTATGACTATAACATCTCTAGGCAAGAAGCTTTCGTAAGGTGATTGGCGCCACTTTGAAAATTGACTGTGATTTTGCTCAATCGAGCGTGCTCGCCTTGAACGAGAGGCGGTGCTCGGTGGATCCAAGAGTCTTGCATTATCGCTAGGCACAAGAACCGTTCAAGGAGGATTCTCCCATTTGCGTTATCATCGACGAGTGCCACTGCGACTCGAGAGAACGAAAGAAGAGGAACGAAGGCACCGATGACTCTCTTCGTTGGTCCTCCGATGACTCAGTGATCGATCATTCGTTCCAGGTTGTACGAATTTCGTCCCTTTGCGCACGTTAACGATCGTCAGCAGCCAAACGAATGCTTAGCCGGTGAGGTACGATGAGAAACGCGTCGTGAGAGTGCCGGTCCGAGCGTCGAGCTGGTTTCTCACTCGCGTTTGTCGCGCGCGCGAGCCGAGAGACTCGAGGCTCTCGAGTATTTATAGATGACACATTTAGGCCGGAACCATTCGTTCGAACTGTCTTTATTTTCGGGTAAGTCGGCTCCTAACGAACCCTACGAACTCTCTGGGCTCGTCGGTCCTCTGGGCCATCCCCTCGCGCTCTCTCTCTCTCTCCCTCTGTCGTCCCTTTCCATCTCGAATCTCGACGAATCGTCATCGCCAGTTCGTTACTATTTGGTGCATCGATATTTTACATCGAGTCGGGCACCGAGTGGGCGTCTAACGTTCGGCCACTTTACTCGAAAAGCCGGAAGTCGTCTGGCATCGACCGGTTGAACTTGCGACGTCTTCCTGTCTTCTATGGAAAATAACGAGCGTTATAAAAACATGTACGTAAGAAAAACAGGGAAAATTGTTTCTTCGCTGTAAGTCTGTAAAAATTGTTTTGATCGTAACCCTGCTATTATCCTTGAGAGCTTGAAGACAACGTGAATTACGAGCTGGTTCCAATGCCCAGAATCTAAAATAGTCGTAAACGACAATGACCGATGATTTTATATATTTGAAAACAGGGACGTTTATAGTGCGGAACGAATGTAAAACGCGTATGGAAAATCGAGGGGAAAACGTTTTAAGTAAGTTGGCTTGAGATTCTCGCGCGAGATGGTAAAGCAACGAGAGACAGAGGGCCCCCTTCGTCGTTCTTGGACGACAGAAATGAACGTACGATTTCTGAGAATCTAACGCGAGTAGGGAGAAGAGCGTTAAGTGAGGCGAAAATGGACTCGCGATGAATCCACCAAGGGTTCTTGGCGTCTCGTCGTCTCGAAAACGGTTCCTCACCTCGACCGCATCTGGCGTGACTGTACACTTATGAAATTCAATAGCCGGATAAACAGCTTGGTGCTGATAATTATAAGTACCATAAACACAAATATAGATATGCGGTTCTTAAGCAGACAAAACACCTCCCTAAACACTCGAGAAAATCCATTGTGCAGATTCCTTGTTTGGAACGATATTTTCGAACAAACCACCGTCGACTAAACAAAAATATTTCTACGTTCGAGCAAACCGAGCAAACTAGATAAACCCAAGAGATTGCGAAATTTTCGAACACCCGAGATATTTCATTTGTGACAATTTATCTTTTAAATCAATTTTTTCCTTCAAACACAATTATTTATCTCGAGAAAATATTTCAAGAGAGAAATAATTTTTTTTAAACGAATCGATCCGTACAGAGACCTTGTGTTTGTTCTTATTCGTATCTCGAAATACCGGAACAAACTCCCGCCTGGATCGTCCACAAGCACGTCGAATGTTCAAAGCTTCGGGTTATTTAACTTTCTAACAATTATTTCTCAAATTAATTTTCTTTTTCAAATCAATGATTTTTTAAACAGCAAATTCTTCGCTATAACTATCTTTATTAATCCAAACGATCGAAATTTTTCACCACCGCAATATATTTCATTCGTCTCCGTTTTCTTTTTTTCTTTTCTTATTTCAGTCTCAAAAATACTGTTAGTTCCGGAATATCCCGCGTGATTCAGCACAAAGTATATATGCGCGCGTGCTCGTGATAAGGAGAGTCCGGAATAAATCGGATATGAGCAATGAGCCGATGGAGGGTGTGTCGATTATCGATACGATCGTCCATGCTTGATACTTCGATAAACGATAATGGAGGGTCGGTCTTCCATCTCGCATTAGACTCGCTACATAACGCTTCTGGAGCGTGTCTCGAAGCTCCGACGACGCTCGTATGTTTATGCGTGCGTGAATAATGTTAACCGAGTAACCGAGTAGCCGTCGTCTCGAGGAGACGATTTTAATCTATGGATTGCGATAGGGTAGTGATCACGGCGGAGGAGA